>CM057968.1:29011089-29376071 GCA_030142095.1 Rubus idaeus | reverse complement strand
AAATATTGGAAGCCTTTTATATTGCGCCGTGGACGAATCTGCGAATTAAATAAAGGGAAGGTCCTTTTTGGTGTAGGCTGTGAATCATTCCACAAAAATGATCTACGAACATTGCCCTGTACACAAATTGTGCTTTTAGTGAATTGTTGGATGTGAAGGAGGATGTTGAACTGAAATGTCTTGATGTTTTCATTCATGGAGAGAGCAAAACAGAAGAAGTCATGTTACCATCATAGAGTTTTGAGAACTTGCTTTGCTTTCCGAAGCCGTGAGATCTATATCCGTTCTCATTTGCGGTTAAGAAAAGTCTTGGGTACATTGACCTATCAATGTAGACCACCCAGCTACCACCAAGCGATAGATTAGTTAGCCGTTCATTTTATCCCATTCATCACCATCAAACAATCTTGAAAGCTTTGATAGATTCTTCAACCATTAGTTGCAAGCTTTCTTGCCACGATGAGCGGGATTAAGAATATGGTTAAAAGGCATCTCGAGTTAACCCAATCCCCTTCATTGGGCCAATTCGTAATCTTGAATCGTGCCCTACTGCCCTATCCTTTTCCTTGTTTTTCTCTTCTTTATTTTTGGTCCAAGGATATCGCATTCCACATGTAAACAATGACAATAAAACATGGTACAAATGAGAGGCTACGAGCCTACGAGAAGGATGTGATGAACATTTCAGAATAGCTCCTTGAGATTTTTCTATCTTCTTGTACGTACGTCACAAAGTGAAACATAGGCCTAGTAAGCAGTATCAGGAAAGCCTAGTTAGCTCGTAGACACACAAATTTTAGTGTGGGGTGTGTTCGAAAAATGCAGGAAGAAATTTTTTGTGGTTAATAGACATGTCGTGTCAGAGTTAACGCACTCCAGCTGCTTTGTCCAGAGGCCTTTTGGACACGTATGAGTATGCTATGCTGCTTTAACTTTCACATGATGAATGGAATGAATGATCCGAAACTCTGAAGTCTGAAAGATATATAATGTCCGAGGGAACATTTGGGTGTTGGGAATTATTTCCCAGCAGAATTCAAGATTTGGGTCCGTACAACACTCATTATTTGTGTTTCACGACAGATATATCTTCAAACATTGTATACGCGTGCTATATAAACATCCCTTTTCTGAGGCCCGTGTGAAAGGCAGTTGCCGTTCCGATAGTGGGTTTTCACTGTTAGAAAGGCATTGCTGGTGGCCGCTTCAAATTGTCACCCCGAACGATGGTTTTTCACTATTTCAATGGCACGGAAAATCGCTTCAAAATGGGTCCATGTATGTAAATATAATACCAAACATAATTCTGGTTTTTTTTTCATTTTTTTTTTCATGAAACTCAAATATGGTAACACTTTAATTGAGAGACTACGGATGGTAACAAAAGGATTACAAAGAAACAAGAGTTAGCTACGTCCTCAATCTAGGGTGAAAGCCAAGACGATACATATCTAGCATAGGACGATTGCATGTTATCAGCAAAAACATCCTATATTTGCCTCAACAGAAAAGGATCGAATATTTATGACCAAAAACAAGCCTTGGATTCATGATTGTGATATTGATTTTGAGGCAGTGTACGGTTCCAAAATGTGTGGTTCGATGAATCGACGTGAAACCCATGTGAATTTATGGCCTGATGGAGACAAATATACTAGGTGCTATTGCTATCTACGGCCTCTCTCTCCATCTCTTCCCCATAATTTTTGAACACTTGTAGATTTTGTGAAATTAAAATCTACTAAATATGACGATATCGTCACATAAAAATAATATAATCCACTTTCTATAATTTTCGGTTATATTTCTTGTCTAAACTGGTATTTTAGTTTTATTTTCAGATCATGTAGTATAATAGCCTATGTCATATATATAAACACCCAAATTTTCTATACAAGTAAAAATTTTCAAAAGGAATCATATTTATTCATTAACAATCAAGTGTGCTTGCGTATGCTAACCCTAGTTAACAAACCTAACCCAGATAGCTTTCCAAATCCTACTATAAATACAAATCACCCCACTTCAGATCTTCAAGAGTTCAAGACAAATGTCCATTTCTAGGCAATTCTACTAAGCTTTAATTTTTCACTTAATCATCACCCCCACAGACCACTTCAAATAATTATGAAACTCTTCATAATAGCCAACCTCTCCATCCTACTCTTTTGGTTTGGAGCTTCCACTCTCACTCTCACTCTCACTCTCCTCTCATTCTTCTTCTATGCCTTCCTCTGCGTCCTGAACCACTGCCTCGTCCCCGGAGGCTCTGCATGGTCCGATTACCGCTGTGCCCTGAACCTCCAGGGTCCTGTAGGGTGGCCCGTCTTGGGCTCCATACCCGACCAAATGAGCGCTCTTGCTCATCGTAAACTGGCCAGCATGGCAGCTTCGTTGAACGCAAAGAGACTCATGGTGTACAGTCTAGGCACGAGTACACGTGTCATCATTAGCAGCCACCCGGAGACTGCCAAGCAAATCCTAGGAGGGTCTTCCTTTTCCGACCGTCCTATTAAGCAATCCGCTCGAGCACTAATGTTCGAGCGTGCTATAGGGTTTGCTCCTTCCGGGGCGTATTGGCGCCACCTGCGTAGGTTAGCAGCGGTCCACATGTTCTCGCCGAAGAGAATTGCCGGCCTCGAAGGGCTAAGGCAGCACGTGGCGGACAAAATGGCGGTGAGGGTGTGGGAGGAGATGGAGGAGAGGAAAGCTGTGGGTGTGAAAGGAATATTGCAGGAGGCTTCTCTGAATAACATAATTGAGAGTGTTTTTGGGTTAGGTTTAGAGAAGGAGCTGACGTTGACTTTACATGAGATGGTCAACGAAGGGTATGACTTAATTTCTAGGTTTAATTTGGAGGATTACTTTCCTCTGAGGTTTTTGGATTTTTATGGTGTGAAGAGACAGTGTCACAAATTGGCGGCTAAGGTTAAGATTGTAGTGGGTCAAATTGTGAAGGAAAGAAAAAGAGCAGGAGATTTCAGTGGTGGGAATGACTTTCTTTGTGCTTTGCTTGTTTTGCCTGCTGAGGATCAACTAAGTGATTCAGACTTGGTGGCTGTTTTGTGGGTAAGCGAATCTCTTGTTCAATTTTATATATTATATATCTTACGCAATATGCTAGCTATATATATTTTATTTACTGATCACATATTTACTTCTCATGTTCATCAATAATATTGATATACAGTTTATGGATATAACATCAACAACGGTTGACAGTTATTCATCTACCGGTTATATATTTTTTAAGTAGAGCCTATTTGTTTAACAGACTTAGTTGTCATTAATCATGTTGTTCAGTGTTTGCTTCAGATATTTTTCCCTATAATTCTAATGACTTTGACAGAACCCTAGCTAAACCTGTTGACTCAAGCAGTCAACCTCAGAAGAAAAAAGAGAAATATATATATATATAATAAATGTTTAATCAAAGTTATGGCTATAGCTAGTTTTGCTCCCACAGTACTGTATACATGACTTGGTACTCGACAAGAAGCTTCTCGATTATATATTTAATTTCTCCTAGGTTGATGATTAAGTTCAACTTAATTATATAACTAGACAACTAGACAATGCACAATCTATGTTGGTCATGAACCCTGTAAGATCGATGTTGTAGGCAAAAGGGAATAGATTATCTACTTTTATTGAATCATATCTAATGATACAGTCCTATCTGGGAATCAAGCTGTATAATTACATGTGATATATATACATATAAATACAATTATACAAGGACAGCTAGATCACTGGCCTATATATTTTATATACTTTTTTTTATCCATATATTCCATGTACTTCTTTGTGCTATGATGCTATCCACGTTTTCATTTCTCTATTTTATCAATTTTTCATGGGACTTTAAGATTCGCAGTGGACATGCACATACTATTTTAATTTTTTAATATATAATAGAATGATTTGTTTGCATAGGATTTTTCATATGCTCGGATCAATCTAGTGGTTTTACAAACGCAAGAACTTTTGTGTTTGTCTAATTTTTTTTTCTTGGGTAATTGCATTATTCAGGAAATGATATTTCGAGGAACAGACACGGTTGCTATTCTTCTTGAATGGATTATGGCAAGGATAGCCTTACACCAAGACATTCAAGCCAAAGCACAGCAAGAGCTTGATACGTGCGTCGGGAATCAGAGGCACGTGAGGGATTCCGACCTTCCGAAGCTGCCCTATCTTCAGGCAATAGTTAAGGAAGTGCTCCGGATGCACCCTCCGGGTCCATTACTATCATGGGCCCGTCTTGCCATCCATGACGTACATATAGACAAAGTCTTTGTCCCAGCTGGCACGACTGCAATGGTCAACATGTGGTCTATAACCCACGACCCGACCATCTGGAAGGACCCGTGGGCGTTCAAGCCCGAGCGGTTCATTGAAGAGGATGTGTCGATAATGGGATCGGACCTTAGGCTCGCACCGTTTGGGTCTGGCCGTAGGGTATGCCCGGGCAAGGCGCTAGGGTTAGCTACAGTGCACTTGTGGCTTGCAAGGCTTTTGCAGCAATTCAAGTGGCTTCCGGCGGTGCCAGTAGACCTTTCAGAGTGCTTGAGTCTCTCTATGGAAATGAAGAAACCACTCACCTGCCGTGTCATTCCCCGTGATGGCATTACGAGCCAGTTCGAGGAGATAATGATTGAATAAGGAAATTAAGTACAAATATGATGCATACTAATTAAGATTTGCAATAATTGTACAATATATATGTATATATATATATATATCTAGTGTGACTAGGGAACTAGGTTGTTTGCATGCATGCATAATATATATATGTAGCCACCAATAAGTTGGGTTGGGTTAGGAAGGGATTGAACTGATCTCAAAACCCCAACAGTCAACATAATTATAGTACGCACGTATACTATTATATATATCTATGTATGAAATGTATATGGCTCGTGAACAGTGTAAAATGTTGCTTTTTAAACTATCGATATGAAAGTTGGTTCAATTTCTTATTTCTGTAAGCTTGTAAACTTGTTCTATTGCTAGAAATAATTTCTAGTCGATCTGTAAATTAGATGATGGGAATTAATCATTTTCCTTTTATTTTTTCATCAAAAGGTAAAAGATTCGAATTTAGAACCTCTTTTCTTAAATAACACTAATTAAATTAACTAAAGGTACTTTGTGATTTAATGAATTATTAAAATAATAAGTCAAAATACTAATCATTTAGTTCATAGGGCGAATCGCCTTTAATAATTTCGTTGGTTAGACAGAAATAAATTTAATCTTGGTTTTATGAAATGGACAATCATACATTGACTCCAGGTCATATTAAGCCACCATTATATTGTACAACAAACCCTAGATTACTTTTTTTCTTTTTCTTTTTTCTGTTCAAAGTTTTTTTTTTCTTTACCTGCATATATTGACAAAACCCTATATTCACACCTTAATTTGAATCTAGGACTTAACAAATATATATATATATATATATATAATTTTCTCCACTATATATGACTATGTATTTTTAAATTACTTAGTTTTAATATCAGCCGTCATATCTGTTAAAATGATTTGATATGACGGTTGACATTAGAACTACGCATTTTAAAAGTGCATAGTCCTATATAGTGAAAAAGTCTTATATATAATTTTTCTCCACTACATAGGACTATCTACTTTTAAAGTACATAGCTATAATGTCAGTCATTAGATATTTTTAAATGATCTGATATGACGGTTTGCATTAAAACTATTTACTTTAAAAATGCATAGTCCTATGTAGTGGATAATGTTTGTGCATATATATAATATTTATGCATGTGTGGATAGATTTATTAATTAATTAAGTCATGCGTGACTTTGCACAGCTAGTCGAGTCATTTCGACTTGAAATATTCTTTGGCTGACATAATTGAAGATTTGAAGTACATCACAAATTCTACTTAATTTGCAGTAGGGTTTGCATGATGTAATTTACAATATAATTATCTCACAAAAAAGTCAAATAAAGAGTACTCCACGTACGTACCCTAATAATTTTCCATTTCTGGTTTATTTTTACATGCATCATGAGTGCAAAAAATGAATGAATGCAGCAGTGAGCTAGCTAGCTATAGCAGGTAATTATATATATATATATATATATATATATATATATATATTTGTACATCCTGTATATATAAACATGCACTACTATTTGCAGCTAGAAGGAGATTACATCGAAATCGTTTTCCAACAAGTTATTGCATACTAGTGGAATTAATAATGATGGATACATATCAATTAAGAAAGAGACTTTAGAGAAACATAGAAGCACCTTCGATCTTCCACCTAGTCATTGCCAATCGAGAAAAGAAGCACCTGGTAATTATACTGATGGACCAGTTGTACGAGCTATCTAGAAATGACCCACCACCACTCTCATATATATATATATATATATATGTAACGAGTAATAATGTAAAGCTTAATTGCACCTGTTGATAGATGACACTATTTTTTCAGCTTAATTTTGCAAAAGCAATAACTTAAGAAGATTATTCAAAGTGCAGTTTCCCAAAATAGAAAGAAAATTATACGCCTATGTGACTATGTCACTGTCTTAAATCTTAATAGCGAAGGCATTCTGTTTTTGTTCTGAAGATGTTTATTCGGTACGTATTGATCGATGACGAGCTAGGTTGTAAACCATTCGATCAGAGAAAAATGCATGTCTATTTCTTAATTCTCTGGTTGTGTGCATGTTTTTTTTTTAAGAAACATGAAGAGAATATGTCTTGCATAGTTGCATGCGGACCAACCATATATATATATATATTCCTTAAACTAGTGCATAATTGTCAAGGTATTTTAAAATGTCCTAAAGTTTTGGCTTTTTTATATCCAAATCTTTATCTTTTATTCAATCAAAGGCAAATCACTTTAATTAACACACTTTTCTGTACGCACAACATTGTGTATATATATACCTAACGGCGTTCATGTTAATGCTCCACAAATTTAATTGGGACCCCCTTGCATGTTGCATTTGCTTATTGAGGTTGAATGCCCAGCAAAAGATCGAGAGGGTTTTTGGTTCTGGGATTGTCTGCTATAAATACAAATATACTATGGATTTTTTTTCATTGTTATAAATACAATATTGTAATTAACTAAAGTATACACTTGTGAGACTGATGCAGCTGCTAAAATACATAAAAAATTAAATAAACTCTTTAAAACAGCTAAAGAGCTAAAACATAAAATCTGCTAAACGCCTAAACATGCTCTAACGTGATCAAACATTCCAACACGTACTAAGTATCATCATCGATTCAGTCACTTCAAAATGTATAAGAACTTTTATATGTATATATATATGTTATAATAGCTAGCATAGGCCTTTATATTTATAGATATAAGAATCCATCCAACAAATTATAGTTGATTTCCAATGTGTAAGGATCGGAACTATTATAAGGATCCAAACGAACCATGCATGCGCGCATGGCATTGAGTATTAAGATAATATATTTTTTTTGAACGAAGAGTAATGAGATAATCTACTTATACAGTATACGTAGAAGTAAGTGTCTCAAATGGTCCTATTTCGATCTTACTTTACTATATATATATACATCCATTCCATAAAAGAAGGAAAAAGACATGCAACAAAGTTGATCACATCAAGTTTGTACATCTACATGGTCAGTATTGTATGTGGCAAGTGGCAACTCTAAAAATTGTATCTTTACAGTAAAAAAATATTTTATATATCGGATACATCATGTGATAATTTATACTATATTTAAGAGAAACGGTGTTGTCAACTATAACATAATTTTTTTACACAAATACCCACATATATTAAATTATTTAGCATACCACATTAATCATAAATGATAAAAAATTAAATCACAAATAACAGAAAATAAAGAAAAAAAAAACTACTAGCTTAACCACTCACATTCTCCAAGTAACCACATACACTCTCACACCCATCGAGTGTGTGGATAATTATAATTATTAATGACGTATTCAACAAAATTTATTATAAACATCGTTATTTCAAGATGTGAAATTGCCGCTACATAATTCCGGCATTTATTTATTTATTTTTAAAAGACATATAGCATCCATGCAGGGCCTTTTCTATTAATTTTTTCCACCAGCCAACTCCAACCCATTCCCTGACCTTTCATTCAAGACATTCTTGACCTTCCTCCATTGTTCGAATTTGACGACTTTTTTTCTCTTTACAAGAGAAAAGCCAGAATTCTACGACCAATCTAAACGTTATTTTTTTCTTTATTTCTTCTAAAATTCACCACAATTAACTGAAATAAAGATATAGGAGAGGCGAATTACAAAATTTATATTATTTTGTCATAAAATGTAACCCATATCTCAGTACGTTGATTAAGTGGTGAAAATGCTTCGTTGCCAATGCTGGTTTTGGGAATGTAATTGAGGCTGAATTATGGGGATGTTCCCAATATATATATATATATATACATATAAGTAAATGGGTGACTATATATATATATAAACTTCCAGCAATACTAACTTCAGTGCGCAGCGTTTTCCATCAATTTAGAGAAAAATAAATAAATAATTTAGTGTCATAACTCATAAGATAGTTCGTGGTCCATGCAATTGTGCAAAATAATTACATAATCTCATTGCGTTGCTTCTATAGTTCTGGCTCTGTGATTAGATAATGAGGCTGACTGGATGATGGTTCCAACATAGTGCACTTATCCTTTCACGTCCGCAATAATAATTCACATATAGAAATTTGACACTTTCTTGTATGATCTATATATATGTATCAAAAAGTTTATTTTTTATTTGATTGTCTTTGCCAAATGAGGTTTCCGATTTTGTTTTCTCATTATGATTAGTTTTTCTTAATACATAACATGACCACTATGAGATTGAGTTCCACATTACAACATATTTTCCATGAAAAAGTATGTGTAGCAAGGCATAACTTTGGTGCAAAAATTGGTCAAATACTCAAATTACAAGCTTGTGTCAAAAGTTATTTTTAGTGCAAAATGAAATTATTGAGACTCCTCTCAGATACCCCAATTTTGGGGATCCAATTGTTTAGTTTAAGGTTTTTTCCATTTTCCAACAAAAAATAAATAGTCCATTTTAGTACTAAATAAAATTATGGGATTGTTGAAGTGTTTTTCTTTTGTTTTGGGCTTCCTAAGCCCCAACGCACCAAAAAATACTTATGTTGAATTATCCAGCCCAGAGTTGGTGTGGGCCTACTCAACAAGAATCCGATGTACCAAGACGGGTCATTTGGCCCAAATATAAAAGTGGATACTGTATTTCCATTCAATTTTAGGATAAAAGTGAAGAGGAGGAGGTGATTGTGGGGGAGGTGGCTGGTTCAATTTTCAAAATTTCAAAAAGATTCTCTCCATCAGGAATTATTTCAAACGTAATTATGTTTTTGCAACAGTCCTCATACTTTTCAAATTTAAACAAACCGCCCTAAAAATATAGATTTACTTTAGTTTTCCAGGGAACTTGGTTTTGGGGTTTCTTTCCTTTTCCCTCTTTTTGATCAATTGGTCCTATTTGGATTATTTTGCCCTATAATTTTAATCTTTGATGCATTATTATCACTTTAATCGAAATTTGTCACCTTTTAAGCACTGCCCTTTCATAAAATTATATAAATATACTTTAAATTATAAAATAGCCCTACTCGATTGTTATGTAGTCATAAGTCTAACAATAATTGAAATTTGTTACGAATGTCTATTTTTAATTTTAACGCCAACAAACATATATTAAATAAAAACACAATAGTATTGGGACAAATTTGGTAAATATAAAATTTATATAAAGTTTGAATTGAAATTTTTCTTAAGCTTTTTCAATATGCAATGTCTTGATTAAGATAAATGTGAAGTTACTAGTAAATACTAAATAGACTATTAGCAGTTACTAGTAAATAGACTATTAGCGTCCCACACCTTATTATCAAACAAAAAATATACTATCTACATTCATTTCAAACCAATTTAAGGAGGCCCCTCACCTTCACCCACCACCTTAGTTTGACTGTTCCTTTCAATTATTTTTCTTTTTTTTCTTGTTTTAATTTGTATATTTTCGTTCCTTGGTTACTTTATAATTTTATAATTCAACCATTCATATAATAAATTATCCTTTTATAAATCACTTAAACAAAAATCAAGCAAATCGAGACTGGTCACTCATTCTAATAGAAAACGACCGTTCATTTGTTTCATTAATTTGATAGTAAATAACAATTCGATTGATTTTTTGCATAAATGATATATAAAAGATCATTTATAATATAAACGATTGGATTATGAAATTATGAAGTGCAAATATGTTAACGAGGGGGGATAAGTGAAATTGTCTGTTCACTTAGAAAGTAAAACTGAGCATCACTCAATTTGTATTTTTTAAAACGAGATTTTAATTTCATGTACTTCTTGTTTTATTTGGTTTCTATAATCAACTAAGTGTTATTTTATTACCTGTTTGGATTCCTATCAATCTAGCCTAATAATAAAACTCATTTCTCTAAATCCTCTAATACAACAAAATTAAAGGGTGACCAAATCCTTTTTTTGGGTGACCAAATCCTTTTTTTTGTTTTGTTTGCCAAATCCTAATTAAACATGATTAGGTTGTTGTAATTTGTAAATACGGTGAAAAGACTGGGCCACATTTGAATATCTAAATAGTAAGAGGTAAGTTTATGAATTCAAGAAAAGGAAGTAGCTCTCTAAATGAAAATAAGACAAATCTCTTACCAACAAAATGATTCTCTTTCCAAAATTTCAGCAATAATGGCAGGAAAAGTAGTCCACCTACATTCACACCCATTTACACAAATCCTGCCTGGACCCAAAACTCGATCAACACCGTCCATATCACACACATACCACGTGTCAGTCATCCAAGGGAGAGTGCGGATCCACAGTCGCAACCACGACTGGAGAAGCCTCTGTGAGACTCCCAAAGTCCCAAGTAAGAAAATCATCAATTCACCGAAAAATCCAGCGAATAAATTCAAAAAATGCAGAGAAAATTTAGGGAGAATTATTTATCATCTCATCCTTTTTCTTCAGACAAAATAAAAATTTCGATCCCTCCGACTTTTCCCTCTCTTTTCCACACCACCACACCTTGGAGGGAAAACGCTCTCAAATCCAAAAGCCCCCTGTTTCTACTGGCACAACAAAATTAGGGTTTCGTTTCTGCTCAAGCTTCGCAAACCGCGATCTTTATCATTTCTCTCTTTTTCCGATTCCTATTCGGTTCCGGGAACAGTGACCGTCACTTCCGATTACTGAATTTCCAGCTTGATTTCTGTTCAGGTACGAGTAGTGGAATTGATGCATGCTTTTGTTTTTGCTCGAGTTGCAGTTCTGGTTGTGCTGTGGTAATGGTTCATTTCTTCGAGCTAGTTCTAGGGTTTGGTATGTTATGTGGGGGAGCAAGGGTGTCATTTATGGCCTTGATGTTTTGAGTGCTAAGATTCTGGGGAAAATAGTTTTCTGTGCTTGAGAATTGAAGTGCATTTAGTTCATTTCATGTGGTTATAGGTTTTATGCTCTAAGTTTGCGACTTTTGATAGTGGGTTTTCTAGGGTTTAAAGCTTTACCTTTGAAATCGGTCATTATGAGGTTATCATTCCCCAAATTGGGGAATTGGTCGCACATCCAACACATGACATATAGCATATGATTCTTCTCCCTGTAATTGAGCTTAATTTGATCGCATTCTGGCTGCTGACTAATTTTCGGCTCTCCGATTGTTGTTTCTTTATAGAATTTTTTTGAATCAAATGATTGTACCATTTCCTGCTCATCAATGCAATCATGCTGTAATTACATGTACAAGTTTTAGAAAGGCTAAATCTTTCAATTGTCCCAAGTTTTTGATCTGTTTAAAATTTAAATTGTTCATTGACTCTTGGAATCTAGATAAGATGCTATTATGAAATTTGGATGCTTGGTTGGGTAACTAGATCTAACTCCAAGTAGGTATTTGTAGACTTCTCAAAATCAAGTTTGTTCAAGTTTGAAATGCAAACAAGGAAAAAAAGTTCTGGAAGAACTACTTCTAGAGAGCATACCAGTCCCAAGGTTTCAAGAGCTCAGAAGAAAACACATGAAAATGTGAAAGTATTGGACAACAGAGTTACAGATATGATTACATCTTCCTCCCGAAAGCAGAGACTAGGTAAGTTATCTTCTTACTGGTTTAAGCAAAAATTTGGGGAAAAATTTCTTCATGCTTGTAGGTTTCCTTGGTAACATAGTTACTAATGTGGCATTCATAACTTTTTGGGGTTGTGGCAAACCATAAGGTTCTATTTTTGCTTCTCCTATTCATGTTTCATTCTGAGTGACATATCCCGACACATTTCTTTCAATTTTAATCTGGTGTAGACTGGTAGTATACTCTTTGGTTCAGGATTTTAAGTTCTTGAGAAAATTTATAGAAATTGAAATATTTAATAAAAATGTTTGGATTTTGATGGATTGCAATCTAAGAGAATACAGTTACATTTGTCTCAATGATATTTTATCTTTTGAACTAATCAAATGAAGATGGTAGATAAAAGATTGGGTTTGTTCCTTTTTTATCTTCCAAGTTCAAAGAGCTCCAGCTGTCTGTATATTGTGAAGTTTGGGGATTTGGAACACTTACCAAGAATCTTATAAGGGAAAACTTTGTGAAGGAGATTTGTATCTTTGTCTTGTCTATTGTTACTAGGCTTTCTTGTAATCGTGGTCAAACTGGGACTGGTCATTGGTAGATACCAGGCGCAGAGTCCATTTTGTTGTTGGGTAAATACCCCAAGGCAGTAAAAAAAAAAGAAAAAAAAAAGTGGGCAACCGTCCTCACTGGGAATGGCATGCATTAGGTCATGCCACTGAGTATGGCGTTGTTAATATTGGCAATTTTCAAAAGGTCTTTTCTTTTAGTTACTCGTTTTGAGATTCTATCTGTGTGATTATCCTCTTGCATGATGTTGAATTGCTTTCTGATACTATTGAATTTTGCATCCACAACCTTTAGGATGTCAACTGTTTAGAATTAGAAATTTTAAATATTATGATAGAACATTTCCCAGTACTGATTTTAATTGTCATCTTCCTGTCACAACTCTCAGGTGGGACTCATAAGAACAACGAGGAGCCTGTTACTGCAAACAATTTAAATATTAATTATGACTTGCTGCGTGACCAGTCTGCTGAGGCTTGTCTGGGGCATGATGCTTTACAAGCTGATTGCACAGAGCATAAGGTAAGTACCTAACTGCAGAAGAAGAAATAGGACTTTGCATGGGCATTATTCTAAATTTTTCAATCCCTATTGCAGGGTTGTGGAGGGGGTACAACTGATTGCATGCTGGGAACTATATTTTCTCCTGCCTTTCACATTTCTAAACATGCTGGTGGAGAACCTGCCAATGGAGGTAGATGAAATTTAAACATGCCTTTTTGTCCCGTTTATTTATGTTTATGTAGTTGTGTTTCTTTCGATGGTTAGAAAGATGTCAAGTAGTCTTGTGTTTGTTTCCAGATTGTATTTGATAATCATATTCTTTTTCATTTTTCCAGTTGATTTTGTTAAATTCTTTCAAAATGGAGATCACAGTTTCCATCAAGATCGTGAAATAAAGTACTCCCAGGATGATGCACACCATGGTTATGCTGGTCAAGAGACTTCGGAGTCCACTGTTCGAGACGAGAACTGCTGTGAGAATACATTATCTTCTGTAAATATAACATGTCCTGGCAATATGAAATCAGATATAAATACATGAGCAAAACTTGTATGCACAGAATACGAGATACATGTACAAGTAATGTGTATTTTTTTCGTAATGCAGTTGCGGAGGCAGCCAATATTTCTTCTGAAGTCTCTGCCATATATCTTGCCATGAAAAATTCTAAGTTGGAATGTTTAGATGAGCATGGCCAGGATCATATGTCGACTGATTTGTATGTGGATGATGATGACACTGAGGAATTTGATGACTTTGATCCTTACTTATTTATCAAGAACTTACCTGACTTGTCATCAGTCGTCCCAACTTTTCGGCCGTTGCTGCTGCCTAAACAGACACGAAGTTGCCCTCCTACTACTCTTGTTTTGGACTTGGATGGTGAGAATAATGAAACATTAGTGTCCTTTATTGGTTTACTTTACAATATTATCTGTACAACTGTTGATGTTGGAAATCTTTTTAAACTATGCATCTCATTGCTCATGAAGTTAAGGTTTGATATGTCATTTGGCATTACACCAATTTTGCTCTTACTCTCTTGATCTGCCAAAGTAGTCTGGATGTGTCTACAGACAGTAATTTCCTTGTAGCCTGTTTTGCTTTGATCATCATTATGATGGTAATCTAATCCATTTGTGATTCGTTACTGCTGTTTGTTTTTACCAATGTACTCATGGAGTGAACACGAACCACTAGTTTTCTCCAGAGAAGGAGCATCCTTGCTGAGCTTTTTGTATCCTGATGAATAATTTGATTAATATTTAGTCCAATTGTATACTCCTTTTTCCTGGTAAGGAGTGTGAAATGGCTATTTTTAGTAGATTACATTCATTGGTTTTATCTTGGCTAATCTTTATATGACACGACATTGAATCATTGATTTCCATTTGCATTTGTTTGTTGAGGTTATCTATCGACTTATTGTTTAGAATTGTGTGCTGAAACTGGCTTTGATCTGGCAGAAACTTTGGTACATTCCACACTAGAACCTTGTGATGATGCAGACTTCACGTTCCCCGTAAATTTTAACCTACAAGAGCATACAGTATATGTTCGATGCCGTCCTCATCTCAGAGATTTTCTGGACAGAGTTTCCCTTCTTTTTGAGATCATCATCTTTACAGCTAGTCAAAGTATTTATGCAGAGCAGCTTCTAAATGTGCTGGATCCGAAAAGGAAGATATTTCGCCATCGTGTTTTTCGTGATTCCTGTGTTTTTGTGGAGGGGAATTATCTCAAAGATTTATCAGTTCTTGGTCGTGATTTGGCACGTGTTATCATAGTTGATAACTCTCCACAGGTATACATTCCCCTACCTCCCAATTAAGTCTCCCTACATGTATGCACGGCCCTTATTCTCGAACAGGATGATGGAATATAGTATCTTGGTGGATATTTATGAGGGCCTAATTTTGGAGTATCTTTGTGTTGTCCTTGGAATCTTGGATCAATGACCTTCTGGATAAACCTATGATATATGGTGATTAATGAGTTGAAAAAAGCTCTCTCTCTTCTGGTGAAATTCATCATTAAATACACACGGACCTGAAATAGAATCTCTTTTTCAAGATAAATACAGGAGGATCTGGGTTATGCTTGTCACTCAGAAGTATTTACTTTGTGTCTTTAGATATAACAGTTTGTTTCCTCGTCATTGTTTCAGGCATTTGGGTTCCAAGTGGACAATGGAATACCAATTGAGAGCTGGTTTGATGATCGTTCTGATACAGAATTACTTTCATTACTTCCTTTCTTGGAGAGCTTGGTTGGAGTAGAAGATGTTCGGCCGTTAATTGCACACAAATTCAACCTTCGGGAGAAAATAGCTGCTGCTGATTATCCGCTAAACTCAAACAGAGGTGATTCTTTAGTGTCGATGTGAATGACCAGCTCTACAGTTTGAAATCTCTTTTGAGTGTTTTCCTGTAATTTTAAATTATTATTATTACTGGCAACAGTGTTCTGTTTGTTTTAGAGTTGTGCGTCGCCATTAGAAAGATGGAGATTTGATCTGGGTGTAACCATGGGTCTGATACAAGGAAGACTCATAAGCTGCTGACAGATAATCAGCTTAGAAATAAGGTTCTTCATAATTTAAAGGTTATATATGTTGTTTTAGGAATAAGATTGTTCTTTGTTGTAGAAGTCTTGTATGTCAGAATAGATGAACATTTTTGTTGTCTTTGAAGATAGAAAATGAAAGTAGATAAAAACTCTGTGCCTTGGTGGCAATGTATTGCATTTCAGGGAAAAATTTATCTTATCATTTTTGCAAATCTCTTATACGTCGGCAGCTATTACTCATTGTTGAAACTTGGATCAAGAAGTATGATTCAGTTTGTCTGTTTATTTGTTGATGAAAAATAGATCATGGCAATTAGGTGATGTCGCTGTTCTGCACCAAGCTCCACAGAGGCTGTTCCCACATTCTTAGTGCTGCTAGCCACTTCACTGTCTTTATAAACCCAACTATATATGGCTCAGATAGATAGCATTTGAGCTTAAAATGACTACTCTGAACAGTTCAAATGCATTAGTCTCTTAAGAATTGCAAAGCCAAACTGGTCCTTAACCTTTGTTAAGAAGTCTTATTCATTCGGTTCTGTGAGGAGCATTTCTAAGGCGTCTGGAACTGGATTGAAGTCTTCGTCTTCGTCGTTCGGAGTATCTGCAATGACAATCCACACACAGTGAAACTGATCGGACCGAACGGCGGAAAATGCAGGACTGGAGCTGCCTTACCCATGCAAAGCTGGGGCTTGCTCTACTTGCACAGGGAAGTTTGTTTCAGGATCAGTGGATCAATCAGCAGGAATGATTCTCAACGAGAAGCACATCGAGAAAGGTTATGTGTCGACCTGTGTTTCATATCCAACATCAGATTGTGTGATTCTCACCCAAAAAGCAAGATGATCTCTACTGAGTTTAGCACATAAAATGTGGTGTGCTAAATGGTGTTCTTAGTTGACCTAGAGATGATACTTTTGGTCATATTTCAAGTTGCTTTTAGCAAAAAAGAAGAAGAGAAAATAGTACAAGTGAGAGCAATCGTTTTAGTATTTGAAGTAAATAAATTTTATTTCAATTAAAATCGAATTTAGTATTAAAAAAACGGATAAGAAATAAAGAGAAAGAAATTACGGAGCCAGGTCATCGATCCGCGTGAGTCCTTCTCTGTCGTCTGAGAGCCATTGATTATAGGCTGATGTGGCTAAACCACGATCCGCTAGATCTTTTCTCTAACCGACTCCTCACGCATTTCGCATGCTCGGTAAATCTTCTAGTCATATCCCGCCATCGTCCTCATTTGTTTATTTATATCATTTCAAACTTTTCCTTTTTTCGGTTACAATTTCAAAATTTTGTTGAGCAAAGCTCTCAAGCATACGCAGAACGCTCTCTCCGATTTTCTCACTCTTCTTTGAGAAAGCTGAAAGCCTGAAACAATGGTGAGCTAAGAAACATCTCTGAGAAATTCCTTTATACTTAACGATCTTCGTCAATCTGGTCGTACGGCCGGTTATTAAAGCTTAAATCACTGTTAATCTCCCCGTTGGTTCATAATTTTGTTCAGGTTGTGGCGCAAAAACTGAAGGAGGCGGAGATCACCGAGCAGGATTCGCTTCTTCTGGTAATCGATCATCGCTCGCTATTAGATCGTAGTGATAGAAATCCTCGTTGTTGTTTGTAGTTAGCGATCGTTAATTCAATCTTCCCTTACTTAGTATTAGGCCGTAGAATTAATTTTTGGTTGAAGAAACCCTAGATTCATATGATTTATTGCTAGATGTTAAATTTTATATGACTGCGATGAGGAATTTAGCTATAATTATATGGATTTGACTCTGGATACTCTATTTTATCTGCTTTGATCTCAGACGAGGAACCTGCTTCGGATTGCTATATTCAATATCAGTTACATCAGAGGCCTTTTTCCGGAGAAGTATTTCAATGATAAATCTGTTCCCGCTTTAGGTTGATGAGTAGATCTGTTTAATAAATATGATTTTGTTTTTATTCGCCATACTTAGAATCGGTTGTTGATTTTTGTTGCAATTTTGGCATCTTCAACAGAGATGAAGATTAAAAAGCTAATGCCAATGGATGCAGAGTCTCGCAGACTTATTGATTGGATGGAGAAAGGTACGAATAGCCTGAGTACATTGATTCGGATGTGCTTTCCGGTTTTGATTTTCTTTGATTTTAAGAGATTTTTAATTTTTTTTGTTTGTTTGGCTAGTAATTCTTAATTAATTTATCTTTCCATATATTTGTAGGTGTATACGATGCCTTGCAGAAGAAGTACCTGAAAACTCTTTTGTTCTGTGTGTGCGAAGCAGTTGAAGGGCCAATGATAGAGGAATATACATGTATGGCTTACAGAAAATTTATTAGATCCCTCTTTAAGATTTGATTCATTGTACATTTGTACATGAGACGAGGCAATTTGTTATTAATACTACTTACTTTTTGTACTAACCACTATAATGTAAATAAGCACTATTCCACTGACTGTGAGGAACCACATTCCATGCTGGTTGAATTTAGAGTATAAAAAAGTGTCTCTAATAAATATTTTGTACATTTTCAGAGAATTGATCTGTTCATATTACTCTTGACCTGCAGTTTCATTCAGTTACTCAAATTCTGAGAGCCAGGAGGTTTCGATGAATATCAGTCGCTCTGGAAACAAGAAGCATGGTGGAACATTCAAATGTAACTCCACAGCAGAAATTACCCCCAACCAGATGAGGTGACTTTTGATCCAAACTCGTACTTGATTTCATTCTTATTCTCTTGTTGTTTGGGTCTCAACTTCCAAATCTTCTGGACAATGGGAATGTGCAGAAGTTCTGCTTGTAAAATGGTCCGCACACTGGTTCAATTGATGAGAACTCTGGATAGGATGCCTGAAGAGGTACATCTAAATTTGTTTTAGTTCCTACACAGGACTTTCTCTGCTTTGGTAAATCATATTTACAATTTGTGATTTCATGTTTGTTTCAGCGCACCATACTGATGAAACTCCTATATTATGATGATGTGACGGTATACCTCTTTAATTACTTTTCATAATTCAGCTCCATGTCTTATTTATTGATACTCCTCTTCGTTTTCTAATGACTTTGTGTGCCAAAAGCTCACGCAATTTTCTGACATTGCAGCCAGTAGATTATGAGCCTCCATTCTTCAGATGTTGCACAGACGAAGAAACTCGTAACCCATGGACCAAGAATCCTTTGAAAATGGAGGTTGGGAATGTAAACAGCAAGCATCTTGTCTTAGCTCTCAAGGTAAGGAATAGGGATTTTATTTTGGAACAGCCAGAAATTAATTCCCTATTGATGTGCCAGATTAAGTTAGTGTTATTTGGTACTTATGCAGGTAAAGAGCGTGCTTGATCCCTGTGAGGATGAAAATGATGATATTCAAGACGATGAAGTGAGCTTAGGAGCTGACTCCATGCAAAGAGATGACTCTTCTGAATATGACAGTGAGGTAAAACTGATGTTATGAATTCAACGGACATCTACTTTGGAGTTAGCTTTAACTCGTTTACTGGTTCCAACACTGATAGGCATGATATGCTTTGTTACAATTGCTAGGTTAACCAATCACAAGAGGATCAATATATAGTTGCTCCTGCCGGTAAGAGTTGTAGACTTGTGTATTGTATAACCTTTGTACTATAATTCCCACTTCCTGATAGCCTTGGTCTGATTTGTTGTCGATGTGATAATGGTTTTCACGACAGCTAAGCGACAACCACAGGAAGATAACAGCATACCTCAAGAAGTTAACAGCATGGATGATGAAGGTAATAAATCAATTACACATATAAGTTGGCTGACCAATCTGCACATGAGAATGAGAGTGGAAAAAAATATGTAACTTGGAATCTGAGCCAACTAATCATCAATTCACGGAATTTATCCCCTAAAACTTAACATCTCCTTCCTTTGCGAGTTTCCTGCACAGCAGTATTAGGCTCACAATCTGTTCTATAACTATTCAGCTACAGATGATACTCAGGATCCAGAGGAAGATGAACAGCAATTTTCACGGATAAAGGACTGGATCAGTAGCCGCCATCTTGACACTATTGATGTTACTGATGTTCTCTCGAATTTCCCAGACATCTCAGTGGTACGGATTTCAACTGTTCAATTCTCTGCTGAATTAAAACTGACTGTTGGTACAGTTGGCTAACAGAATATATTGTACTTCACTTGTTCTTTAGTCTATTGGTATGCCTCTTAATGTATAACCTATTGACTCCATCTCTATATTATTATATGCAGGTTCTGACTGAAGGTAAACTGAAGAATGAACTTAGGCCTGCTTCTGCATTGTTTTTACTTTATTTTGAGGTTTACAACAAGATTAGTTTCATTTTTATTCTCTTTGGCTGGACTTCAGAAATTATGGACAGGCTTGTTGCTGAAGGTGTTCTATCAAAAACTGGAGGGGACACTTACACTATTAATAGGCAGAAGGTTTTTTCCTATTGTTTTTATTTCAAATTTCTTTCCATAGTTTCTTGTTTTAAGTCAAACTCATTTTCCTTATGAATTTCACAATGCAGAAGTCTGATTATGAATTTGTCATGGTGAAAAAAGAATTGGACTGTCAAGTAGTCCCCAATAGTGAAAAAACTCCGAAGGTCAATGATCACTTGTACATGAAGGTGATTGCAATTCCTGTCTTGTCATATTTATGTCTGTTTGGAGTCTTCAACTCTCCTTGCCATATCCTGAAGTACTAGGATTTTAATAACTTACTCCTAAATCATCAATTATTTTGTATGGCCTGATGACTTTTCTGTGATCCCAAGAACAAGATCATGCAGTCTGTATATTGATTGAAGCTTTTTGTCCACTCTGTTCTTCTCTTAGGAGATAAAAGCTTCTTGGTGGGAGTGACCCATATCTTTTGTACAATTTCATTTTAGGTGAATTTGTTTTCTATCGCAGGCACTGTATCATGTTCTTCCGATGCAGTATGTGTCAGTTGCGAAGCTTCACAACAAGCTTGGAGGAGAAGCAAATCAGAATACTGTCCGCAAGATGATTGATAAAATGGCGCAAGATGGTTTTGTTGAAGTCAAGGGAAACCGAAGGCTAGGTTAGCAATCTGCTCAGTTTGAGCCATTTTAAAAGCTTTGTACTCGTCATAATTACTCATGCAGGACCAAATCATGTCTAACTTACTTCTTTTACTACCAGGAAAGCGTGTGCTCCATTCTGATATTACCAAGAAAAAGCTTATTGACGTCCAGAGAGCTTTGAATTATGACACAATGGTATAGCTGCAAACATGCCTACAAATGTTTTCGAAATGTATTCTATATTTCTTTCTGAGTTCTTACATTGAACAGGATGTGGACAACACTGAACCACAAAGCAAGTCAAATCATCAAGATTTCCATCCAATGGGTAAGAAAGCCAAGGCTTTTATGCCTCTAGTGGTTCACCTGTTTCTTTACATTACCAGCTTAACACTTGCACCTACAAAATGCTTTTGTTATCAGGTAGCCACCGCAGAGACACATCCACATGCGGTGTGCTCCACTCCATCGGATCAGATCTCACACGCATGAGAATAAGGGCTAACTCAAATGAACAGAGTCCAATCAGGAGTGAGCAGACTACTTCAAAGACAAAGGAGCATGGAAACACTCCCACAAGCCGGGCTCAGGTGAGTGTCTAGTAGTGAAGCTTCTACGCTTCCATTTTGTGTTAGTTTTCTCCTGCAACTGAGCTGTTTAAACTTTAAAATAATAAGTCTTTTCTGGGAACTTTTCAGCCAGTAATTTCAAGAGAGAGTTTTGCAGCTGGTAATGATGATGACAGAGCAAATGGCACCCCAAATCACTGTGATGAAGGGGAGAGAGTGATGTGTAGTAGCAGGTCGACCCAAGACAAGCGTTCCAGGAAAACAAGCACGGTATGAATATGATTGAACCTCCTCATGATAGAATGGTTTGCTCTGAATTGTATCACAGGCACTGGGGCTAATGAAAAAGCAATCTTTCCAATATATGTGACATAACTATGACCTTTCCCCTCTTCTGTAGGTCAAGGAGCCTATTCTTCAGTACACAAAGCGCCAGAAATCTCAAGCCCTCTGAAAATTTCCGGAATTTGCCAATGCTGCCTTGCTACCATGGACTGCCTTTTCTACGTTAATGTTTCCAGTTTTACATGTTATAAAACTTTTGTGTTGACTACAGTTAAGAAAACATGATGTAAGTATTTTAACGAGGTACTGTGAGGTACTGTATTAGAAGTCTAATGTGGCACTGGGGAATGCTTCTCCCCATGCACCTACTTTTTTTATGAACAATTCTTAAAGATGATGATAGTGGGTATCATCATTTTCGGGAACCTCTTTTGCATTGGTATCCTTTGCCATTAGTCTTTCGGAAACTTAAATGCTAACTAATATCAGATTGTGATTAGAAGTCCTTGTAGCAATATTCCATTTTATCCCAAAGGGTTATGGAATGTTGGAATGGTGCGGTTTTGGAGTTTTTCACTCACTAAACTAGTAATGGGTCACTAAACTAGAATTTGAAATCCATGTCCGTTAATGGGTCACGTTTGGACGTCCAAAAAACTTTAAGTCGGAGATTTTAAATCTAGTCAGTCAATCAGTCAGACATGGATTTCAAATCCGGTTAGAAGGGTGAGATAAAATTGATCTAACCACGATAGATAGAGCGCCTTCATCTCCTTCAACTTCGATAGAATAGAACCTCTGCCTCCAATTCTCATCGCGGCCTCTCAGAATAGTCCTTTATATAGAGCTCATCTATCCACCTAATGGAATTGATAAAGATTAAATATAAACAAAGATAATTACACATGCATGATATCTATATATTTAGCTAAAGCACATAGTAGCAGCAGTTTCCTAGTCTGACCAGGAAAGCATTAAGTTTAACAATTAATTAGGATGATTATGAAGCTGCTTCTCTTAATTTTGCTGCTGTATAAGAAACCGACTCCACATTCTCTTTAATGGATGACTTCAATCGCAACTGCACCAGTAAACGGTAATTACGTATTATCAACTCATCCATTCATGGCATGGGTTAGATATACATTTCCTCGTTTTTCTTTCTATCTCTTCCTATTGTTTATTTTTGCTGTTGGGTAGATAAAAAGAGGTTTGATTTTCAACTCATTGTGAAACAGTGAAACACCCATTGAAATTCACACTCTTTGTGACATCCCACAACAAAGGAACGACCGATTGTCTTAATAATCTCTTCAATTTTACATTTAAGTTTTACCTATAAGTGTTACGTAGTTCTTTTGATGAAAATGATGGAGCTAAATATCTTCGACGAGTTAAATGAAACAAAAAAAACGCAAAATATTTTGACAGAGAAAAAAAAATTGATAAAGACCTAAAACACCAAAAATGATCGATTGCAAAACCCTAATAATAATGGATAGGGGATGGCCAAAAATATGTTTCATTCCTCAACCAACAGCGCAATGCACAAGCGTTGATCACACGATCATGGTTAATGCACTGATCCAAGTTTAGATTTTGTTCTATCTCCTTAATTAATTAGAAGTCATGGATACAAAGGTACAATCGATCGATCTATAGAACATATCATGTTCAAGTAAGGTCGTAGTGCAATGCACAAGAGCTTCGATCACTATTGTATTTCTATTTTAATTTGTAAACATACATACAAGACATTGTTATAAAAAAAACATACATAAAAGAGAAAAAGAAATTGTTGCCTCCAATTTGGTTAACTAGAATTGAATTTTGGTTGAAGAAACCCTAGATTCTCATATTCAACATCAGATTGTGTGATTCTCACCCACAAGCATGATGATCTATACAGAGTTTAATTAGCACATAAAATGTGCATGGTGTGGTAAATGGTGTTCTTAATTAGTTGACCTAGTGACGATACTTTTGGTCGTATTTCAAGTTGCTTGTAGCAAAGAAATTCGAGAAAATGGTACAAATGTGAGCAATCGTTTTAGTAATTGAAGTAAATAAATCTTATTTCAATAAAAAACGAATTTAGTATTAAAAAACGAATAAGAAAGAAAGAGTTAAAGAAATTATGGAGCCAGGTCATCGATCCGCGTAAGTCCTTTTCTGTCGTCTGAGAGCCATTGATTCTATGCTGATGTGGCTGAACCTCGAGCCGCTAGATCTTTCTCTGACCGTTCCCCTCACGCATTTCGCATGATCAGTAAAATTTTAGGTCATATCCTATCCCGCCATCATCGTCCTCACTTGTTTATTTATTTATATCATTTCAAACTTTTCCTTTTTTGCGTAACAATTTCAAAATTTTGTTGAGCAAAGCTCTTAAGCAAACGCATAGCGCTCTCTCGCTTTTCTCACGATCTTCGTCAAAACTGAAGGAGGCGGAGATCACCGAGCAGGACTCGCTTCTTCTGGTAATCGATCATCTCTTTCTATTAGATCGTAGTGGTAGAATGATCCCCTTACATAGTATTAGGCCGTAGAATTATTTTGTGGTTGAAGAAACCCTAGCTGGATTCATATGATTTATTGCTAGATGTTAAATCTTCTATGACTGCGAATTTAGCTATAATTATATGGATTGACTTTGGATTTGACGAGGAACCTGCTTCGCATTGCTATATCCAATATCAGTTTGATCATAGGCCTTTTTCCGGAGAAGTATTTCAATGATAAATCTGTTCCCGCTTTAGGTAGATCTATTTAATACATAACATTTTGTTATTGTTGCGATTTTGACATCTTCAACAGGGATGAAGATCAAAAAGCTAATGGCAATGGATGCCGAGTCTCGCAGACTTATTGATTGGATGGAGAAAGGTACCAATCTGAGTTCTAGAGGAATACACATGTAAGGCTTTCAATGTTTCCATTTTCCACTACTGTTCATTTTTTCCATTCACTACTGCTTAATTTCTCCACATGCCAAATGAAATATGAATGAACACATTTTCTATTGATGAACCACCAAATTCCATGCTGGATGATTACAATTTAATCAAGCAACTTTGGTATCTCAATGCTGGTTGAATTTAGAGTGTAATTTTTTGTGACATTTTGATAGAAATGCTTCTCTCTTTCCCCTGCAGTTTCTTTCAGCTATTCAAATTCTGAAAGCCAGGAGGTTTTGATGAATACCAGTAGATCGGAGAATAAGAAACAGGGTGGAACATTCAAGTATAACTCCACAGCAGAAATTACTCCCAACCAGATGAGGTAACGTTGACCGAAACTCCTTCCAGATTTCATTCTCATCCTCTTCTTCTTTGAGTCCCAGTTTCTGAATTCCTGAGACTGTTTCATGTGCAGGAGTTCTGCTTGTAAAATGGTCCGCACACTACTTCAGCTGATGAGAACTCTGGATAGGATTCCAGAAGAGGTAAATCTGAAATTGGTTTAGTTCCTGCGCTGCTGTGTACATTTATAGCGATCTTGCATTGTTCTAGAATCCTTTATTTGTACTGGTATATCACATTTAAAATAAATATTTGATTTGTTGTTGTTTCTATGAATCTATGATGATGTGATGGTATACCCTTTTTAAATTGCTTTATCACGATCCAGCTTCATGCCTTGTTGATATTCTATTCTTAAATGTGCTTTGTGTATCAAAAGGTGACAAAGTTATCTGAATTTGCAGCCAGCAGATTATGAGCCTCAATTCTTCAGATGCTGCACGGAAGAAGAAGCTCGTAATCCATGGACCAAGAATCCTTTGACAATGGAGGTTGAGAATGTAAAGAGCAAGCATCTTGTATTAGCTCTCAAGGTAAGGAATAGAATTTTTATTTTGGAACAGCCAGAAATTTAAAATTGTCATTCATGTGCCAGATTAAGTTAGTGTTACTCTGTATTTATACAGGTAAAGAGCGTTCTTGATCCCTGTGGGGATGAAAATGATGATATTCAAGAAGATAAAGTGAGCTTAGGAGCTGACTCCATGCAAAGGGATGACTTTTCTGAATCTGACAGTGAGGTAAAACTGATGTTATGAATTCAATTCATATCTCCTTTGTCTTTAGAGCTTTAACTCATTTAATGGTGCCAACACTGAGAGGTTTTGCTACAATTGCTAGGTTAACCAATCACAAGAGGATCAATATATAGTTGCTCCAGCAGGTAAGAGTTGTAAACTTGTGTATAGTATAAGCTCTGTAATATAATTCCCACTTCCTGATAGCTTTGTTCTGAGTTGTTGGTGGAAGTAATAATGGTTTTCTTGACAGCTAAGCGACAACAACAGGAAGATAACAGCGTACTTCAGGAAAATAATAGCATGGTTGATGAAGGTAATAAATCAACTACATGTCTAAGTTAGCTGAACAATCTGCACATCAAAATGAGACTGAAAAACAAATCTTTGAGCTAAGTAATGAGCAATTTCTGGACTTTATTTCCTAAAACTTTACATCTCCTTCCTTTGAGAGTTTCCCGCACAGCTGGATTAGGCTCATGATCTGTTCTATACTGTTCATCTACAGATGATACTCTGGATCCAGTGGAAGATGAACAGCAATTTTCGAGGATAAAGGATTGGATAAGTAGTCACCATCTTGACACTGTTGAAGTTACTGATGTTCTTTCGAATTTCCCAGACATCTCAGTGGTAAGGATTTCAACTGTTCAATGCTCTGGTTGAATTCTGTGCCAAAAACTGTCAATACTGTCTGTTGGTACAGTTGACTTATAGAATATGTTGTACACTTGTACTCTCACCTGTTCTTTAGTCTGTTGTATGATTCTTAATGTATAACCTATTGATTCCATATCTGTATTAAACTGAAGGTAAACTGAAGAATGCACTTAGACCTGCTGCTACATTGTTCTTATTTTAGAGGATTTAAAAAAAGATTAGTTTGTTTTCAATTCTTTTTGACTGGATTACAGAAATTATGGACAAGCTTATTGTGGAAGGTGTTCTTTTAAAAACTGGAGGGGACACTTACACTATTAACAGGCAGAAGGTTTGGTTTTCCCTTGTTTTTATTCAATTTCAAGTCCATATTTTCTTGCTTTGGAGTTGAACTAATTTTCTTCATCACAATCTCACAATGCAGAAGTCTGATTATGGATTCACTGTGGTGAAACAAGAAATTGATGGTCAAGTAGTCCTGGTTGGTGGCAAAACTCCCAAGGCTGATCACATGTACATGAAGGTGATTATGATTCCTGCCTTGTCAAATTTTTTGTATGTGGAGTTATCAATCTCATTACATATACCTAATTACTAGGATTTTGAAAATCTTCAGCTAACTCATCAATTACTAATTTGTATGGCCTGCCAACTTTTGTGCAGTCTGATGTACAAGATTGAATAATCTCTGTATTGAATGATGATAATAATATATGCTGTTCTCTTACCTTGTTAGATACTGGGGTATTGTCCATTTTCATTTAGGAGTTTATTTTTCTACTGCAGGCGCTGTGTCATGCTCTTCCCATGCAGTATGTGTCAGTTCCAAAGCTTCAGAACAAGCTTGGAGGAGAAGCAATTCAGAATACAGTGTGCAAGAAGATTTTGTTGAAGCCAAAAGCAACTGAAGGCTAGGTGAGTCACATGTGCAGTACTTCGGTATTAGCCAGTTCAAAAGCTTTGTACAAGTCATACAGGATCAGATTATGTCCAATTTCTGTAATCATTTACTTTTAAAACCAGGAAAGCGTGTGATCCATTCTGATGATACCGAGAAAAAGCTTATTGAAGTCCAGAAAGCTTCTAATTATGATTCAATGGTAAACAGATCTACAAATCTTTCCAATTATATACTATATATCTTTCTGACATATATATTTCACCTTGAACAGGATGTTGACAAGATTGAACCACCAAGCAAGTCAAATCATCAAGGGTTCCATCCAATGGGTACGTAAGAGATCATAAGCTTTGTATGCATAACAATGAGTTTAAGCCTGTAGTGGTTTACTTATTTCTTTTCATTACCAGTTTTGCACTTGTTATCAGGAATCAACCAGAGAGACGCATCCACATGTGGACATGTGGTGTGCTCCACTCCATCGGATCAGATCTCACACGCATGAGAATATGGCCTAATTCACAGGAATATAGTCCAAACAGGAGTGAGCAGATGACTTCGAAGACAAGGGAGAATGGAAACACTCCCACAAGCATGGCTCAGGTAGTGAAATTTCTACCCTTTAACCCTTCCATTTCATGTGTATTTTCTCTTGCAACTGAACTGTCAGTGAACTTCGTTGAGAGAGCTTTGTACCTGGTAACCGTGCAGGAGAAAATACAGGTATCATCACTCCCAGGTACAAAGCTCTCTCTGGTA
This sequence comes from Rubus idaeus, assembly GCA_030142095.1. Taxonomy (NCBI): domain Eukaryota; kingdom Viridiplantae; phylum Streptophyta; class Magnoliopsida; order Rosales; family Rosaceae; genus Rubus; species Rubus idaeus. The sequence goes on along the minus strand of CM057968.1, from coordinate 29,347,991 downwards.
ACTGTGCAGCCAGTAATTTCAAGAGAGAGCTTTGTACTTTGGAATGATGATACCAGAGCAAATGGCAACGCGAACCACTGTGATAATGGGGATAGAGCGGTCTGTAGTAGTATGTCCTCCCAAGACAAGCGTTCCAGGAAAACAGCACGGTACGAATATGATCCTAGCTCCATTGTTTGCTGAAATTTTTGTGATTCACCAGCGCAAATCCTAGTGAAAATGCTATGTTTTCCTATTCTGTAGGTGAACTGGTGAAGGAGCCTATTCTTCAGTACGCGAAGCGCCAGAAATCTCAAGCCGTCTGAAAATTCTCAGCATTTCGCTAAGCAAATAGGGAACTTATGTGGTAACCATAGCTAAGCAAATATGTTATAAGCATTCGAAGTAGAGAGATGTATTAGAAGTCTAATGTAGCACTGGGGAATGCTCTTCAATCCCTACCACTATCATTTTACAAAAACCAATGGTTTAAGGATGCTGATGAAGTTTTGTTTTGTTTTTTTTAAGGGGATGGGAAATATGGCTCATAAGTTCGAAATTTGTGGGGTGGGGGGATTCGAACCTGGATTGTAAGCGGGATGACCACTGCCTAATCCACTAAACCTGGGTTGATGAAGTAGCCTTTTGTTTATGTTGTCAATAGCATAAAGGACATGAACATTTGTCAATGGTACATAAAGAAGTTAGGTGCTAGTTGGAAAGAAATGGTCCTTGAATCATGTGTGGTTGACCCACAATATGAATTTGGTGAAGTCGGTAACTAAAATATTACATATTTGATTTGATTATGATAATTGAAGCTTAAAAGTTCATTAATTTATTAATATACTAAACATTATAAGTGGTCACAATCGTCAACAATATGAGTTAACTTGGGTCTATTGTTTTCTTGCATGGGTCTATTTTTCTTTCATAAGCTGAGAGCACTTAGGTCGGTAGGCAAGATAAGTTGGGATCTTGAAAGCTCTACATTACAATTTGCTTTTTTTCATTTATTTGGCATATAGTGGTCTCACTCAGTCACTCACCCAGGAATCTCCAATTACAATTGGCAACGTGTCACTCACCCAGGAATCTCCAATTACAATTGGCAACGTGTCGTTCGCGAAACTTCGACTTTCCCCTGGAACCACTAAACTCACCCACGCGGGACCCAAAACCGCTACCCGCCACGCTCGTGATTCTGAGAGCTGACGTAAGACGGGTCCCAGCGAAACAAATCTGATTCCAACACACACCGTCTGATCACACGAACGCATAAGATTCTCCAGCAACTTCTGCCACTATAAATCGAACCCAGCCTGCTAAAACCATTAGTTACTTTCCGAGAGCTTGAAGCCGAAACGCGCAGAGAGAAATCGACACAAACACAATGGCCACCATCGAGAAGGTAATTGAGTTTTGATCCTCTTAAATCCTCGAGGTTTTTCTTTGATTATACATAGAGCTGTGCGTTCCTTTGCTTGGATCTGAAGCAACCTCTTTCTTTTTCTGCTGCAGAAGGATATAGAGAGCAAGGTCGGCAAGGACAAGGAGCTGAAGCACCTAGGGTTTGTGAGGATCGCGGCGATTCAGACGCTGGTGTGCGTTTCGAATCTGTACGAGTACGCGAAGCACAACTCGGGGCCTCTGAGATCGACGGTTGGGACTGTGGAGGGAGCTGTCACCACCGTCATTGGTCCGGTCTATGAGAAGTTGAAGGGCGTGCCTGACGATCTCCTTGCTTTTTTTGACACCAAGGTATCCATTTTTTTTTAATGAAAAAGATAATCTTTTCTTGATCCGGAAATGAATGGAATTAGATTGAAACGAGCAGTTAAATTGTTTTATTTTACTTGAATTTGTTTAAATGCTCGTTATTAAGAATTTTGTTCTTCATGATACTAATCAAATCGGCGACGAGAAAAAATTTCTGATTGGAATTACTTGTTGCCCTTTCTGCTCAATTTGCTGGCTTGGATTAAAAAAACATGTTATTGTAGTAGAGATGCTTGTGACTGCATCTTTGGATGTAAATTGGATTGTAGAAAATTTCGAAGTAGAATGTAATTTTAAATCGGGTCCTCAAAGTACAGCAAAAGTGCTGATATTTCGGGGTGTTTGGTTTGTACATGATAGCTGTTAGTTTGAATTCGGTGTTTCTCTATTGCTTACTTAAATCTTATGACGGTGGTTTTGACTTAAATATGGTTCTGCTCTGAATGCTAATTGTGACGGTGATTTTATAATATTGCCTTACGCGTCTTGGTCTGTGTCGTGATGCTTACTAGGCCTAAAGTATACTCTGTGTAGGTTCCATATAATTCAAGAATTGGTGCTGGATAGTAGAGCTAGATTGCCAAATTTTCATTCTTGATGCTTCTGATTTCTGATACCCTTTTTTTTTTTTCCTTGAACAGTTTGAAGTAATAAGCACTTAATGATGCTAGTTTAACAAGTTTATATATTATCTGTTTTCTGATGCAACTTCTGTTTCTGTGCTCTTGTGTTACTTCTTATGAGAGGTTTTACTTATTCTGTTGTATTCCTAGTCTTGTTCCTGATGCTTACTAGGCCTACAAATCCATTTTAATTTTTTTTTTGGTTGGTGGTGAATAAATACAACGAGATTGCCAAGTCTTCTTCATTTTATAATTGATGCTTCTGGTTCCCTCTATTTTATTCTGAAAAGTCTTTTGGAATACATAAGTATTTCATGATACTGGTTTAAGTAGTCATAGTTTATTTTACTTCAGTTGTGGAACAAATAAGCACTTAATGCTAGTTAAGTATCAACCCCTGCTCTGTTTTAATCAGTGGTTAGGTATTGACAATTGCACTCTTTTCAACAGGTAGATGAAGTCACGGACAAGTTTAACAAGCATGCTCCTCCTTTGGCTAAGCATGTTGCGAACCAAGGTCACTGTTTGATCCAGACAGCTCTGGTGAAGGGCCAACGTTTTGTGAAGGAGGCTCAAACTGGGGGTCCTCGCTCAGCTATTCATTATGCAGCTACAGAATCTAAGCAGTTGATATTTAACCAATCTGTGAAGTTGTGGGTTGTACTTGACCAGTACCATCCAATCCACAAAGTGGCTGAGAAGGCTGCACCAACAGCTACTCACTTGTCCGAGAAATACAACCACACCGTGAAGGACTTGACCGTGAAGGGCTATACCATCTTTGGTTATTTACCCTTGGTTCCTGTTGATGATATATCCAAAGCAGTTAAGCAGGGTAAGGCTGGGAAGAAAGGAGATGCAGCTGTGCATGTTGAGCATAAATCTGATTCAGATTCAGATTCAGATTCAGATTGAGTGGAGTATCTGCTTGTTTGAATTTCATTTGTTGCTCTTAGTTCAATGGTCGTATGGTTTCTAATTATTATAGGGTGAGTATGAGGGAATGTGGATTAGCTAGCTACTATGTAAATGGCTTCTAGACCCTTTAAACTATTCTCAGTTTGTGAATGGAAGTGACTGGTTTAGCCAATACTGTTTTGCAATTCTTTGTATGTCAAATCTTTTGGTCCTTGGTTCTCTCGAAAAAAAAATAGTTTTGATGAATTGATTTTCAGTATTTGTTATAAGTTTCGGTTGTAGATGATGAAATGATTTGCGCCTATCATTTTAAGCCAAAGGGAAATCCACTTCATGCTATTAATCAGCCACTAAATGTAATTTTCGTATGGGGCAACTGTCTCAACCTCTTCTGAGACTGTGAACAATGTTGAGTCGAAGTCCTGAGTTCATAATTGTACCCTTTTGTAAAATTGAAGACTTGAGATTAAAATGAGGTTTTTATCACCAGCAATATCTAAAGTTTGGTATACTGGACATAAAAGTCTAAATTTTTTAAAAGTTTTTTATTTTTTTGCCGAAACCATGGTTTTTCACCCAAAATCGTGGATTATACACACGATTTTTTAGCCTAAATCGCAACTTCTAATTTTCATACAAATTCTTCTCACACATAAATCATGATTTTTAAGAACTTCGAATTAACAGAATGTAAAAGTATCACTCATTTTCTTTTTACAATTTCTCGAAGTTAGAAAACTAGAAAATTCATAAAAAAAATAAAATATTCTAGATTTTCGAGTTCTGTCAAATGGAACACTTTAAAAAAAAAACATGTTTAACAAATAATAATTTTTGTGAGAAATTTTTATGCTTTTGGCCGAAACCATAGCTTTTCACTGAAAACCGTGGGTTATAACACACGATTTTTAGGCCAAAATCGTATGTCCTAATTTTCATACTAAATTCTTCTCAAGTTGACATGATGCAATAATATCGACTTGTTTATTTTTTTATCTCTCTCGTTTTCTCTTCGACTCACACTAAGGTGAGGGACTGAATGTAATACCACTGAGGTTTTTTTTTCATGTATGGATGATGCACATTAAGTGTGTTTGAAATATAATGTCTGAATGATCTAACTTTTAGATTAGTCGGTACTTAAATTTATATTGATTAAAGTGATCAAAGTAATACCCTAAAAAAAATAGCACATGCCCTAAAAAAATAGCAAAGTCTACTTAATTATTGATTATAGGAAGAGGATAAGGATGAAGCTTTGAAGAGGAAATATGGAAGAAGAATAATTAATTGCGTTGTTAATTTTCGATGGAAAATATAAGGTGAGAGTATGGAAGAGACATGTGCTTCAACATATTTCATTTAACTGAGATAGGACGGAAGTATCCCGATGATATATTTTTAAAAGTTCAGATATCTTATTGATCACTTTTCAAATGTGAGATAAGTCAAATGATTGTTACACCTTCATAATTAACGAACAAATAACCAAAAATAGACAGAGATATCCCCGATAATGTGTTTTTAAAAGTTCAGGTACCTTATTAATCACTTTTGAAAGTTGAGTACCTTTATGTTTGGTACATCAAAGTTTAGACCATATTGATGATAAAAACTCTTTAAAAGCAAAGCAACTTTTAACCGCGGTTAAATTTCGTAGTCCCCCTCCCGCCACATTCCTCATTTATCTTCTTCTTTTTTTTTCAATTTCGGTTAGAGCACGCTCTCCGAGGCAAAACGAATTGCTCCTCTCTCTCTCTCTCTCTCTGATTCTCAATTTTTCTCCATTGAAGTTAACAATGGTAAGCTCAGGAAAAGCTAGCTCTCTGACCAAATCCTTACACGTTCCTCCTCATCTCTTTCTCTCTCTGTCCCTCTTAATCTCTCTGCATCTTTCTCTCTAAAAAAAAAATCTCACTGCATCTATCTTCTTCATTTTCCTCAGGCTGTTGCGGACAAAGCCAACGAAATCGAGATCAACGAGCAGGAATCGCTTCTTCTGGTAAATCGTAGTCGCAGAGAATCGATGCTTTTTTTTGCGTTCTTTTTTCGTTTTTGTGTTGAAGTTTCCATTTCATTTGTGTAAATCTGAGTCGTTTTCATTCAGTTACGTCACGAACTGGTGCAGATTATTTCTCTCTTTTGATGAAATTTGATGAATAAGACAGATAAGAAACAGAATTTCGTAAATTTCAAGCTGTGAATTTTTGTTCTCTCTGTCAGGCAATGTATCATGCACTTCCGATGCAGTATATGAAAGTTGTGGATCTTCATAACATGCTTGGAGGTGACTCGAATCAGACTACTGTGCGCAACATCATTCACGAAAAGCGACGATATCGTTTGGCAAAGAAGCTTACCAACACTCAGGAAAGCAGACCTGAGGTACTGAGTTTAGTAATGGAGCTTAAGTACCTATTCCAAGTTGCAGATGAACTGTTTGATTAATTGCCTCTGAAAACTGTGGAAGCCAGTAGTTCTTGTTAGTTGAGTTTTGATCCTCTTGTTTTATAGCCGAGACTGTGTGTTGTTGCAATTTTTGCTTGGACCATAAGCATTGAGCTCTTTCTTTTGGTAAATTTTGATGCAGGAGTTGAAGCACCTGAGGGTTTTGAGGATGGCGGCGATTCACATGCTGATGTGTTTGCTGAATCTGTACGAGTACGCAAAGAAGAACTTGGGGCCTCTGAGATCGACTGTTGGGACTGTAGAGTGTGCTCTGATAGTCATTGTTGGTCCAGTCTGCCAGAAATTCAAGGGCGTGCCTGATGATTTCCTTGCTTTTCTCGACACAAAGGTAAACAACAAATCCCTTCTTAAAATGAAAAGAAGAAAAAACACAAAATGTTTGGATTCGGAAGTTCTCGAATTCATTAGATTGAAACTACTAAATCTTTTGGGATGACGCAAGTTCAGTATTAGCTTCTCACACTTGCTCCATGCTGTGAACAGAACTGAAACCAGCGGTTGATTGTAGTTCACTGGAATTGATGTGAATGCTGCTATATAAGAATTGTATCAGTAACTAGTTTCATGTTTTCTCTGCAATATGACTTTCACATTCCTCTTCTTGTTGCCCTCTTCGCTCAATTTGGCAGCTTAGATAGAAAAAGTTGTGCTGGTGTAGGAAAAGAAATGCTTGTGGCTGCTATCTTGGGGTATAAAGTTAAAAGCTGGATTATGCACAATACAAAAGTAGAAAGGGAATATTAGTCGGATTGTCAACTTTTTTTGAAGTGCCTTGCTGTCCTTTGTTAAAAAATTCTGGAGATGGTATCTGGCTTTGTTTGTTTGGTACATATATAATAGCTGTCAGTTTGCATGCTTAACTGTGCTTTTGCATATGGCGCTGGCTGAAATGTTGCTCATGCTGACTAAGCCTTTGGAAACCATTTTTTGTGAGACCAGAAAATTCAATAAGGACAAGACTCCTGGGCTGGTGCCAGATAAATTGAGCTAGATGAATTGCCAAATTCCCATGGAAACTGATGTTTCTGATCCATCTATTCTTTTCCTTTATATAACTGGATTTTGAAATGAACACGTGCTTAAACATTTTAATAAGCCATAGTTGTTTACTCATTAGTAATTTCCCGATGCTAGGATGTTTATCCGCCTTTCTGCATTATTATAGATGTTCTATTATGCTCAAGGCTTTATGCATCTATAGATAAGAACTTTTATGGTATTGAGGAAATCTAGCTGAACTTGTTTTTCACTGATTTTGATAGGTAGAGGAAGCGGTGGACAAGTTTGATAAGCATGCTCCTTCTTCAGCTAAACAGGTTGTGTACCAAGCTGTGGGTTGTATCCAGAACGCATTGGAAAAGACCCAAGTATTTGTGAACGAAGCTCAGACTGGGGGTCTACGCACAGCTATTCATTATGCAGCTACAGAATACAAGCAGTTTCTCTTCAACAAATCTATGAAGTTTTGGGTTGGACTCGAGTACCAATGCCCTACCATCCACACAGTGGCAGAGAAGGTTACACCAGCAGCTGCTTACTTTTCCAAGAAATATAACCAAGTGGTAAGAGACTTGACCCTGAAGGGTTATACTATCTTCGGATATGTACCTTTGGTTCCGATCGATGAGATATCGACAGCACTTAACAGGGCGAGGCAGAGAAGTTAGGAGAGGCAGCTGTGCTTGTTGAGCATGAACACCATTCTGACTCTAATTCAAAGTGTGATGCTGGTTCCAATTTACTTTGCTGCTCCTAGTTTTGTGTGTTACGAACTCTTATATAGGGTACATGGGTGAATACTATAAATGTGGATTAGCTACTGCTTGGCTCTTCCTTTAGAATGACTCCTATTAACCCAGTGATCAACTAAATGACTACTTCTAGATTCTTAACAATATTCATTTTTCAGTGGGTGAATAGTATAAACGTTGTGCAAATTTGTAGCTCCGCATTTTTCTATTGATTATTTCCAATTTTTCAAGGACGAAAAAAAAATCTGAATCTTTATTTCTATAAGGGATTCCTTTACATACGATTTTGGAATCTGGATATCGCAAGTCTCATTGTGAGAAATGAAGCTGAATCAGGATATCGCAAGTCCAACTCTTGCAAAGAAACTTTAGCAATATGAAATTTTAAATCCCTTCTATGACCCAAAATCCCTACTCCAAGTCTCCAACTCTCTCGTTCAAACATAAACTACAGTGAGTGATGCAGCACCTGCTTCAAACCTTTATTTTGTATTGTCTAGGTAAGCAGAAACTAAAGTCAATGAAATGTCTAGATAGTAAAAGAACATAAAAGCTTGTAGGGTTCACACATCAAAAAGGAAAAATTCTTCCACAACACAACAGTGACATGGACTCTTATTCACAAGCAGAGACCAGTCTTGGTAAAGGCATTTAACACCAAATAACATTTCTGCAACACGATTCCAACTTCAACAGAAACCTCCAACTGGTTCTGTAGAGAGTTCCACTGCAACAAGGAAATGAAACTATGAGTTGCAGATAAGAGGTTATCCAAAAACAAAGGAAAAGTAATCTCAGATTCAAAGAGTTATACTTTTTTGACCAAAAAAAAAAGAGTTATACTTTAATTTTGATGATACCATTTCACCACATTCAATGCAGATATGATTTTTCGTCCACTATAAATGTGGAGCACATAAAAATGTCAAGGATGCAAAAGAACTTAAACAGACAGTTTCTCTACGTACCTGAAAAGTGCTAAGCAGTTTAGCATCAATATAAACCATAAATTTGCACAAACCAATGCAATTTTGGTGCCTATACTATGAAAAGATTCAATCCAGTAAAACTGGAGCCCTAACAGGGTCATCTTCATCAGGATACAAAATTATAAACCATGAGTTGATTTAAAAGGGTTTCACCACCAAAACTTGCAATGAAAAACTAGAAACTGGCAATGAAGAAACAATCTTACAATCATATAGAACCTATGAAGCATGGATACTAGAACAAAGCTAGGAGTGCTTTCATCACAGCTGCAATGCTAATATGAAACTCTCCTAAGACTGCATTTTTCTTGATACATTTGTATGACCTCTCTATATAGAACATGAAACTCCCCTTAATCACATGCTTTAGTATCTAATGTGCCTTTGATTAAGAAACCTCAAAGAAAATAGATTCTCCTGGACGCAATTCCTAACATTGCAAAAAGTTTGCACATATTCCCAACCATACAACAGACAGAAACAATGACTTGAAACAGTAAAAACAAACCTCCTCTCACTCATTTAGATTTTCCGATGTTAGTGTCACGGCTGTGCTCGAGCAGGTCATCATAGGGGTCCCTCCTGCCTTCAACCTGACTAATCTGGGCATCCCAGCGGAGCTGCGAATTGTGGCGCTCAAAGGTCCAAAACCCGTAAGGCCGGAGAGGTAAGGCCCACATCTCTTTGGTCTTCTCACATCGATCCTTTACCGCATACACGTGCTCTCTGAATTTCCTATCTCGCTCCTTAGGGTCCTCCATTAGCCTCAGTACCAGATTCTCAGCAAACTCCATTATAAACCCCATCTTGCACTACCTCCCCCTCTCTCCCTCTCTTTCCCTGAAGAAAGTGAACCCAAAACCTTAGCTCTGTTCAGTGTATCACAAGCCCTAGTTTATAGAATGCAAACTATCCATACAAAACCACTTCATTTCATAGGTGAACACACATTTTTACTCTCAGAATTTTCAGATTCTCTAACATTTTTCACAGCCTAATTTATACAACTCAATCTATGCATATAAAAAACCATCAGATTTCAGATTCTTACTAAAAGTTTCAGACTGTTGTCCTCTTTAACATTTTCGCAGCCCTAATTTTACAATTCAAACTATTCACAGAAAATCGATTCAGCTTCTAGATTCCATTATTCGATTCAAACTATATACTGATAAATTTTCATATTACTTATCCTGTCGAACACTTCTAGGCAATCAAAGTGTTCGAATACTTGCGAAATGAAAAAAATTCTAGATGTGCACGAGAAGATTGATTCAAACTTTATCTAACGCTAAATGAAATCGAATTCAAACAAGTAATTGAAAGTAAGAATCGAATAGTCGAGGTTTACCTGTTCCTTGATTACAACGCTCCTACGCTGCTCAATGTATGGCAACGATTTTGGGGCTTCAAAGCAGCAGATATGAAATCGATTGTTCTATTCCATCATCATCTTTTTACTTCATTCTCTTTCTTTTGGGTCGAATGGGCCTACCTGCCCAATTGAGATGTCTTGGGCCATCTGACCCATAAGCATAACGGATCAGATTTTAGTAGCTTTGGAAAAAAAAAATCAGATCAAATAAATATAAAACCTTCGGAACCGCATGAGCATTCAAGAGCACATAATAGTGGTTCGGTTTCTCTTTTGACGAAGTTTAAACATTTTGTACTTTGGACTAAGATTTACCAATTATTTTCAAAACCATGAGTGTACCAAGTGTATGAACACAAATCACATGAGTCATTATTTTGGCATAAACTAATTTTATACGGGAGATGGTCGAAAAACAAACATATCGAATATCTTCTTGATTAGTTAAGAACCATATTGTGCAAAGTTTGCTTGAAGTGTAAAGAGTAAAGACATGATCGACTAGTATCCCATTTTTGTTTCGAATGTGTGTACCTAAGTCTAACACACTCTTTATCTAACTTACCAATATATCTTTCCCCATAATGTGAATTTGTATGGTTTACCTTTTTCTATTTGTATGTTACCCTAAGCTTGTAGAAGTAGAACACACAAGCTAATAAATCCTACTTCATGAGTAGTTAGTCCACAATTTGGTGATAACCTCCATCAAATCCGATCAAAGTTTCAAGCTTTAGTGGTACTGTACGTAACCTATAGTTTATAAGAAAAATACAAGAGCTAGTTAGCAAGTAGTTGTTGTTTGCTTGCTTGCTGAAACAAAGCTGTCCCTTCCCATTTCAAATAAAGCACTTCGAGGTTGAGCTTCCCAAGTATCATACACCAAGAAGCCATTTTAGGGTTTTGTCTTCCTTTTATACACAATCCCTGCTATTCATTTTGTTCGTCAAGAATTTAAACTATTGAGTTCGAGTTAAACATTGAATCAACCGAATCAACCGAATGGCTCTGTCTCCGGAATTCAATGCTCGTGGACTACAGAACACCCCAGTTCGAGTACATACAGGCATTAAATCGGCACCATTTTTTTTAAAGAAACTGTTAGGCTGTTGAACACAAAGTCATATGTCAGATTACTAATAAAAGCACATAGTGACGTTGTCTGTATCATCAATTTGAGACAAAAGGGTCAGTGACAAAAGCTTCTGTTTCTTCTTTGTTTTCATCTCAGAATATTGAATCAGATCGGTTTCGTCTTTGGGGACGGAGACAAAGGCTTTTTGGGGCAGTTCTGTATCATCATTTTTGTACTTGAGCTTAGATTAAAATCACAGACTCGTTGTTAAGTTTATGATAAAGCTCTGAGCTTGCTTGCAATTTTGAAACTGGGTAAAAGGGTCTATACCCTTTGATCTTTCACCTGCAATTCTTAAGTACCCAGCAACCATTTTCAGCTCTGTATGACTTTGCCATGTGGCCACTGACTTACAATTAAAGGGTGCTGTGCAGGTTGGTTAGCTTAACTTTGTATTTAGGGCTTTTTAGGCTATACTTCACTTGGTTTCTAAACTAGAATTAATAGAGCTGCTAAAATTTCAAAGCAAATCAATTCTAACTAATATCATGATACTTGAACCACCACTTAATTTGATCAAATACTGCAAAATGCAGTTGAATAATAAGAATAATAATAATAGCTATGATTTTGGCCTAAAGAAAAAGGCAAAGAGGAGTGCGCTCCCAATAAGGGGAGATGCTGTTTTTCATTTCTCAATTCCCACCCACTAGAATTTGGTTTTGTGAACACAAATTAAAGGCTCTCCTATGATCCATAGTTCCATACCCACCACTTGCAAATTGCATAGTTCTCTTTTCCCAAATCCCACCACTACAAAATTTCCATACCCTTTTTCTTTCTTTTGGGTTTTCTCAGGCAATTGGTCAAACACTTAATGTGCACTCTGACCCTTTTTGACTACCTAAAAGCTACATACAAAAAGCTCATACCAGAGGAAGATGGCAGCTTAATTTCATCTGGTGCAATATTCAATTGTTCGTCTTTCTTGCACACTGACTTCGGATTCAAAAGTTATTACTCTCTGAGCTGTAAAATTCGAATTCGAACATAATTTTCTTTCTTTGGCATCCAAGATAAGCAACAATAATAACTTTCTTTACCCAAAAGTTAGCAATAAATTAGATCTATATGGTAGCTTTGATGTATTACATGTATATCCAATTCAGAAATATTAAATGGGATTTGAGTGACAAATTAATATGTAAAATATATGGTAGCTTTAGAAATGTGATTTGTAATACCATGGTATTAAACCTATGAAAGTAAATATTCCCAAAAACAAAATGACCAAATTGACAACTACCCCAATAGAGATTTATATGCAATTAGAACAGAAGAAAGAAAATTTGAAATTCCATAATTTGGAATTTTTTTTTTAAAACCGAAATTAAGGCTAAAGTTGTTGCTCTATAGTACAAAAAGGGCAAAAAAGAAAGAAAAGAAAAAGGAAAAAGCCCATTGCTTCCCCCAAAAGGGTGAGCAAAACATCCGTACCCATCCAACGGCCATAATTAATTTATATGAGTTTCCACCAAAACGGCCCCGTTTTCTTTCTTGTCCTCTTTTTCTTTTTCAGTTTCCTTTCCTTCTGGTCATCATAACTCACATTGTGAGCCGTTACCGTAACCGCACCGTTACGATGCTTTTAACTCTCTTCCATGACGTCATCGCCCTCGTTAACGGCTCCGTCACCTTCCGCGCCTTCCCCGTCCTCATCTACCCACCGCTCAACGGCAGCACACTCGGCCTTGTGGCGCAGTTTCCAGTCAAGCGCCTGGCAGGCGCGTGAACAGTAGTTCACGGCCCCACATACCGAACACCGACGGAACTCGTGTCTCCTAGTCTCGGGCCTCCCACACCCCACGTGCGAGCAGAGCCTCAGACCCGCTCCTGGCAAACCATCGGCCCGAGCCGCGAACCAGTCCCCCAAGAACCGGTTCGCCGGGTGAACCTCCGGAGCGGGCACGTTGCACCCGAAGTCGCTGAGAAGTGGGCAACCCGACCCGGTCAGGTGACGCAACTGAGGATGAGGGTGGGGATGTGGATGGGGGAGCGGCGTCCACGTCAGCAACTGGCGCATGGGGATTCCTGAAGCAGCGGCAGAGGCCAGAACCGACGCGAGTTCACGCGCGTTGGCTTGGACCAGGAAGCGTCTTCCCTCCGTGATGTTCTGGCGGACACCGTAACCGTCTTGGAGGCAGTGGCCGAGCTCCCGCAGCGCGTCGATGTGGCCGAGAAAGGCGGCACGCGCGCAGAGAGCGACTCCGGCACGGAGGTCCTTGTCGTTCTTGGAGCCACCGCTCCCATTGAACTGAATGACAGCGAGCGAGTAAAGAGCCGGAGCGTAACCGCCAATTGCGGCCTTGGCCATAAGCGACGCGCCGCTGCCTCGGCTTTGCAAGCAATAAAAGCGAATCTGGCGGAGAGAATGAAGCATCAGTAATAATGCCACATGAATGTGATGATCAATTAATATTTGTTAGGAAATAAAATAGGGGGTTTTCATCAGACAGTGAACTGACCATGCCGAGAGTGTAGCAAGCCTCGACGTTGCCGGCATCGGCCAACAGCTTGAGGAATCGGTGAGCGGACTCGGACCAGTTCTGGGGCTTGACCAGAAACGTTTTCGGAGAAGCCTTGGACAGTACTTGCGATTGCAGACCTAAACCGTTCAATCTCTTGCATCTGTTAATTCACACCCACCATCCAATTAGTTTGAGTTCCGTTAGATTTGAAACACACCGAACCACGTTTCTCTAACCAACCTCCACACTAAAATAAAACCAAATAATTAAACAAAGAGGGAATCTTGAACGTACGTTATCAAGACGTTGATGAAATCGGAAGGGCAGTTGGCCGTGGAGCTGAGCTTGGAGAGAATACAGAGCACAAGGTCGTCCGGCAAATCGTCGAACATATCGGCCCCTACCGGAATCATCCTACTCCTTTTCCGGCAAACCATTCCTTTTCCGGTAGCCAGACACACCTTCCTCTTCTTGCTCACTCTCTTGTTCTTCTCATCTTGAACAAGTCTTGGATAGCAAACCCCTCCCCTGGTTCTCATCTCTCTCTCTCTCTCTTTCTTGTATCACAGAGAGATGGATTGGATGATAACACAAGTGAAGGCTTTATATTTTAAGTTACAAAAGAGAGAGAGAGAGAGAGAGAGAGAGAGAGAGAGAGAGAGAGAGAGAGAGAAGGAACAAAGGTAGCCAAGGAGAGAACAAAAGGCTTGAAAGAAACCACAAACAGCAACGACACAGCCGAATGGCTTTGAACAAATAAATATATATTGTTTGAAAAACCTAAACCCCTTCGCAATTACGTCTTTATCCCTCGAGTTTTTGAATTTACGGTCAAACGGAGTTGACCCAGATCCGTTCGTCTGTCCTTTTGGCTTTTCTCATTCTCTCTCCCCCCGTACTGGAAAATCCCTCACCCCTGTCTTCACGCTTTTGAACACACCCCACTCTCTCTGATCAACAAGAGAGGTAGAGAGAGAGTTACAGGGTCTGAACAGAACTAATTAACCCTCTTTTACCCTTCTCTCTTCTCGTTTTAATTGAATGCTTTTTGTTGGTCAAGGTCAGGTGGCTGTCTTTTTTTTCACTGCTTTTTATTTTTAGTGGTTTCAAAGGCAGTTAATTTTGTTACTGGCAAAAACCTAATCTTGGTCATTTTTCTGTTCGGAAATAATATCCACTGGCGCGTGTAGTTTAACCACCCTGGTTATAAGGGGGCGTGCGAGGGACGCGTACGGTATGCGAAACCGGAAAGTGCCATCTTTTCAACAAACTCAGGTAGCAAAATCTACGCACTCGTCGACGACCAGGCCAAATGAAGGTCAAACTTATGAATCAGCAGCAACACAGGTTCAGTTACTCGTCTTTGTTTTTACTCGCCTTTTATAATATTTATCTTTGTTTGCTTTTTTGGCTCTTCTCTTATACTGCTGGCTGTATCATACTTGTAGTACAAGTTTGCTGACATGGTGCTCAATTTTACCACCTTCTGATCCCCTAAATTTTTCTATTTTGCCTCCTTTTTATCCATAACTGATATTTGGAAAAACAAAAAGGAAAATCAAACTGCTTAGCTCCTCACATATAAAGACTGCTTGCTTGTTGCCAACAAATCGACATCTGATTCCGATGTTCGTACACGCGTCCAGCCGTATTTATGTTTTTTCGAAAATTAATTTTAGGGCAATTTGCTTTTGCAATATTTGAATCTTGTATATAGTAAGAAAAAACATTAAATGATGCATTTTTATTTTTTTAAAGCATGCATGTGTACTAGATTGATGAGAGTTAGGGAACGGTGGTCTAACATAAAATATATATAAAAAAATTAATGTGTAATCAATCGCGAAGTTGAGTATATACACGAGATTTGTATTATAATAAATGTTGAAACGCTCAAACTTATCTCATACACGTGCTTCCATCGTTTATACGTATGTAAAAACAAAAATTCTCTTAACGCCTTCAATTGTATGAATGAAAAGGATTTTGAAAGTTTCTCTTGTTACCTTAAAAAAAACATATTTTCTACTTACTATTTAGGTAACATTTAATTACTAAGTATTTTGCTTTTGCCTAAACAAACAAGTCAAAGAGCATGAAAAAAGATTTGGGGTCTAAGACATCAAAGTTTGAATTCACCATTTTTTTTTTTTCATTGTTTTAGAATATGTATCTTATAATCTCGTTGTATCATAATAGACCAAGTATGATTGCTTAGATAATGATTATTTATGTTGTACTATTTATGAATAGATTATCGTGTATAATCTTGTTTTATTTACCCATGAGTTTTACGGAAAGAAACTTTCAACTTCAAACATTGCTAAACCATAACAATGAGCATAAGCACAAAATTATGCTTGTTCACTTTACTTTTTTACTTTTTTTATTTAGTTTTTATCTAAAGGTCATTGATATCTGATTTTGAATTTTGATATCTCATCATAAATAGCATGCACTAGACTACAAACTAGTTGCTTCCGCTTTTGAACTAACTCATAAAAAACATCGGTTTCAAAATTTTGTTCTTTTCGCTTTATATATATTTCAAATTGTTTGTTTCACACATAATCCAATTTGCTCTTCTTTTCCAGTTTTTCATTGGTCGAAAAAAACTAAATAGTAAAGAGGTACATGCTTTGCAGGTTGCATGAATAAGCATTAGGGTGTATGGTCTACCATATATGATAGTTACTTGTCACGACATAAATGTTACGAGATAGATCTCAATGGAATTTACTATTTAATTGGAGTAAAGAGTTAAAATCATAATTTGCCTTTAGAGTTGTGTTATTTAATTGTACTTAAAAATTATCAACGAGTCGAAGTGTAAGAGCACTACTAAATTGAGCAAGACGAAGAAGGTCTCGGACATTAATTTTTAACTGTGAGTTCACATTTGGTACTGATCACAAAAATTGTAATATCTGAACATTAATTAGAAAAAAAAACTAAATTGATAATGTATGGATCGAAATCGAAGTTCTCCGAAAAGATGATGAACAAAATATTTTCATTCGAATTTAGTAAAATAAGAAAATTATTGTTTTGGCCCCCATTATTATTCAATTTCACCCAACTACAAAGGTTATAAGTAAATTTATTTGGTAAATTACCTATCTTTAATCAATTTCATTTTATTTAATTTTTATTTTTTAATCCCAAACCGGTCTTGCCCCAATTCGTACGATGTAATCCACACAAATCTATTGCTTCAGTAAAGGTCAACCTGTGTAAATTATTGCTATCTCTTTCTAGTTCTATCTTCTCCTCCTAGTAATAAAGTCGCATCAGTAGAGAGAGAGATAGAGAGAGAGAGAGAAGACTTTAGCCACAAGCAGCCTACAAAGATAGAAACGCCGTAAAAAGCTGTTCTCTTAATTACGGCAATAATCAGACACGATCCCCTGATCCCCATTCCCTCCGTTGACTCTCTCACCAAAGGAAACTAACTGATATTTCACCACCTCCTCCGGAAACAAAATTACCGCGGTAAAAATAGGAGTCAAAGACGACCCAACAGTGGAGTCAAAAATTTGCAATTCTCTTTTGGAGCAGAATACAATCGCAACTCTTTGGAAAAACCACTGGGCAAAGAATCTAAGAGCGAATGGGATTTTTGGTCGCACAAGGAACGTAGAGACGTCCGGATCAAACCAGAAATGTAAAAACGTCGTCGGCTGCTGTCACGTAGCCGTAAATATTTAATAAAATCCGTCACGCCAAAACAGTGACGTGAAGCACAGTGTATGATATAATCTAGAAACTAATTGCACTAGGCTGAAAACTGTTACAATAAAATAAGCCAGTGTTAATTCGTCTCCAATAAGTTATTGAAATAATGGCAACATTAATCATGCAACAAACTACCTAAGTCCAGCATTCTAAACAAGTCTAGCATCACGCCTAAAACAAATTAAAAAAACAAGACAAGTCAAATGTGTGTTTGAGGCAATGGTGATAGTTAGCAACTTCGCAACACACATTACATTACAGATGTGAGATTTGGAAGAGTGAATTGTTGCCAACTAAATTTTCGTATTTTGAAATTTTCACTATTAAATCTTATTTGCATCGGATTTAACAAAAAAAAAATGTATGCATTTACAAATTGGAATGTTTAACTCTACTCGATAATCAGCAAATAAGGTTTAATAACATAAATCTTCTTTTATAAGTGAAAGGTCATGAATTCAACTCAAATACGACAAGTTATAATTTATTTAAAAATAGACTATATTAATTAGAGTCCATAGCAATGAATAAAACATTAGAGTATTGCAATAGATAAAACTGAAAATGACAAGGAAAACATTTAATTTGTTTGCTTAGTTTTTATGCCTACAACGATGAACAAATCGTATGGTCATTTAATTTTATGAGTTTCCAACTGCACCACAGTTGAGTGCTTTCAGCGGTTGGGAAACTCTCTAGTTATGAGTTATATTTCGTAATATATGTTGTCTACCTATTGTAAGCTCGTTTTTGAATAAACAAGCTAACAAGTCAAAATGAGCGGTGTTTGTGACATTTTTTATATATTTTTGACCTTTAGAGTTTTAAGTTAAGCCTAAAAAATTAATGCATGTATCATTCTAACTATTATATAAAAAAATTATCTAATTCCAAAAAATAAATAAATAAAACTAAACTAACATATGTTATTTATTTAATTAGAACACATATAAGAAGGCTAAAATAACTAATAAATAGTAATTGATTTCACTATAAAACGGTTCTAATTATAGTATAACCTTTTTAAATAATAGCATTGGGACTACCAAAATTATATTCATTTAGTAATATATCAATTTATCGATAAATCAGTATTATTAATTTACAAATATTTAAAAAACAAATTGGTTTAACAATAAACATATTATATGTATTCAGCTTATCTCTTAAGTCCAAACCCAAAAATTCAAGCATCCTAAAATATTTGTCTTTAAAAAAGGTCCTATTTTTACATTACAACAAAAAAACTACTAGTTATTCATCTTGGGCCTCTTACAAATATTTGAATCCACCTGTAAATTTATGAGTTCATCTTTGAAGCCTCTTAGTTCATCTATTTTTTTTTGTCTCACAAAACTTACATTCAACAAGTAATCTTCTCCAAGCCACCTGCAAATATGAGTTCATCTTTGACCTTTGTTCCTATTCCGCTACTCGTAATGACGCTTATAGTTTTGAGTTTTGACAAGTAGCTACATTGTTTTGGCCAGGACGATTTATATTGAAAGCCATCTGGAAATTAAATAAAGATGATCTTGGCGAGCACATAATCAATAGTGAATATTATCAGTTTAGCTTCAAAAGTGAATCTAGCCGCATGTACTAAATATAATGGTTAAGACTATAACATTTTCAATGGGTGCAGTGATTTTTTTTCTTAGTTGTTACAATTTTAGCAGTTGAAAGGAATAGATGTTAACAAAAATAATATAGATGTGGCTGAAATTCACTTGCTAATTTTAATTTCTATAAAACTATCTCTTTAGAGAACATTATTTAATGAAATTCTTTTTATTTTTTATATCATATATTTTTTAGGTTCCTACTCCAAATATGTGACACTATTTGATAAATTTTCTCCTATTTAACAAAAAAAATCTCCTTAAGACTATAATAGTTACTTTGAATATTACTTAACTAGCCTTTTGGAGTAGGAAGTTAGGAACCTAAAAATCTCCAATGTAATAGTTACTTTGAATATTACTTAACTAGCCTTTGAATATAATAGTTACTTTAAATTTTCTCCAATGTAACAAAAAAAATCTCCAATGTATAAATATATATCAAAATACTGAGTAATAATTGTGAAGAATTTAAATTATTATTTACAATGTAATTTTTTTTTTTGAGAATATTTACAATGTAATTGAATCTCATTAATTATAATAATTAGCTTGTAGCTCATAGCTCACTTTTCACAGTTATGTTAATAATGTGGATATAAATTGTTTTGTTTTATTATTAGCTATAATTTGGGCATTGCAAAACTTGGTGAACTAGTTAGAACTTAGAAGTTAGAACTAGTCTTTAATTCCAACAAGTTAGAACCAGTTACAATTTTTTGGTAATTAAATAATTATAATTACGGAGGCAGTAAATAAAAGCCTATGAGGCTATGAGCACTTTGGAAAATGACGTGGATCTCAAGGAGCGATGTCGACCACTCGTGTCATACCAGGCAGGACCCATGTGCCCCCTAGGGGCTCCTTCTGGAAGTAAAAAAAAAACATTTTAAAGGACTGCCACAAACTTAAGTATGTAGGACGTGGGGCCCTGTCTTTTGGTGGTGTAGGGCGGGGACGTGTTCTTGTTGCTAACCACCTCTGACCTGCCCAAGCCATCCGTCCCGTCCGTCATGTCAATCGGGTCAAGTCCATGGGTTGCACCCGCGATCTCCGAACCCGATTTCGGTTCCCCACGTTAACTTGGAATACTGGTCAAGACTCAAGACTAGCTAGCTACCTTGTTCAGACTCAACATGACCAATCCATCTACATCACTTAATCTTTACTTATTCTCTGCGCCTGCAATTCTTGCGTGAATTGAGATAATGAGATCAATAGTGATCTTTGTTTTTTCTTTTTTCTTTTTCAAGGAGCTCCTTAATCTCTAAACTTAAAAAAGTCTAAACTATCCTAATCTCCAGCAGTGCTAATTTGCGAAAAGAAATCTTCGAGGTGAAAATGATATATGTAGTGAGTCTAGTGACAGAGGTAACATTGTATGTAAAGTTACTAATTGGAACATTGTACCTTCTGATTTACGAAATTTTGACTCTATATCTTAACCGTTATATATTTCGTGGTTTCTTATAATGATATAAATTTGAAAGATTTGCATCCAAGTTAAACTGGGGCCTAGCCCTCTTTCAAAAATACGTTAATAATCAGAGCATTATACTTTGAGTGAATCAATTAGTACAATTGAGTTGAATTAACATAAATCTTGGAAAAATTAATTAGAACTAAAACATTTGAATAAAAAAAATCCAGCAAATTGTTATTAACACACCTTAAATTATTATTAATACACTTTTGTATTTTCAAAGACAATTATTTTTAAACAATGTAAAAGTATTATGCATAATTTTTCAAAACAGTATAATTGTAGATGATACGAAAATTCAAAAAACAAAAAAGTGTTTTAATAACAATTAAAACTACAACAAAAACCGTCCTCTTGCAATCTAAGTTAAAGAGATCAAAGCTAAATACTGAAAGAGTATTAAGAGCATCTAATAATTCGAAGCAAGATATCCACATAACGACCAAAAAGGAAAATATATCAACTATGTAAACTACGTTGTTATGAAATAAAAGACAATAATTGGTTCACTACAACTATCACATACTTAACAAGCCTTGCTCACGGACTCATCTTATATAGCCTTTTATCATAGTTACACATGCATTACGTGGAGAAAATCTGCAAAGGTTGCTACCAAATAATTGTCATGAGATTCAAACTCAAACCCGTGACAAAAAACAACAATAAAGAGTGGTTCGATCGGGTATTATTTCTTATATCTTATAATTAAGTTAAACCTACTATAATAACAAAATCTTATTAGATTAATAAACTTATAATACATAAGAAATTAAGTAGGAACATTAATCTTCCCGGGAAGGGGAAGATTAGGTTGAGATTCTTGCAAACAAAATATGAGTTATAGACGACTTCTGACCAACAAAACAACCCAAAAAAGACAATCAATAATTAGCTAATTATATCCTACTACATTATTATTTATAAACTTTATTTGGCCATTATGGTTCTCTCATCTCCAATTTAGCCGGTTAAACAAAATACAAATCCCCCGAAAACGATCACTTTGTAGTTGGCCGGCCGGCTTGATTAGGAAAATGATTTGACATTTGATTATTGTAGTCTAGTTAGTAGCTTTGTGTTTGTTGGTACTAATTAATAAATTTTAAATGGTTGACTAAATTGAGCTAGGTTATAGTTCTTGGTGATAAGCAATGGGATTAGTTGGTTCCTTAACTTACAAGGATGGGACTTGTATGTAAACGTAATTAACTCAAAAATTATATAAATCTAACTTTCAATGCCTTGAACTTGAAGCCTGAATGAGTCAAAGACATGCGCTACTATTTTTCTGTTCAAGTCTTTTTCTTCCAGTTCTTACAAAAAAAAAAAATCTCTGCGGATTTTGTTGTGGTTTGTTGTCTCTTGGTTGGGATTGGGATATACCATAGTCCTCGTCCGATGATTTCTCAATTATTTTCATTCTAGTATCTTACTTTGCCGCCTCTCTCTCTCTCTCTCTCTCTCTCTCTCTCTCTCTCTCTCTCTCTCTCTCTCTCTCTCTCTCTCATAATTGGAAATATTATTAATTAGATGGCATGGCTAATCGATCATTCAAAATGAATTTTCGGCCTTGACTAAACCTTGTGTTATGGAGTTGTTTAATTAGAGAATCGTATTAGTGATCGAGGATAGTCTGATTCTACAAGGCATTTGAAGGGATGTAATGTACAGTGATAAGCTAGGATCAATGCATTCTTCAATGGGAGGATATTGGTCCCATCAAATATTGAAAAGATTGATCGTATTATTATCATTTTAATTTTGCTAACAACATGATCAAAATTTTGTTCTTATTTTGCTAACGACTTTTTTGTAGAGAAGTTGTTCTCATTGTTTCAATTAGGCAGCTAAATGCGACTTTAGATCTCCAAAATGACAAAGGAATACCATCTATTAATCAACATAACACATGCATTTGAAATTCCGAATCAAATCCAAGACCTAAATTTGGATTGATTTCCTTAAATATCCCATTTAAGGTCCTTTAATTTGAAAAATCGCAATGAAGGTTCCACTTTCAGCAAGGATAAATTTATTGAACACAAAACATTTTCAAGACTAATGGAGAGTTGCAACTACAGGAGTTAGCTAATTAAGAACATAACATATTATACACCGATACACGTTTCAAATTAATAGTGAAAAATATGCACGATAAGTTGCACATATAGTCAAATTTATATAGTTCATATAATTTCAGTCATCTTAGCTTCATATGTTTATAAAATTATTGAGGTATAGCTCTTCGATTGTTAAAAATATTTACCCATACACACGATCGAGGTTCTTATTTTTCCGATTTTGTTTCATTAACAAACATGAAATCCCAGACCAAAAAAAAAATGAAATCAATCAAACGCAAGCATGGATATATTTGATTATATGCTTATGGTGATTAGCGGATGTATGCATGTCACGATTGTTTAGTTTAATTGAAATTTGACTAGTATTGGGACATTACCTTGAATAGTATGGGGCGACATTATATCCCTCATAATCTAATCTCATATCTTGATCTAGTCTATGCCTAATTTAGTTACGTTAATGTAGCATGAAGGAGTCAATAAATAGGTTTGCACAGCAACGTCAAAACAAAACATAATATTGCAAGTCGTTAATATATTAATTTGATACCGACTCCTCCCCAGTCCTTTCTGATATATATATATGATATATATGAGATATTATTTTCCCAGTGTCTCGATTCTGGATTAGGGCTATCTTCCAAGGGGCACGTGGCGGGCAGGCAGTGGGAGTTGAGAAATGCTTCGGTTTCGCTTTAGCCAAGATAATACAAAGTAATCTGGATTTGAAAGCAAAGGTGGAGAATTGTGTTAAGTGGCCTCTTCCAGACTCCTCCCTACCTAGCTGCTCTGTGTGTTCCACTACTGGGATAAAGAGTGTGTGAATGAATATGAATACTTCGATCTCCTTTCATCCTATCTTAAAATAACGCTGCTGCTTAGGTTAACCCACTTTCTTTGAGTAAAAGGCTTTTACTTTGTGTTAATTAGGTGGTTAATTAATTCAGAAGCAAGTAAATGAAAATTTACTGCATCGATTTGAAGACATGCACAAGGCATAAGCAAAGGCGCCCAGGGATCACGTGATAGCTTTGTCTACCGGTAATGGTGTGGTAGTTTAATTAAGTAACAAATTATTAGCTGCCATACTAATTAATCCGGTGATTTAAGTTTTACTCCTTCACGCTCATGGTTCCAGTTAAGCTAGCTAGCTACTTTTTCTTGGAGTACATTTCAAGTGTAATTCCACGAGGCTTCACAGTTGCCCTATATATTTTACTGAACAAGACTCTGCGTGCATGCATGCATCCTCCGTATTATATGATTAGAGCCTTAGAGGGTTGGAAATAATTATTAATTTATTATATAATTGGGTTTCCACTCAAACATCATAACGTATTAAATAAAACAATTGACAAAATATATATGTTCATATAGCAGTTGTGGCCATATTACAAAATAGAAAAATTTTGGCCAAAAAAAATAAAAATATATATATATATATATAAACAAAGGGCATAGTTCATTTGTCCCTAGCAAGAATCTACAATTATAATGATTCCTTGTCTTGTTCTATACATATACGTATATGAACAGTAGATTACATGATTTAGTAGTATTTAGAGTAGTTTGGAATATGATGGGGATAATTTGGGGACAGATATGACATTTGTCTATATACACAATAAAAACACCATTATATGGAACATATCTCTTATCTGTCCCTTTTAAGTAGTATGCAACTATGCATTGATATCGATGCCTATAAGCATCAAGGGGAACATATAGAATCAGTCTTCTAAGGCTTTATTTGTTGTAGTGAGTGTATAATCTAAGTTGTGCCCGGGCTTCTCACCGCGGAGTTATAGTGTCGGCAAAGAAATAATTTGACAAAAGCAAAAATTGATGTATATAAATATATTCATGGTAATATTTGAGTTGAATTATAGTATTATACAACATAATTGTGATGTATACTGAATAACTTAGAGGGTAAAAGGTGATGATGTTATTAAACAACTATATATATTAATCAGTGAGGCACCAATAATGTTCAAAATTTGACATTCTCTACTGCTAGAGTACGAGGGGTGAATATTTTATCTAACCAAGTAAAAACGTTTCACTGTGCTCTGTCGGTCTTTAACAAATGAATGCCCATTTATATAATATACATATGAGACTTTTCTGTTCTTCTAGAGGAGTTGAACAAATAATTTGATTCTAAAATGGCAGGTCCAAAGTTTGTTTTGCAAGTTTATTTTGGAAACACATGTCACTGCTGCTGAGTTAAAATGTTCATACACTCAACATGGCCACGTAGTAGTAACAGTCGTGCCCAAATTTTCTGCTCATATGAGTCATAGTCTCATAGATGATAGTATTGAAGAAGGGAAACGAGTTAAACGACCCCGTTTGAATGGTGGGCTCCGAGAAAGGCCGAGGAGGAAGGCATACCTTTCTGTTAAACTTGGACAGAATCTGTTAAAGGAGGATGTTAGGGCGGGACCACCGTTGTTGGAGGTTATGAGACCGCCGTGTTGTTCCCCGTAGCTGATGCACGGCTTCTTTCTCAGTCGGACACGTGGCGTACATTTTGGCTCTCGGTGCCAAACTGCTGTCACGTACTTCACTTGCCACGTACGCAAGACAAATTTGAAGCCTCCTCCTCTCACTACTCCACTACTCGAGTACTCGATGCAAATAAGCAAAAAATTGAAACAAATTCCGTGTATTTTCAATTAAAGATGAGCTTGATTTTGATAAGGATATGTAGATTTTTTTGTTATATTAAAAATGATCCAACCTTAAACTAGTTTAATTCTAATTTAATAGTTAATTTTTCTTCACTACTTGGATTAACTACAATATTTTGATTTCAGCACCAACAAGTTCAAGTACGAGAATAATTTTTTAATTGAATGCAAATGTCATGCCAGATCTTTTATTATTTTTTTATATTTTGGTGTTATGGTCCTATGGACAACCAAAATATCCTGATTCATGAGTACTAATAATATCTGAGAAAAAGGAATCACAGTTGAGTTGTATATGAATATCAGAATATCTCTGATTGAACAAACCGATATTTGTTTGAGCAACTTGGTATTGTATGGAGTTTGGTTATTGACTTTTAGCTACAAATTGAAATGCTTGGATAGATTTCCATGTTATCCTTTTGTTTTTGGTATTTGTTTTGGCTATACTGTGACTCAGTTCGATCTGGTAGCTTCTAAATTGAAAAGCACGGCCTTAGATAGCTTGTGCCAAACTCTAACACACGTAAGTATGCAAGTACTGGGTTGTGGCACACTGGAAGAGTTTGCCGTGTAGTGTAGTATAGGTGCATCTAGTAAAGGTTAAAACAAATTCTAGATTGGATAGACCAAGGAAAGAATATATATTTAAACGATCAACAATTAATATCCCGATTAAAGTCTTCTTTCGTTTTTTTTTTCCAACAGAAGCTTGGTGGTGGTGTTGTTAACAGTACGTGAAGAGACAGAATGACTGATCATCACGTACATAACCTTGGTTAATGGTTACGAGAGAGAGAGAGAGAGAGATGGTTGACGTAGAGAGGAACCAAACTTATTCATTCCGTACATTGGGATTTAAAGGATCAAATTACTCAAGCAAGCAAACATATAAATGTTAGAAAAGAAAGATATGGTAATATGTATAAAGTATAGAAAGCATATGCAGAAGAGTAGTAGGTCGATGACTACTGACTAAAACAGAGAATTAGAAGGAGACAATGCAGAGGATGTTGCTTAACGCATTTGCCACAGGACTAGACTAGACTAAGTCCATTCTTCCTCGTCCCCCCCTCGTAATTAAATTTTAATAGGTTCATTTTGCAAGCCTTCTCGCACGTGACAGTTGTGCCATGGTTGAGTGTGCACCAAGCCAATTTTCCTCATTTAATGTACCTAAACATGTGTAACACTTATTTCAAAAAAAAAAATATTGTCACACTAATCCTACTGCATGATGGCCTTGAATAGTAAAATATGCAAATAATTGCATGCCCTAATGCCCTATATCTAAGTCTACTTACTATGGTGGTCGATCGGGTAATAAACAAAAGTCAGATTGTAGTCAAGTTCTTAATCGTGGGTTGGGGGGCCTCATTATTCATCAACCTTTTGAAATCACAAGCTTATCATTACCCGGAATGGATAAGACTTTCCCTTAACGCTAGTTAAAACACGAAAATATGCCCCAGTTAGCAGCTCAGCTAGTTAATTCGGATTAATTTAATTATGCGTCTTCCCTTGCATTACTATGCAATTGTTTGCATGCATGCATGTTAGACCAAACCCTAGCTTAAGCTAGCACATACATTTGTCATGCACGTATAATCTGAGCCGTTGATCACACGTCGCTGGATTAGATTCCGAAAGTCAAGACTGACAGGCTATGACCGGCGAGGCATGCTCCTTAGTCCTGTACGTGTGAGTAAGTTACTTAGTCATGCAAGCAATCCACACGCCACCTAATAGTGTGATACTGTGATACATCAGATCGAGTAGTCTCTTCTACCTTTTTGTGACAGATACAGAAAATGACATAAACATCCTCCCTGGAAGTCGGAGGAAGCAGGGGCTTTCTTGGCAATGCAGGAATGGTCCATCGGTGTTGGTACTCGTACTAGGAGTACTGGGCACTGGTTCGCCGTGTAAGCAAGGAGCAAGCCAGCAAGGTAAAGAAATTAAGGAAAGGAGATATAGAGTTGGCACTTGGCAAGGGTTGTTTTATGCCTCCTAGTCGTGGGACAAGTTCAACTTCGACTTTACGTGCATATGTGGTAACTAGATCATCCAACTAATTACATCTTCAGTACCAATAATCCAAAAGTAATTAAAAAGGTCGGTAACAGTCATAATAATTCCCACGTCTTAATTAACAATTACTGTCTCCTCCTGCTTCTGGGATCGCCCTATCTAGCTAGCACTCACTGAAGTGTACGTGTTTGATTAATCTTGAGGTGGGATCGATCGAATTAGCTACAAGGCCTTAATTTTCATCCTTGCACTTCAAGAATAGACTATATATTCATTGTGGTACGTACGCAACTTATGATTTCGTTCATTGGGTACGTTGTAGAAGAGATAAGGTTCGAGATTCATGTGTGGAGTTGGTGGATAGATCAGAACATATTTTGTTTGACAAGGGATAGATCAGAACTTTATATTTATCTTTTTCACCTTATATGTGGAAAGTGAAATAATTTTCAGGTGAGGAGATCATTACCTTTTTAAGTTAAGCGGTTTTGATCTCAATTGTCGATCAAAACAGACGTGAGACCCAACTGTCATATATGTTTTAAATGATTCGCTCTGACGGCTGAAATCAAAACTCATTAACTTAAAAAAGTAATAAACTCCTTAACAAAGAAGGCCCGATGGAGAGTGATAATAAGTCAAAACATCCAATTTAAGACATATTGACAATAGATGGATAAATTAAAACATTTAAAAAAAAATATAGGGCCAATTACCCATAAGGCCAAAATGGCCGTATGCTTCAAAAAGCCACCAAACATTTTTTACCCAAATAAGGTCACTAATATTTACAAAATGTCACCGCATCAATATTTACAAAAATGCCACCGCATTTTTTTTTGCTATTATTTACAAAAATGCCACTGCATACGGAAACAACAATAAAACTACTGTCAAAACACACTAAAGGTACTGTCCAACGACAATAAAGCTATTGTCCAACGACAATAAAACTAATGTCAAAGCACACTAAAACTACTGTCCAAAAACAATAAAGTTATTATCCAACGATAATAAAGCTATTGTCCAACGACAATAAAGCTACTGTCCAACGACAATAAATCTACTGTCCAAAAACAATAAAACGTCAGTGGCATGAATCGTAATTTTAATTTTTTTAATGTCAAATAGAAATGGTTAAAGCTACTGAGTGACCTTATTTGGGAAACAAAGCTATTGTGGCCTTTTGAAGAATAAAGCCACTTTGGGTTGCCTTATGAGTAATTTTTTTAAAAATCTAACTATTTGAAACCAAAAAAATTCTAATTGTGAGTAGTAACTAAATTGACATTGCTAAACTTTAAATTTAATAGTTTGTTTAACATATTATTTTAGTTTAAGCCTTGTTATAAAAGATATTGAGTTCGAATCTTCCACAAAAGTTACGACTTACCATACTTTGCTTAAATAATTTTCCAGGCATGGTAATTGTGCAAGTATAAACACTAATTAATGTTGTATCAATACAGATGACATGTCACCCTCCGAACCACCGTAAGCAGTACTTATCCGATTGTTCACGTTAGTTTTCACTCCATCCCTTGAGCTCTAAGTACATTTCAGACTAAGAAACTAGCTAAGCTCGAGATTGTTCAAATAACTAGACGTAAATATTATATCGAAAAGGATATGCAACCCCATGCATGCATGCATATATTTCGTAATTTGGAAACAATGATATGCATGGCAACCCCATATATGCAGCTCAAGCTGGATAGCGTAAAATTCCTTCATTCTTTCTTGATCGTTCTTATTCCCAAGTATATGTATATATATATGTGTGTGTATTTTGCTTGGGATTTGTGAGAATTTAGCGTAACGAACCATAAATGACTAAGAAGGATCGATGTTGCTTGACGCATTTGTCTAATGCTTTGAGTTGAGTTTTGAGGTCGCTTACATATCCCAGTGAGCGACCACACGTGCTTCTGGCTGCAGGAGCTGCATAATCCAAGCTTAGCTATTATGGTTGAGTCCTTTTGAAGCGATGCCCAGCCATGTATTATAGTATAACACATTAATTCTCTGTTCCAATATATTCTTGTAAAACCTAATAAACTACTTGGTTGATCAGCTAGCATCAACAAAAACAAGTTCAATACAATTATTATTTACATGTAATTATTAAAGCACTAGGTTTGGCCTATATATACTGTTAATTAAGAAGTCCTTTTACACATTGTGGAGGAGTCTTTGTTTGGTCCAAGTATAAGCAGACAAATTATTGCTAGATTTTGGGGGCTTTGGCCAACAAGGCAACAACCACCCACTATATATATATATATGCTTGGCTTATCCATTCCAGGAATTCTATATGGTACAAGTGTACAACCTCAGAAAATCCAAACTCTCAATGCAAAACTCTCAATATCCAATAAGGAGAAGGAAATAAAACTACAGCCAAGTTGAAAGGAAAAAGAAGATTGAGCGGTAAACTATTGGACCAGCACCGAACATCCAGGCCATTGTGACCTAACACAGCAATGGCATCATCAGTGACCTAACTTATATTACATAAGTTGTCTTAATTGTGTATGTAATATTCTTTAGCCTAGCTAAAAAATCCAACATAATGAATTAATTCGGATGTTTGTTACAAAAGAAATTCTGTCACTTGAAAATTAGCGAAGATTCATATACTTTTATATGTAGTCGCCTTATAGCAATAATTAAGCAGCCTTGTAATTTATAACAGTACCGTAATCAATAGTGAAAGTCCTAATAAATTACCATATGAACGTGTTCACTTTGTTGGAGCTAGGGAAATGCATTACCATCTACGAGACTAATTAATTACTAGTTGGCATTCTTGCTTGTATATTTTAAATCCTAAATTTTGGTGAAAGTAAAATGCAATGATGAACATGCAGTTGATATATTCTAACTGCAAAAACAACCCGGAAATCTTTAACAACATTAAATTAAGAAAGTAATTAGAAGAAGAAGAAGATAAGGTATCTATCATATGTATGAAGATCTAGGATCATCAGTGTCTTCTTCTTTTCAAATTCTACTGAAAAGGGAGTCA
The DNA here is from genome assembly GCA_030142095.1 of Rubus idaeus. NCBI lineage: Eukaryota > Viridiplantae > Streptophyta > Magnoliopsida > Rosales > Rosaceae > Rubus > Rubus idaeus. Next base: position 29,317,823 of record CM057968.1, on the reverse strand, counting down.
TTATTACATTACACCGTTCTAGATATAGCTCCCAATTAAGGAAATGGAATTCAAGTACTAATTCCACCGTTCATAAATGGCTTGCCTTAATTTCCATAAAATTATGAAACTTGAGGAAGAATGCTACATCGACGTATTGAATTTAAAGAACACCGCTCCATGCACCCAACTATAATGTAGAAATTAATTAATGTTGATCAATACCCTCGAGTAAAAGAAGAAGACGAACAAAGAGAAAAAGAAGATAGCTTCGATCTATAAGTGAATAAGCACATACATAAACATTCATTCCAATCTTCTTAAACCCACGTCAAGCTTCACGACCTAAAGAAAAGAAACAAAAATATGTCCTCATCAAGTTCATTCAATCAGCAGATCGACTTTCTAATCCAAACTCGTTCATAAGCAAATTTACAAAGAATTAATTGAAAAATATAGTACTCAGCCTCAAGCTAAACGCCTCAAACATATGGCATGCACGTAAAATATATAAATATGCAACACCCTTGATGATAAGCTAACAAATGCATGCCTTTCTTTCTGGTTCTACGTCATTGTTGAGAGCTCCATTTTATCTAACTAGTTTCTTAAATAATTTGCATAGGTTTTCTTTGATTAATTTGACTTAGAAATGAAACTCACGGCCATTATCAGTTGCCGTATATAACTCCATTTGCATAATCCACATTTAGTATTATTATTAGTGATAGCGATTCTAATTTGTTATAATATAAGGTTGACTAAGAGCATATAGACTATATATATACTATAAGTAGATATTAACATGATGACAATACGGCTTGAAAGGCAGTATATATTCTCCTCTACTGATAGGGAAAGAAGATTGGATTAGGTAATATAAAGAACCAATTAAGCAAAATGGTTGCATCATAGAGCAGATAATATACACAAAACTTTATATTTGGTCGGTATCTAATCTCTAATGAAACATCACTAAAGAGATTGTGACACTAACCCAGCCCGATCTCTTTCAATTTGCATAATTTCTGTTCGATATTCCAGGAATTGACAAGTAACTTAACTTGTTGGTTATTCATTGTAGTTATATATGATAGCCTTAGCTAAAGAACTAGTTTTCTTTGTGACTGTCTGCATGTTAATTTGATTCATTCAATTGCACATGATAAACATTACATAATATGAAATGATTGAACATTGTAACACGATTTGATTCCAAAGCTCATTTATTCAATATAACTGCCTTGGAATGAAAAGTCTCAAGAGATAATATATATAAACTGTGACGGATTTAAAATAATTTCTTCTATTTGGAGTCTGAACATATGAAGAAACTCACAAGCCAACTTGTTTGCTTGTCCAAGTAAAATTCGTATACAAATGATAACAGACCTGACTGGCACAAGAACATATCCATTTTCAGAATACTCGTTACAACTGACGGTAGAACGGGTCATTTTCTAGTGTTTTTAGCCTAACCAATTTCAAACCATCTACTAGAGGTTTGGTTGTAACAATCCTAACGCTCCCAAAAACACATTCGCATCAAGTACAAATTATTAATGAATTATGAATAACTAAGTGCTTGACATTATTTAGGGTTGTCAAACTAAAATGTGCCCCAAGATTAGGATTGGTCTGCCAACAATTAGGTAGTGATTATGGCTAGCTAGCTATATATCCCGGCAGGTCCAACTTTGCGCGCAGTTTTGCAATGCACTCTAAAATCTGACAAACAGGGTCTTCATTATTAATTGTCATTTGGATTTGCCCCCACCATTAATCACATTATTGAACCTAAACTCATGCCATGACCCATAGCATGTGAGTTGTATGATGAATGGTGTGGAACACAAATGGAGAAACAGAATGATAATTGTTGGGTCCAACTGAGGAATTAAGAATCCGACACAATTATAATGTCAACTTTTTTTTCCAGGTGTTTTTTGCAAAAATGTAGTGGTGGTGATTATAATTAACAAACCAAATTGTTGCTGCCGCATCGATCTTTCACTGGGACTTTGAAGATCGACAATGATGAATACGACTCCGTCTTGGCTTGTTGACTCCGCAATTAAGAAGATGCATGCAATCCAAACAAATGAGATCGATAATCTTATGCTAATCATACTTTACTAATTAATTAAAGACCCTACTTGTCTCTCTAATATAGAGATCGAGGAGATTTGTAAGTTATAATTCCATCGCCTGAGACATAATTAGGAAAACGATTTTGTTTCCAAACATAATTGCATTACTGATAGCCAGCACATGCTAGCTACTGCTTGCATGCATAACTGTAATTATCAGAATTAATCGAATCCAATTAGCTAGGGGATATATGAAGTAAAGGAGAACATACAGATTAGTAGCTGCTAATTTTTGTATTGCCAGCCATGATTGCTAAACCCTAATGTATATAACAAACAAGTCAAGAATGATTTCATGGTGTTGGTAGACCTCAAACAATTATGTGCAGCTAACCACCATTTGTTTCCTTAAAAAGGTCCGTAATATTCCACCAAACTAGATCTCCTTGTCGGCTGGTTTAACGTATGGGGTAAAATTTGGGATGAAGCACTATGCCACATTGCCCCTGTAAATCAAATCAAATATACACCACTTTCATTCTTGCATATATTGGATGACATGTATAATCATTGTAAGCCAGTTACTCTTTCCCTCAACGTCTAGTACGTACGTAGTATAGTACTAGTCTTTTTTATTTTTTGGACCACCAAAATATATATCCTGACTAATACTATTTGAGGAAAAAGGAATAACACAGCTTTAATTGATTGGTAGGTTAGGGGTGAGTCTCTAATGAGGACCTTATAATAAAGACTTGGAGAATAATTTCAAACCAACGGTTGGATAAGTGGTAAGTTAAAAAAATAGTATTTCAGAAAAACTTTAAAATACTCATCCAAATATATAACTGTTGATTTGAAAGTCCTTACCAAATTCTTATTATAAGGTCTTCACTAGAAACTTTCATGGTAGGTTATATAAGCATGTTTGACTAGAAAAACCGATATTTGTTTGGCAAATTGGTATATATAGTACTAGAGTTGTTAAACTTGTAGCTGTAAAATCAAATGGTAGGATCTCCATTTGTTGTGATATTATGTTTTGGCTATACGTGACACTGTGACTCACTTCGAATATCGATATGGTAGCTTGTAAATTCAAAACTAACTATAGCTTATTAGCTTGTGGAATAATACTCGTAAGTACTGGGTTGCGGCACACAGGCAGAGTTTGCCGTGTAGATGAAAAAGAAAAACGAATTCTAAATGGGCTGACTAAGAAAAGAATAATAGTTATAACATGAACAATATCCCAGTTAAAGTTTTTTGTTTTTCCTCTTTTATAAAAAATAAAACTTAAAAGGATGGTGTTGTTGTTAATTAATAGTGAGGGACAGATCATCACTTAAACTTTGGTTACTTGGGGCTTTCAGATCGAGATAGAGTTGGTTGACGTAGATAGCTAGAGAAGAATCAAACTTATTCTCGATTCGATTAATATTATTGATCCGTACATTGCGATTTAAATGATCAAATTACTCACTCAAGTACTCAACCCACGCAACATATAAGTGTTAAAAAATAAATAAAAATTTACATGGTACTACCATATGTCCATATATATATAAATTATTAAACTATACAAAGCATATGCAGTAATGCAGAGCAGGTATCGTAGCAGGTCAGAGAATTAGAAGGAGACAATGCAGAGGATGTTGCTTAACGCATTTGCCACAGTTCCTCCTCCTCCTTCCTCGTAAATCGTAATTGGTTAGATTTGAGTTGCTAATTATAAAATTGCAAGGTTAGGTTAATTCGCACTTCCCGCGGTTGAGTGCTACCCAATTTTGCTCCGGCCTGTAACACTAACCCTACTACACGAGGACCTTGATTTTAAAATATTCGGATAAACCACCCTAACTAATCTAAACAAGAGTCAGATTCTAGTCAAATGAATCATCGACCCCCTTGAATCCTAAGCTTATCATTACCTAGATGATTACCGGAATACGTAAAAGACTAATACGCCCCCTTTGAGCAGCTCAGCTAATTAAGCTTCGTATCGATCTGCCCTCGTAATTTTGCATACATTAGTCCGATCACAGGTCACTGGAGTCTGGATATATATAGTAGATGGAGTACGTAGATTCCAAAAGTCAAGACTGACAGGGTTTGAGTACGTTTCACCGTCTGGCCATGCAGAGCTGAGAGTACTCGATACTAGTGAATTTTCACACGCTACCTCAGTCTCAATCTCAGTCTCTTATTTTTCGTGACAGATACTGGAAATGACAGTAACATCCCTCTGTTGACGGAGAGAGGGAGCAGGGGCTTTCTGGGCAATGCAGGAATAATATTCCATCAGTGTTGGTAGTACTAAACTAGTGGTACTGGGGAAGCAGATGGAGGTTCGCCGTGTAAGCAAGGAGCAAGGTAAAGAAAGAAAAAGGAAATTAAGGAAATCGATCATGGGTTGCTTTATGCCTCCTAGTCGTGGGACAAGTTCAACTTCAACTTTACGTGCATATGTGGTAACTATATCATCCAACCTATTACTTGTTCAACACTAAAAATATTAATCCAAAAGGAAACTAGGTAGCTAGTAGTACGTGATCCATCATTCATAATGTTCCCACGTCTTAATGTCTTGTGCCAGTATATTCTTAAGTAACAATTAATTACTGTGATCTCCTCCTGGTTCTGGGGTCATTAAATTTGGTGAAAAGATGAACATGCAGTTTCACTTTTCATACATAGTCCTCCTCGTTCTATATATCTGCAAAATCAACAAGGAAATCCTTAATAACTTGAGGAAATTAAGGAAAACAAGAAAGATATATAAGAATTTGTGTTGTATATCTGCATGAGGTTATTTATAGGTACCATTAATGTTTTGTCCAACAAATTAATTAACCAAGTAGATGCATGCACAAGTGATAACGAACTTTCACAAGAACGTACATATCCAATATCAGAAACTAGTATACCCCTTGAAACCGACCGTATGTTAAAAACACAAATTATTAATTTAGGAATAACAAAGTGCTTGACATCTAAGAAACAGGCTAGGGTGTTCATTATTAATTGGCCTTTGGATTTGCCCTCCCACCACTAATCACATTATTGAACCTAAACTCATGTAAGTCATGACCCATATAACATGTGAGTTGTATGATGAATGGTGTTGAACACAAATTGATTAACAGAATGATAATTATTGGGTCCAACAGAGAAATTAAGGAATCCGACACAATTATAATTGAATTTAACTTCTTCTTTTTTCAGGTTTTTGCGAATTGTAGTAATGGCCGGTCATTATATTAACAAACCAAATTAATGTTGCTGCTGCATCGATGATTCAGTACCTTCAGAACAATAACTCAAATTTGAGGATCATTTTAGTGCTTCGCTTGTTGACTCCGCGATTATGATCGAAGAAACAAAGAAAATAAATGTGATAGTACCCTAATCACCCTACTTAATTAATTATCTCTCAAATAATATAGAGAGAAATGTATGCTATAATTCGAATAATATTTTATTTTTGCAGGCCTAGCTAGGCATAAACTGACAATTAAGGATACATGCTTGCATGCAGAATTATTATAATTAAGGATCTAATCCAATTTGGGGATGAAGTAAAGGACAACACAAATTAAGCTAGATTATCAGTTTCTAATTAACCACCATTTGCTTCCTTAAAAAGGTACATAATATAATATACATTCCACCAAACTAGCTAGATCTCTTTGTCGATCAGTTAATTGCTTAATTTAATCATATGGTGTAATTAAATTCGGATAAATGTTCCTCGATCATCAATAAAACAAATTAATATACTAGTTTCACATCTTTGAAATACTTGATGATTGTGATTTGTGAAGGCAGTTACTCATGCAAAGCAGTACCAAGAATTTGGTCATCATATCCAGCAAGCTAGCATGAGTTCATCTTTTACCTGTGTACGTTGTTGCTCCGATCGATCCGCTAATTCTTATTACCTTGTTTAAGCGATAAAAACTCTTATATGTTCGTGCTTGCCTCGGAAGTGATCGATCATTCCAAGTAATTCAAAATGGTTAATTTGTTACTGTAATATGTTTTTGGGGTTCCTAGCAGCTATTCCAAACATTTTGTTTTTGTTGATGGTCTATTGGCCTTAAAAAAAAAAAAGAATCATGGTCTTTTGTAATTCTGATTCAGCAGATAAATACCAAATTGGTGCTAGGGGATGTTTAATTAAAAGAAAACAAATAAAAAGCTATACACTTGTTTAGTTTTCCATTTTAATTATTTAGGATTTAGCAAAAACTTATCTTTTATGCTGTCCTTCACACTTCCACCTAAGTGGATCTTTTCGTCTATTGATTTTTCGCATTGGATAGATTTCGGATGTTAGTGCCTCAGTAAATCACGTATCGCTTTAAACCTAAACCTATTAACTGTGCTTTACTCTTTTCTTGTACATACCGAAGAAGAGGAAGAAGAGAGAGAAAATGTCTGTTGAGTTGATTGCTTAGATTTGGTGGAGGAGGAAGAGGAAGATGAGAGAAAATGTATGTTTATTTTAATTTTCAAATTTTCTATCTTTTATTTTATCCATTTATTATAAATTTATTCAATATTTGAGTAACTTGACCATGAATCTTTTTATTTTTTTACTCACCCCTAGTGTTTAGGTAAGAAGCTGTAATAGTCAGTTATTTGTCATTGTATATCATATGATAAGGAAGTGGCTTTTGAAGATTTCCTTATCTTGAAAATGATCAATTTTTGTTTTCTCAGATTCTTTTGGATTTCGTGGGCCTGAATGTTTGGGCTCACACCATCTTGAGTATTTGATCAAGGGGAAGTTTGTTTTTAGCCCATATACCCAAAACGCACACTTTGGTCCAGTAATTTTTAAACAAAACCTGACCACAAATTCTAGATTAAAAATATCTTTTAACTTGCATCAGAAATGTGAACCACAAGCTTGTGATTTTTCCAGGTAAGCTCAAGAACTGGAGGTGTAGAAGGTGAAGGGGCCTAGTCTCAGATTCTACATGCCACATGGCACCCCAAAAACCAATCGGACACCTCTCTCCTATCCTTCAAGATAAGCAAGCCCTTCATACATTAACACATTTTCATTTTCAACAAACCCTACACTGCTAAACAGCACAAACAGATCAAAGAAAGAAAAAGCTTGAATTGGTTAGAACCTCATAGTCAAAAATGGCTTCTGCTTGGGCTTCCTCTGCCATTGCAGCTGTATCTTCTCCCAGGCAAGCTCTCAATTTTATAAGATATGAACTAATTATGTTTAATATTTGTACAAAGAATTAATTAGGAGATGAATATATATTTTGCAGCTCCCAGAAAGCTGGGGCTGCTTTGGCAGCAACAAAGGCTTCGTTTTTTGGTGGGAGGAAGCTGAGAGTGAGAAACGTGGCAGCACCAAGTGGATCATCATCAACATCTTTTAGAGTATGTGCTGCTGCGGCTGACCCTGACAGACCCCTATGGTTCCCAGGCAGCACCCCTCCACCATGGCTCGACGGAAGGTCCGTAATTACATTTTAATATTTTATAGAAAGTAGTCTAACATGTTATGTTGTCGAAAAACATGACTTTGAACTATCGATGAAGTCAACTTTTGTTGAAGTGTTTGGTTAGTATGGAACTATAGATTCAAAGTTTCGCAATAATGCAACATAATATGTTTGTTAGTCCAAGTGTCTAATTGTGTTTGTACTATATAATGCAGCCTTCCCGGAGACTTTGGCTTTGATCCTCTTGGTCTTTGTAAGTCAAAAAATCTATAACGTTAATTGTCCCTCAAGGCTTTCAAATTAGTTAGGTCAATGGATGCTAAACCAAATTGTAATTAATGTTTGCTCATTATATGCAGCATCTGACCCTGACAGCCTAAAGTGGAACACGCAAGCAGAGATTGTACACTGCCGGTGGGCGATGTTGGGCGCCGCCGGGATCTTCATCCCGGAATTCTTGACAAAGTTGGGCATCCTAAACACCCCTTCATGGTACACAGCAGGGGAACAAGAGTACTTCACAGACACAACTACCCTATTCATTGTTGAGCTGATTTTCATTGGGTGGGCCGAGGGGAGGAGATGGGCCGACATCCTCAAGCCCGGATCCGTTAACACTGACCCAATCTTCCCCAACAACAAGCTCACCGGGACCGATGTTGGGTACCCAGGCGGGCTCTGGTTCGACCCACTTGGATGGGGAAGCGGTTCACCCGAGAAGATCAAAGAGTTGAGGACAAAGGAGATCAAGAATGGGAGGTTGGCTATGTTGGCTGTGATGGGTGCTTGGTTTCAACACATTTACACCGGTACCGGCCCCATTGACAACCTCTTTGCTCACCTTGCTGATCCTGGCCACGCCACTGTTTTCGCTGTAAGTACACTTCAATTAGATGAGTTAAAGTTTGGTATAACATGTATATTAAGCTGACATCTCATTGTTGTGGTTCTGCCACAGGCTTTCAAGTGAGGAAAAATTCTGATTGGATTCAAGTTTGGAAGAAGGGGCAACGATGGTGATCACATATTATTAATCTGAGGACAGAGGCTTATCAATATGTGTGAAACCAAGGGAAATTTGTAGGACTAAGACTTGTAATGCGCGTCTAAAACTTGTTTGTGTTTTGATAGAATGGTCTTCTGGTGTACAAAAATCTGTTTGGAATTGAACTCCATAAATATGTATTAAATCAGTTGTTAACGTACAACATTTGTTTACTCTTGCGATGGAAAATCACGAATGATTAACATGAATGTACCATTCAATTATCATGTAGTCAAGAACTAGCACAAAGAAATCAAAACTTCAAAACCCATGTCACAGATTAGAGATTATTTGCACAAAATTATGACTTCACAAGATTTGAGCTCTTAAAATGGTTATGGAGTTGCTGAGGAAGCATCAAATCCTCACTTGGGTAGAACAGAGAGAATTCTTGCTGCTTGTATATGGCATATTTAGAACTTATGAACTAGCTTTCATTTCCTTCCGATATCCAGCTAACTTTCACAAGGGTAAAGGCTCAAAATAGTTTAATCAGGAAGATGTGAGTCTAAGACATGATGAGAGCATTCACATACTTTTATCATCTGGTAATATGGTATTGCATATTATATTCAGATATAGAGGATAAGGACATAATCGAGATCTACCTTATCAATCCCTCGAGTTGAAGCTAAAGGTTACTTTCTAAACGCACTAATTCTTTAAGTCAAGGGTTATGTAAGCCAAATCATTATCGAGTAGAATGCAAGAAATAAAAAAGGCAAAATAAATATAGATGCATATGGTCAGGACCAAGGGCTAGAAATTTTAGAGCTTGCCAAGGAAATAAACCCTTTTTTTGACATCAAAGTATCAAACATTCAAACTAATCCCTTTATTATTAGCTAAAAGACATGGCTCATGTAGTAAGATTTCAATTTACTCATATTAAATTACTAAACCTTGGCTCTAACTAATTGTTTTGTACCAAAGCGTTGGTGCATGAGCCAAAAAATCACCATTCTCCGAATTAAATCGAGTAAAATGGTTGCTTTTGTGTCCCTAACTTCATGAAAAAACAACCAAGATTTTTGCTTTAAACAACAAATTTGGTTCTTTCACAAGTAAACTACTCACTTTACTCAACCATGAAATTGAATGAAACCCAGAACAATTCACACACCAAAATAGTCAAGAAGCCTACACAAATTTAGCTATGAATATATTCAATGTGAGAAAAAGTGACGTCATTACAGCCTAAAAATAATTAGTAAACTTCTCCAATCTCTCATTACCTCAAAGTATCATCACCTTTACTATAATACATGATTCAATTTCATCTTCAAAAAAATGAAAGAGGGCAAAGAGAGAAAGAAAGCTATAACATTTCTAATTCTACGACCGAATTAGACCGAACCGGGTGGTGGGTTTTGACGCCTTACGGAGAGTTGAACCGGGAGGGGGCGACCGGTACCCGACCCGCCACAGCTGCTGCAGAAAGTCCGACCCGACCCGGAACAGGTCCGGCACCCGACATCGCCGTCCGACCATCGCGAGCAGAGGCAGGTGACCCGACCCGTGCCGTTGCAACTGGGGCACCGCGGAAATGGGCCTGCCATGGGTTTGTCCATGATCGATTTGACGATGGCCGCTCCGGCCAAGACGCTGAGACCCTGAGCCAGCTGAGTCAACACGATCGGACCGCCCATTTTTTCGAATCTGAGACGATAAGGAGTAGAAGAAGAGGCAGAGAAAAGAGAGCGAAGAAGAAGAAGAAGAAGAAGACGACGATTTTTGTGTTTGTAAAAATTTTGGGTGTGAAAATTTGGAGATATAAAGTCATAGCGTGGCCAAGTGGTCGTAGAATTGTACACGTAGAAGCGTGTTGTGCTCTAGAATTGTATATTTGGATTTTTGCGGACGTGTTTGTTTTTATTTTGGGTTTTTCTTGTTCTTTCTTGTACTGCTGAATTTCTCATCAATGGATTCTTATGGGATTTGAATTCGTTTGTGCATCACATGATACATGTTTGTGACTTGTGGGTGATGTTAAGGCTAGGGTTTTGATCTTTTGATCAATTTGGATAAAAAATATCTTGGGAGTGGATAATCAAATGAGATTTTTCAATTTCGATTTTTATCAACCGGTCCTCCTACACATTTTGGAGATTGTAACACCTCCGTAGTTTTATGGGGAGGTGCTTTCAATCACGTTGGTTTTGGTATGCGGTTCTTTTTCAATGAAAATATTTAGAGAAAAAAAGAAGCACGCGTTGAATGTAACGTAGTTAAAAACGGTTTGCTCTTTACTTTTGAACAAACGATTGAGGTTGATCAAAGTAGTATTGAGTCTTAAACTTAGATCTAAAAGTAGGTTCAATGCAGAATTTCAAATTGGTTTTGGAAGATCAAAGTAGTATTGAGTCTTAAACTTAGATCTAAAAGTAGGTTCAATGCAGAATTTCAAATTGGTTTTGGAAGCTCAAGGGCAAGTGGGCAACCAAGTTGGATTAGTGGGGTACATGACAAGTGTAAACCAACATTGCAAAATCAGAGAGGATATTATTTCACTCATCAATATTCTATTGTCTAGTAATATTAAAACTTGTTTTGAAAGGTGCACAACCTTTAACCTTATTCTTTGTTTTTGATAATGCATGATAGAAGAACCTAATGCATTCTTTATTTGATTGATGTTATATAATTTTGTATTAAATTGTTGAAGCTTTCTGCCGCCGTTTTCATTCCGTGATTGTCAAGTCATCTCTTTCTTATTAACAAATAACAAAACAAGTGTAGTAGTAATGGAAAATATGAATCATATTTCATTATTCAGCGCCGCCCTCTTTTGTAAGTATCCTTTTTTCTTCAACAGTATTAGTAATTACAAGCTGCAAGTGCCTGGTGTTCGTGCAGTCCGCGTATCGTATCTGGCCAAATCAAAGGTCAAACAGACTAGCAATTGGCTCATAACTGTGTAGTGTGGGTCAAATGAATTTTGATATATAAATCTGAAACTGAAAACGTCGAAGTTGAGATGGCCGAGTTGGTCTAAGGCGCCAGATTAAGGTTCTGGTCCGAAAGGGCGTGGGTTCAAATCCCACTCTCAACATTTCTAATTTTTTTTTCCATTTGCAATTTCACGCTATTTCACCTTTGTACAAAATTTAGAAAATTTATCGTATGCAGAGCAGTCTCATCACTTCACTTTTAATTTGGGTAATGGGGAAGCATGAAACATGACAAGCAATTACTGAGCTCAACAAACATTCTACCTTGTCCAGACCAAAAGAAAAATAAAATACGGTTCAAGAACTGCGTAAAATTAATCAAATACATTAGCTTGAGCTTCTCATAGACCAGACTACAAAATTGAGTTGCAAGAAAACAAGAAACTTGCACACCCAGGCATCTGCTACGAATTTTACTAATCCCACAGTTATAATCAAACTCCCAAGAAATAGATTGTCACCGGTTAGATTCAATTCCTACCAATGCTACTTGCATCCATATACCATTTTTGAGGGTCTATTTGCTGCATTTAACTTGTACGAGCTGCATTTAACTGTGTTGCCAAAAAATTTCTCGTTGAATCCAAAATCAAATCTAAGATTTGGATGAAGAAGATGAATTTTCAAAATACTTGTCTGATGTTGATGTTGACTCTTGAAGTTTGGATGTATTCTAAAAAACATGAATCATCCTCATGTGAGAACTGCTGCTCAAGAGGCACAATTTCAGCATTTTCTCTGTCTGTGAATATCCGAGGCACGCCTGCAATACAAGAAAGCAAAGCAGATCTTTATGAAGCAGTAGACTATGGAAATTAATTATCATTATATGTTCTGCCGAATGGAATAGTCAAACTGTACTGTTTATCACAACAAAGCACTTCAGTTGAGGAGCAAGGGGAAAAATGTTAGTTTTAAAACAAAGGCATTCCAGGCAGCACATATAGTACGCAAAAGCAAAACATTAAGAACCAAACAATAATTGCCTCCATAAAATCAATCACTTTTCTCACTTGTTGATTGGTCTCGCCATGTCTAGATTAATCATCAGAACCTATTTATTATCTTGCACTACAAACAAGATTAACCATTTCAAGATAGCTGAAGATTCACATATACCATGAAAGCATTCTCTTGCTTCTCCAGCCATAAGTACAACATCACCACTTCGAAGGAACATTGCTAGTGGAGGATCCTGTCTAAACTTTCCTCCCAGAAGGAAAATTGCTTTGCAGCCTAAACTGAGAAAAGTGAAAGATAAATCAGCACCTAAGGAGATGTTTATTCAATCTTCTATTCTTTTTTATTGACAACCATTCTCCAACGAGAAACCAAAGGAAAGGTATGGAGAGATACCTCATGCTTACAATAGGCTTACTCCAGTCAGCTTCCATGTCATCAAGGTGGCCTCCAAGCATATCGCCTAGACCGGGGAAAAAAAACAGAATGTAAATTCTAGCTTGTGTAAACTTCCGAACCAGAATTAGGACCAACAGTTTTACCAGTGGTTACATTCTGCTAATACATTCAGTTTTTTCTGGTAATACCTAAGCCAAAGTAGTTCACTATTGCAGCTTCAGGCTGGAATTCTTCATCCAGAGGCATTGCAGGTGCTGCCAGTCTTTTAGACAGCTGACAGAGTGTATCAGGTATCTTGTTATGATGGAGAGAGACATCATAGTTTCGCTACATCAAGAACATAGCATTGGATACATACGTATTGTGACACAATATGAATGCAGAAGTAGCATAATCTCAGAGTAAAGTAACTTATAAATTGATACTATGCGTTACTTACAAGGTTAACAATTATTTTTAGATTGAAAACTTAAGTTTCCCTTTATTATAGAAAATACTTAAGTAAATGAGAAATTTCATTTAATATAGCACCAACCCAAATCAGTTGTCATCCATGTGTCATGCTATTCTTCTTTAGTGAAAATGCCCAATAAGGTTTTCGAAACTGGAGAAATGGATCGACACGTACCTTGGACCAGTCAAATTGCAGGCCAAGGGTGCTCCAACGCAATTTCCTCAATAGAACTGAAGCTGAAACTGATTTGCATGAGTTTCCTTTTGCAGGCATTTCTTGTTCCTCAAAGAACTTCCACCCTTGAGCATCTCTATTGCTGACAGAAGGATTACTTTCTGAATTTGAACTCCCTTCTGCAACCAAAACTTTCCTCTCCTTCGTGGCAATAAATAAATCATTTATAGGCCCATAAAATGCATTGTGATTTGTTCTGTTAGGAGGCTGTGGAAAGCTGGTTAAACTCTGCTTTATCCATTGGCATTGTTCTTCTATACTCAGTGCTCCAGCTATGAAATAAAATCCTGTATAGTCTCCAAAAGGAAATACAAATTAGAATAAAAAGCAATGGTTGCTTACATCTTAATAGCTCGAGTCAATAGTCTTTTGTTATAGTTTTATCTTAGAATTTCTTCTTTCATTCATTAGCAGGGAAGAAAAACAACTGTAATACAATGAAAACAACAGGCAAAGTAAAGAATAGCATACATGCCATAACACATTGGAGAAAACAAACATAAATAAAGGAAAAGGACTCCATATAAATGGCACAAGCACTGTGCCCACTCAGCCAACTCTAGGGTGTTCATCTCAAACAAAATCATAAGGGGCTGAAAGGCCATCGAAAAACCAAAATCTCCACTAAGGGAGATGAGGGTGAGGTCACCCGAGATAACGGACACATCTTCCTCTTTGATATAGAAGCCACCCATTCAGCAGCTTGGTTTGCTTGACGATCCACTAACATCAACCAGACCGGGTCAAATTCCGGCATGTTCTTGAATCTGATGAACAGCAGTTGAATCTCCCATGGCGGCTCCTGAATAGCACCATAATACTCTTTTTCAGGACCTCAGAATCAGATTCAAACTCAACATGCCTAAAGTTTTGATTTTTTTTCCATCTCTACTCAGGGATAGGGCTTCTGCAATAAGTGGGGAAGAAGATGGAGCTGTAGCGTTTGGGCTAGCAAAGAGCTCCCCCTTCTGATTACTTGTAAAACTACCAGGCCTGCCACCCTTCATTTTATTATCCCAAGCACCATCCGAGCTGATCTTAATCATCGGGGAGTCCACTACTTAGTTCTTTCTCTAGTTTCAATTTGTTTCTGTGACTGATCAGAAAGTCCTAAATTTTTCTTATTTGAACCAAGGAACTCCCCACAGGCTGCAACAGCTGTGGAGATAACTGATACCGGTTCCAGTTTCGCGTATTCAAACACCCACTCACACCGGGCTTTCCATATAGTCCAGCAAACAAAAGAGACAAGGGTAACTGCTGCAGAGTATATACCCCCAGAGCCACCAAGGTTTTGAAATAGATTTACAAGCCAATTGTCTATTGTGGTGACTTCCATCTTGTCAACTCTGTAACCCAACAGACAGCCAAACCAAACTCTATCAACCCATGGGCAAAGCAACAATACATGCTCAATAGTCTCTGGATGCTCATTACAGATAGGACATATAGGGTCATCAAGTAGTCTTATTTTGAACAGATTCAATCTAGTTGGAATTGCATTTGATACCATTCTCCAGAACAAATGCTTGATTTCAGGAAGAGTGTTCATAGACCAGATAAAATTCCAGACTTTTGGATTGATCTGGTGAGAAGATTGGGTATAATCTGGTCTAGAAATAGCGGATTTGTTATGAGTGAAATGGTATCCAGACCGTACTGAGTACCTGCCAGTTTTCTCCCAAGGCCAAATTAGTTTATCTCTCCTTGACCTGGACCCCAGAGGTAGCTCCTCAATAGCCTTAACCTGCTCATCTGTTAAAAAGAGCCGAATAGGAGTAAGGTCCCAAGTTATGCAGTCCCACTGAATAAGTTCATTGACATGATCAGGAAGTTCAACGTCATCCTCTAGCACTGGCAAAGGTAATCCATCACCGAAACCTGGGATCCAACTATCCTGCCAAATATTAACAGTTTTGCCATTATTAATCTGCCATCGAGCACCTTTCGCTAGTAGGTCTCTCCCCTCTAAGATACTGCTCCAAGCCCAGGAAGCACGACCACCCTTCCCAGCTTCCAAGATGGTTGAATTTGGAAAATATATCCCTTTAAGAACCCTGGCCCACAGAGCCTCAGGATCTTGCAATAACCTCCACGCTTGTTTAGCTAGAAGAGCCAGGTTAAAGTCTTCAAAACCTCTAAAACCCATGCCTCCTTCCTTCTTGGACCTTCCCATTTTATCCCAGCTGACCCAGTGGATTCCACTCTCATCCTCCTGCTGGCTCCACCAAAACCTAGCAATTTCTAAATTTATTTCCTGACAGAGTGTCTTAGGCAATTTGAATATTGTCATGGGATAGATGGGTACTGAACTTGCCACTGATTTTATCAACACCTCTCTTTGAGCAGGTGAAAGAATGCACTGGTTCCAGCCTTCAATTTTCCTGAAAATGTTGTTTCGAATATAGGACAGAGCCTGTGTTTTTGATCTCCCCCAGATGGTAGGTAAGCCTAAGTATTTCCCTGGATTTTCTGTAGCTTCCACCATTAGGATGTCAGATAACTGTGCCCTTAAAGGACTAGAAGTATTTGGAGAAAAATATAGGCCGGACTTGTTATAATTGATCCTTTGCCCTGAAGCCTTGCAGTAGGAATCCAGTATCTGAATCATTTCCCTGCAGTTGTGGTCGGTGGCACTAAAAAAGAACAAAGAGTCATCGGCAAAAAATAAGTGGGAAATAGAAGGACCTGCCTTGGACAATTTAATTCCTTTTAGATTTCCACCGTCACAAGACTTCTGGATCATGCAGGATAGCACTTCACTGACAACGATGAAAAGATATGGCGATAGTGGGTCACCTTGCCTTAGGCCACGAGTAGGGGTGAAAGGAGAACTAGGAGATCCATTAATCATAATTGATAGTGATACTGATTGTACACACTCCATGATAAGATTTACCCATCTTGGGTCAAAACCCATTTTCAGCATTACTGCTTTCAGAAAGTCCCATTCTACTCTGTCAAAGGCCTTGTTCATGTCAACCTTTAGGCCTAGCTTATAACATTCTCCATTTTTCTTCAACTTGAGGTGGTGGAATGCCTCATGAGCAATGAGGATGTTGTCCTGAATCTGCCTTTGAGGGACAAAAGCACATTGAACTGGTGAGATAATGTCTGGTATAATGGTTTTGAGACGGTTGGCCAAAATTTTAGAGAGTATTTTATATGAAAAGTTACAAGAACTAATTGGTCGAAACTGCGTAATGTCCTCAGGATTAGGAACTTTAGGTATCAAGGTCACTCTTGTCATATTCATCTCCTGTAGGATACTGCCATTTTCATAAAATGTGGAGGCTGTTTTTTGAATCACCTCATGAACAACCTCCCAAAATTGTTGGTAAAATAGGCCAGGAAATCCATCTGGGCCAGGGGCTTTTAGTGCCCCTAACTGAAAGGCAGCAGATTTAACTTCATCAATTGAAACTGGTTGTAGCAGAGCCTCATTCATTTCAACAGTAACAATTGGATCGATACAGGCCAAAGACTCCTCCCAACATCTGGGGCCATCTGTTGTGAACAAGTTTTGAAAATATCCCACGATCTCCTGTTTAATCTCTTTCTTCCCCTTCAACCAAGACCCTTGCTGGTTCTTCAATCTTGAAATTCTATTAAGCTGTCTTCTGTGCCGAGTAGATAAGTGGAAAAACATGGGATTCCTATCACCTGCAGTGAGCGAGTTAACTCTAGAGCGCTGAAGACAGTAGAGCTCCTCTTTTAGGTAGTGATTATCCAGTTGAGAAAGAATGTTCTGAATTTTCCGGCTATCCAAACTCTCTCCAGGCTCAGTTTTTTTGGGAGCCAGTTGATGTAGTAATGAATCAATTTGTCTCCTATTGTTAGGAAAATGCTTACGACTCCAAGCTTGTAAATCAATCTGGCAATCCTCCAATTTATCAATCCACTGTCTGTCCCAAGATCCCTCATGAGATTTATTCCAGCACCCCTCAACCACCTGCTTGCAGTCCTCTCTAGTTAGCCATTGAGCTTCAAAATAGAACTGTTTGGGAGATTTTTCCTCATTGAAATCTGAATCCACAAGAACTGGATTATGGTCTGACCCCGTAGCTGGCAGGTTGAACACTTTTTAGATTAATGTTTACCAATAAAATTTATCACAGTATCAGAACAAGAGATCCTGGATTCAGAATCCTTATACTTGCAACCTCACAAATTAAAATTAAATCCCAAGTCTTATACTTTCCAGTTTCCACTGATGAAAAGGAGGCCACTTATAGCCCCGATATAGGAGCAGTCTCATATCCAATAGCTTAAACTTTGAAAAACATATATCAATTTTATGCCCAAAGGATAAGACTCTTCTGATTAACAGGAAAAGCACCTTAATGCTAATTCACAAATCGATTTCCCATTGATATTAATGCCATTTGAAGATCCAGCAGAAGCAACCGATTGTTACATACACTTCTCATAACATCTATGACATGCATATAGAAAAACACTAGCAACTAGTATACCACTTCAGATCAAAATTGGCCAAATGCAAAGCATGCATAGTAAGAAATGCTTGCAGCAAATAATTAAAATGTGTTAAAGGAAGAGATTGATGCCTGGGCGATTCTCTAAGCAGAAAACTGGACGATCGAGACCGCATCGAACCGGAACGATTCCAGGTGGAAGCTCAGCGTTTTGATCATATGATTCCAGAATGGACTTGAAATCCAATACCTCAGATAAATCCACCGGCTTCGGTTGCTTTTTCCTGAGAGATGTACAGAAATCACACACGCATTTGATTAGTTACTACAAATTCGAAGCGAATCGAAATCGAAATAGTTAGGAAAGCGAATTACTTTTTGGGGGTTTTGTAAGTGTCTTCGTAATAGAGCTTGTACTTCTTCTCGGCTTTTCTGAAAGCGGTTCGCTCCAAATCCTCCGGGACCGTATCGGATCCGTACATTTTAGACGAGTCGCCGCCTTAGTGTGTGGGTGAGTTAACTCGGAGTCGTGAAACAAAATGAGCCGGTAAGAGGTGATCGGAGGGAGGGGGTTTCAGTTTTACTAGGGTTCTGTGGTTTCAAACTTTCAATTTACACCTGGGTTAGCGTCCGGTAGTAATTTTCTATGTCAGTTATTTTACTTTTTTTTACAGTTTCACTCGACTTCCATGAAAGTAAATATATCTTACCGCCAAATCCCAACCCCGCCTTCTTCTTCTTCTTCTTTTTTCCCACGTTTTTCTTTTGATTCCTGGAAAAAATCATGAAGATTTGGACATGGTCCTTTCCCCTTGGCAACTCTCCATTTGTTGAAATATTCGGAATTCTAATTTCAAAATATCATAATAAACTTTAATAATTAAAACGTTTTCAATTTCAATTTGTGTTGGATCGAAAAAACTAAATTTCATAATACATTAGAAGTTTGGAAGTTGTAAACAGAAGCCGTGGAATAAGATTATGAAAAATATTTCTAAAATATATTCTAAAATTTTGATTTAAAATATGTGTTTGAATATCAAACACTAAATTGGTTTCATTTAACTTCTTGCACCAAAACATACGATTTATGAACCACTAGGGGTGGTTGGGTGGAAACGAATGCAAGCTGGGAACTCCCGAGCAAAGTTCGATCCTCCACTTAGCAGCATGGGGGATTAAAAGCCATAAGGCCCCACACCTTAGGGTGTGGAGGATTCCTGGGTAAAAAAACCTCTAGGTGGCCAGCTGGTTTGAGGGGCCTTCGGGTTCGTGCGTCAGCGAGCGGGGAAAATAGTCTGGCTTTGCTGGGATACCCTCATGGACTTCGGTTCGTATGGTATGTGTGTATTTAGTGAGTGTTGGTTCCTAACCGACCCACTCCATCAAACAAATCAAAAAACATACGATTTATGATTTTTGTACGATCGTTGCTCATCCGGCTTTTGTTTCAGTTCTAAACTTATCAAGAAAACAAAATAATGCTTTCCCTCGTAAAATGAAATTTATCTAAAACAAAAAAAAGGTGAAATTTTTCTTGTGACGGTAAACCGACTAAGGTGGGGAGCCATATGTGGCAAAGGAGTTGAAGAGACTATCTTACCCTTAAAGTGTCGTACTTCACTTCCCTAGCGGAAAGGGGTAGCATTGTCCTTCAGGACCATGTCATTAAAAAGAATTATTTCGCTCATTTTCTGGAAAAAATAGCTGAATATATCTACAAGAAATATAATTAGAGAGTAGAGGACGAAGAACAGGCCCAACAATCTTCTCCAATCGAAGTTACCGAACAAAAAAAAAATACCAGAAAGCAAATGGCTTGCAGAACCGCCTTGCGCTCCGCTCTTCTAATAGAAGCGTGGCAACCCGTTCATTTCACTCGGAGCTCCGTTTCCGCTTCATTCCGAGCCCGAAATGGATTCTCCTCTCCCCGCCTGACCCGCCAGTTCAGGACCCGAGACTTCCACTTGGCCAAACGGGCTCACCATAACTCCTCCCACAACGAAAACACACCCGCTTTGAACGAGGACGAACAAGGCCCGCCTCAAGAGGCGGTTCTGAAAGCAATTTCAGGTTTCGTTTTAATCCTTCTTCTTTTTTCTTCTTTTTTAGTTTCGTGGAAATTTTGTTTTAACTCGCTGTTAAAATTGGATGTAGAGGTGTCTAGAACAGAAGGGAGGGTTGGGCAGACCACGAATGTAGTTATTGGAGGCACGGTGGCTGATGATTCTACCACGGAATGGCTCGACTTGGATCAGAAGGTATTGAAGACTTTGTTTTTATGTTAGGAGCCCATGTACTAGTTTTACATTAGGGATTTGGGAGCTGTTAAATAACTTTAATGAGAGTTAGCCAAAAAATAATAATTTAACTTTAATGAGCTTCTGGGTAATTTTGCTTAAGGTAAATTCGTACCCAACTGTTAGAGGGTTCACGGCGATTGGAACTGGAGGGGATGATTTTGTGCAAGCTATGGTTGTTGCTGTTGAATCCGTGATTCAAAAACCTGTTCCAGAGGTATACATATACATATACTACATTTTTCTCGTTGTGTCTGCCAATCATTGATGAATTGTTATGATACAAGTATTTGCAAGCATTATGTGTTTTACATCATCTGTTCATTATCGAATCTCATGGGGGCTTCGGTGTGCCTTCTGGTTGAAATCTTGTACTTCAAGTTTTTCATTGAATATATCGTGAGTTGTACAGTAGAGTACTTTGATAGAGACTGGACATAAGTTGGCAATCAATATTTAGTTTTAGTGTTTAATTCTGAAGTATGTATCTGCAGACTGATATAAGTGAATCGGGATAGCCGTTTAGAGGTGCTTCTTGTCACTTGTCCTTAATAAATGTTGTAGACACATTATTACAGTGTTAAGCTCCTGTCACATAATAAGTGAAGGTATGCTGCAAAAGGAAATATCTTCTTGCAAGGTTAAAGCTACAAAATGGTAGTGAAAGGTGTTATATACACCATGATTTGTGTTAGAAAAGATCTTGAACAAATGCTATTCTAGGTTTAATTTGAGTTAGAAGTGCAAGGAATGGGGTAGGCTTCATATGTGATGAAGGGAACTGACTATCCCTGTAACTATATATTTGTCCAATCATCTATTAAGTAAGGTGGATAACCTTGTTGGCTATAATGCAGTATGGAGGGAATTCCCTGAGCTAATAACCATGGTTAGCTCTTGATGTAAACTTATGAGGGTTATGTGACTTATGTGAAACCGGGGATAGGGAAACAGACTAAAACAAGTTGACCAATAGTTCTTTGTTCTTGCTAGTTGAAGATGATTCAGAAACAAGACAGCTAAGTAGGTATACTCTCTCTAGGCTATAGCTAAATGCTGAACTATGATATTGCACTAAGAAGTTTAAGCTGCAGAACCTAGTTTGATAATGAAATACCAGGGTAATTTCCTGCCGAAACTATCATCTTTGCCTTCACTCCCTCTCATACAGGCAAAAAACTATATTTTTCATTGACATTGACAAAGAATCAATGGGAACAATCATTTTTAACTTTGAATATTTAAAGTACATGGAATCTTTGTTCTCTTGGCTTGGTCATCATTCTTGGAATCACAGGTTGATATTTAAACAATATACCAAAATTTGTGAACTCCCAATCCGGTCTTTGAAAGTGGTAAGATAGTGCAACATCTAACTGCAATCCCGTCTGGTTTTAACACTTCCGTTGCCTATTTTGAATCAACAACAGTTTTGAGCTTGTGATTGTTATGTTTTCTGAGATTTGTTCATCAAGCGGATGAGTTGAAGCCCCAGACAAATGATGAATGCAAGTGTTTTATGACAGGGTCGTGTGAAGCAGAAGCTATCATCCGGAGGCAAATATGTGTCTGTAAACATTGGACCTGTCCAAGTCATTTCGAGTGAACAGGTCTTACCCTCCCCTCACACTTTTAATTGTGAACTGTTGCTCTATATCTATGATGGAAATATCTTCATATAGTAAAATCTGTTTGTGTTTGAATCGATTGACATCTGACAAACATATTTGTTATCATGGAATTTTATTGTGATATCCATCCAGGTCCAAGCTGTATACAATGCAATGAGAAGAGATGACCGGATGAAATACTTTTTGTAGACATCATACAACTCCTCTTGGTTGGTAGTTTTGTACAGAGCACCAATTTTCTAGGGCCATCGTACTGTTGCCCTCCGATTAGTCTGCTTTGTGCTCTTTGGGTTTTGGTGTATTCATGAGCAGTGGTTCATATTCAATCTATCTGCTAGCTCATGATGTATTTAAATTGAAGTCTAATTCAGAAAGTAGGCATTAATGAATCTGTATGTATTATTGTATTTGTTCCTCTAATATATGTTCCTGAGTTTACTTGAGGACCAAAAGTGTAGGACGGACATTCTTTCTGGTTTCCTGGAGTATAGCACAACATGGCTAAAGAGAAAAGTAAACGACCGTCAACTTACATAATCATCACCTAGCTAATTAACTAGCTAGCAATTAAAGACTTGGTGTGAACCAGACAGGTCGAGAGTTGAATTTTACTAGACCTGTCTTGGGAATAGGCCAGGCAAAACGCTTGAGGCTCTTGTTTGTCAAGGAAAACACCCCAAATTCGTGTCCGCTAAATGATGATTCGATACAAAAATAGTCAAGCGCATAATAGATACTGTTTTTTTCAAGGTGTTGATCCCCATTTGGATTATAATTCAGGGCATCACTTGTGGCGGAGATGAGTTTGCTACCGGACCTACTCACAAACAATATCCGATCACCGAGGTCGGAAACCTCTACCCATTGTGCATGTTCGAGCTTAAACACTCTAAATCCTTTTGTCTTGAGAAGGAGGCAATTAGTACCGCCGACGATCACATCCCAAGGAACTGTTGGATCGATCTCGCGAGCAAATTGAAGACGGCAATAAATCATAAACAAGTCCATCGTCGTAGAATCTTTTGCTAGGTAGATGACTTCACCATCATAAGTTTGATACATGGATTTCACCGCTGTCCATCCATAAGCGTACCGGTTGGAAGGAATTGGCTGGGGATGACTTTCAGCCCCATAACTGGGAGGGCCTAATTGGATGTCGAACACCATTACAAAATGGGATACCGTTGTAGCGTATAATTTCCCATCCATTATTTCTATATCTTGGTAATATGTTTCATCATGTATACTTGGCTTAATGCAAGTCCAGGATCGATCAGTTGGCCTACAGATACCCAAATGTCCTTTGGAGCACAGGCTGGCCACGAAAAAACAGTTTTGGCTTGAGCTTGTTTGGTGTCGAAGAGGCAGTAAGTTTAGCCAAGGCGAAGCCAGGTCTGTTTCTGCAGCCACAAGGGAAGGTGGATTGCGGTGTTGATGGAAGCACCACCCGAGCACCAGTTATCGGATTCAAGAGGAAGTAAGCAGTATCAAAAGAGTGGTGATCATTCAAGTAGAATGACCAAGGTTTCATAAAACCCTCGGGACGCCACAATGCTGTGTCAACCATGAATAGCCATCCCTCAATCGACCCAACACAATCCAACCTATTCATACGATTGTTATTCGAATACAAACGGTACGTCTTCCAATCACTCAGGCTGAAAAAGCAGTGATCTTCGGCAGAGAAGGGATGAGGGGAGAGCATAAGCCATGGAAGTTGAGGAGCAATAGATGTAGAAATACCACCTGGTTTGCAAGCAGTCTCCATATCAATAGTTGCTCGCCATGAACGGCATACTGCACGACACCCAAGGTAATCTCGTATTCTGAGCCGTCGTAGAATCAATAGCATTACATCTTCGGGGAATGGGAGCAGTACTACTGCTCGTCGTTCTTCGGAATCAATTAGGGCATGTTTTCGTATTTTGCAGGAGATGATCATCGATCTGAGCTTGTGGCAGCCAAGCAATAACAGCATTCTTGACAAGCGGTAGTATGTAAATATTACTTGAAGAATTCTGCGGGCAACTCGAGCCCATTTCAGTCTTGCGCCGTAAGGAATCTTCCTTCTGATGAAGATAATGATTGTGAAATCTACACCTAGCAAATATAGTCCTCCCCAATATACTGTGCAGCAGTATAAGGGATAAACACCCAAAGCAAGTACTACTTTACCCAATAACAAATAGTCCATCCTATCTAGTTTGTCTGCATCAATATATATAATCTCCGATCTGCATCAATATATGTGTAAGTTATATATAAACGTATATATATTTGTTTCTAACAAGGTAATATATATATAGTTGCTAATCAAGGCGACCAAATTCGATGAGATAGCTAGCCTACCAAGCTTCTTTAAGTTATAGCTCAAAATCGCCAAAAAAAGAAGAAGATAGAGACAGAGAATTGGAATGAAAGAAACTAACCTGTCGCCTTGTGTCCTCGATCGATCTGCTAAACCTTCAACGCAATTAGTGACTAAAGCAACTCGTATCCAAACTCTAACTTGAACCCTTAATTCGTTCTTGGCATGAAGTAATGGTTCAAGGAAGAAAGGTGTACGTATTAAGTGCAACTGTGCAAGGAAATATAGTGAACTTGAATCGATTCTAATCGATGCATACAAGACTCCACTCCGAAAATTAAGTATCAATAGACTTTGACTACTGGTCTATGACGTCTACCGTACTGCCGTCTTCTTAATTTCGATGCTTGAAGGGCTACGCTACATGTGGCCTCGATTCCTATATATATATATATATATATATATATATGTGCTAAAAAAGAAACTAAGCCAGCATACCCCAAGACCTTTGCCCAACACGTAACCGGCCCTAGCAGCAAACCCTTTGCTCGGTCATTACTCACCACAGTAACCACGCACCACCACAAGCGCTCCATCTCCAATCTAGCACCACCGCATCACCACGCCGTCGAGACCACTGAGTCACCTTCTCTTGGTAGTAATTGAGTCGTCAGATAGCAGTAGCCACAAGATTCATCCAACCGATTGCCAAGTAGCAACATATCCTCAATGTTGGACGCAGAGAAACACTCGGCCCCGACTTAGCCAAATTTCACAAATGATGTGTGACATGCTCTCATTTTTAATCCAGACAATAATTTTCAGTGTGATAATGTGTCTTCTACTACGAGATCGATGACAAACCATTTAAGACTCAATTTAGTATAAAAATTTATAATATGTAGCATGAGGTCTTTTCTAGTAATTACTTTACAATAAAGACTTACAACGGTTGAGTTTGAAAATTTTGAACAAATTTTCATTATAAGCTATTTTTCATATGTAACACTACTCTTAATAATTCAGAAAAATATAAAAGACGCCTAATGTGGCTTTGTTAAAAGTTTAAATCCTAGTCCGGACAAAATTGGACTAAAGTGCACGCTTAAACCACTAAGCTCAATGAAGGGTTGCAAACATTATAGATCTTTGATAAAATATCTGAACTCAATAAGCCTATTCATTAATTTTGTTCCAAACGCCTATGTTTGTAATAAATTAATAATTCTTGGATGCGGATTAATAGCTTCTGGACCACTAATTCTTTCTAAACCTATGTTAACAGGTGCTTTCGGAATAATTTGAATCATTATATATGTAGACAATTATCATAGTAATCCCACAGCATTATAGGCATATAATAGTCCACCTTGAGAATATACTGGCACTGTGGCACATGATTCCCCATGCAAATGGGGGCCTAGTCTAGTTGGTTCTACGTGTGGAAATTTGAAAGGCACTCCCCAAATTGTTATTTCATAATTCCCACCCTCGTATAATTTTTTTTTCTGGGTTCAAATCCAGTCGCAGACCAACTTCTCTACCAGTCCCCATCAGTTTCTAAAAGATTCCCAACTCCCTCAAGTTTTATTTTTGTACATTACCAGAAACCACCCAAATGGACCTCGCTATACCAATAATGTCCTCATCTGCATGCTTAAAGAAAGTCACCATCTCCTTTGTATATAATTCTCCATTGATGACTTAAGACTTTGGCATCTGTATTAAACTAATGTGCTAGTTGTTGCCATTTCGTAGTCTCCAACCTTTAAATTTATCTCTATTGCAACTCGGACACAGTCACGTAGCCACTTCGGTGATTAGTATCGATCACAAAGGGTCAGTTTTTCAATGTTCATTATCTGCCAAACTCTCAAATAAAGATTGTTAATAATGTGGGAGCTAGCAATTTGAATCAAAAGAAAAAAATAT
Organism: Rubus idaeus; assembly: GCA_030142095.1. NCBI lineage: Eukaryota > Viridiplantae > Streptophyta > Magnoliopsida > Rosales > Rosaceae > Rubus > Rubus idaeus. The sequence continues at coordinate 29,291,630 of CM057968.1, read as the reverse complement.
ATATATAGTGGTGGCGAATTTAACTATTTAAGAATTTCTTTTTTATGGACATAAATGAAGAATAGTGTAAGTTTGTTTGTCTTTTTAGCCCAATTGTTATTGTCTTAACGTTTTTTAGACAATTCGTTGAACACATTGTCTTAAGCTCTTAACTAGTCTATTTGAGACAATTCATCCAACTTTGCTTAGCTTCTATGCATGCCCTCAATCTTTCTAGTTCAGTGGTTCTCTAATGTTATAATGTTTATAAATCAGGATTTGAATCTTCCGTTGAGTTCTAGACATACTAATGTGAAAATTCTTAACCATAATGATCAATGTTTAATTTGCTGAGGTAATCGTAAGACTTTAATTCAATCAACTACTATATATTTCATATCCTAATGCAGTGGGGTACTGTTGCTTTCATCAGTACCTGCTGGCGTCGCTCTCTTTGTCTAGAAGGTTTTATAGTTTACTTACAATATTCAATGTGATCAAACCCTGCATAACCATCAAACTCCCTATAAGAAAAGGCTACCTAGTCCTCACTTCTACCTTTGTGGTTTCTAATTTCCCCTCCACCCCTCCTTCCTTGCTTGTGATTGCTTTGCCATTTGTGGTTTACAGTATGGGGAGGAACATAGAAGAAAAGGACGTCATGAATGGAAAACTCAAGGTACATATCATTTGCTGTTCTGATAATTTCGAAAAGTTTCATATCTGAAATTCTCAAATTTTGATGTATAAACTTCCAATTTTGTACATAGGATATACTAAAAGGTGAACTAGAAGAGCTTCCTTCAGGTTCTTCACCAAAATCACCAAATCAAGATGGTAGACCAACCAGCATGGTCTTCAAGGTCAGTTCTATTCTAGGACTAACTAGTATGAATTACCAAAATCTTCATATCAATATAGCTCTGATTACAAATTTACAAGGAGCTTCAAAATTTGATTTGTTATGTTAAACTTGGTTGAATTACAGAAAGCAAATACTATGTTCCCTGCTCATTTGATAGCAGAAGCCATATCCACCCTCCGCGGCCTCGACCTAAGATGGTCAGGTCCAATAACACCTAGTGAGATGCTCTATGTTCAGCAATATGTGTCTGCAAAGTACCCACAGTACTGCAATGGTTTAGTGGAACTAGAAGGAGATAATCAAAAGCTAGAAAATGACAGTACTACTAATGAAGAGTCTTCAGGGACTCCCAACAAGTCCCCAAGAAATAAAGAGCTCTCCCCTTTCTCTTTCAGCAGCAACCACACTGATCTAGACAGAACCCAAATGGAGCCCTCAAAACTCCTTGACATCCTCACCAAGAAATCTTCATTCCAAGGCACCTTTGTGTCGATCCCAGAAGTCCAAGCCAGGAATAGGGCCTTGAAGCATTGTGGGCTGCCAGAGGAGGACTATTTGGTCCTCTTCATGGCAAATTACAAAGACGCTATGGTCATGATTGGGGAGAGTTACCCTTTTTTCAAGGGAAATTACTATATGACCATAGTCAATGAAGAGTTGGATTGCATAAGGGAGTATGCCTCTAACAAAGAATCAAGGGTCATATCAGCACCGGAGACTTGGCTGGATTTGAGGATAAAAGGGTCACAGCTTAGCCAGTATTTTAGGAGAAAGTGCAAGCATAGTCCAAAGGGATTATTCTCCTATCCAGCCACTGTCAATGAGACTAAATACTCCATGCATTGGATTTCTGAGGCTCATAGGAATTCATGGCATGTTCTTCTTGATGCAACTGGCCTGAATTTAGGGGAGGACCGGCTAGCGCTTGCTATGTACCGCCCGGATTTTGTTCTCTGCACCCTCAATAATACACATTCCCAGCCATCTAGAATCACTTGCCTGTTGGTTAGGAGAAAGACATTTGATACTGTGGCACCTCTAGCCTAGATTCATCATCATATTGATTAATATAATTAGTACTAATAATGATGATATATAAATTTGTAATTTTCTGATTCCTGTAAACTCTTTTTCGCTCCTGGTTATGGGATTGTATTTGTTCCTGTTCTAAATGGAGCGCAGCAGATTTCTTTTCCTACTACTAATTTAATTGAAAACCCAACAGTCTTTAATAAATGGCATGAACTTCGCTTGGCTCGTGAATTTGTGCCTTTTTATTCCTAACTAGAACTGTTTGCTTATGAGTTATGACTTATGACTTATGACCCTCTTTTGTTTGCCCCCAATAGCCAGAATCATGATTAAATTTAAGTTAAAAACAACTCGGTGGGTTCTATGTTCAAATTAAATAACCCTAATTATGTATTGCTCATCATTATATTATAGTAGGTTAACACATGGGCACATACTTGAAATATAGTTGTGTGTAGATTAGACAGCTGGTTTGAGAGGCTCATTGTAAGTGGGTTCGTGCTCTAGTGACTGAAATATTAGTTTGGCATTATGGTTTGGCCTCGCAATACCCCGGTAATGGGTAAGCAGGATGAAGTGCTGGGATACTCGTCGAGACTTTTGGCTTAAATTTGCATGTGTGTTCTCAGGTGGGTATTGGTTCCTGACCGGCCCACCTTCCATGATTTTTTTTTTAAGGGATAATAAAGTGATAACTTTTTGCACTTTTATAGTTTTATTAACATGAAAAAATGGGTATCAATTGCTCTCTTCTTCTTTTTTTGAGAAAAAAACAAATTCATTAATCCATCGGAAGACTTACAACGGGAGGGGGGGGACATAATGTCTAACCCCAAAAACGGTTACAGATACCATGAGCTTAAAAAGCCCAAACTCTAACCAACCAATTGTCTTCTTCCACAGGCTACAAATAAAATATAATCATGAGAGTTCCGATAACACCTCCTCGACAACCGCCATAAAAACAAGCACTCTCGAAGGCACCATGTCCCAATCGTACCAGGCCACGTGCAAGAAATGCTCATCAGCAAATTGACAACAAAAGTAAACCGAAAATAAACCAATTCGTCCCCGAGAAAGACACCACAACCAAACCACAACCACTTCACCTAACCCTAGCTCAAAAGAGTAGGAACTTATTGAACCTAACCAAATAATAATAACTAAAAATAAAACTCTAATGAAAAATAACAACGAGCCGCCACGAACCCAATTCCTTCCCCAAATATTGAAAAAAAATGTGATAAATTGTGTTAGCTAGATAAAAAATTCAATCCTCTCCGATATAACCGGAAATGGGTGTTAACTATCATTATTCATTTCCCCCCCCCCCCCCCCCCAAACCCCCCACACCAAACCCCAAACGGGGCCACCCCCCAAAAAAAAAAAAAAAACCAAAAAAAAAAAAAACCAAGAGACCCCCATACAACCACTTTCCTCTTTCTTTAGTCTACTGATAAGACATTTATTTCTAACAAAGTGTTTGGTATAAGTTTTAAGTTATACTCTCCCCCCTATTGATCAAGAAAAACTTATAGAAATGGTGGGTAGAAAGCACATCTGGGCATTGGGCTGTGCATTGATTACCTTTGGTCCGTAATCCGTATTGGACTAAAAGGAAAAGAGCCCATCTAAAGGATATTTCGATAATGAAACATCAATAATTCATATATACTGTACACGGGAAAAGAATAACAGATGAGGACATGAACAATTGCAAATGAGTGTAGTTCCACCAACTGACCAACACCATTATCATACTCGTCACCATTTTTTTTTGGTCGAAATACTTGTCATCACGTTCCCCACTCAACACCACCGCCAATGCACAATCTCTATTATTCAAACGCGAGAGGGGCATCTTTTAGTGCTATAAAATTACTTCAATTATGATTATCTTAAAAAAATTATAAAGACAAACTTTAAAATATCATTATAGCACAAAAAGGAAGAAAAAAAATAAACCAAAAAATATTTAATTTTCTCTTTAATTTTCCCATTTGGTTGTAGTTTTTAACGATTTACGTTGAGCCCATCTATATTTAGGGTACCCCTTCAAATGCATTGAGCCAAATAAAATTAAACCTATGCACTCACTTGTTTGAAACAAACATAAATTTTATTAATTAATATAGGATTACAATCCTTAAAAGTCATATACATTTTCCATCCACAAAAGTCATATACAATTAAATCTCTATAAATTAATAACTTTGGAATCAAGAAAAAATTATTAATTTAATAAATATTAAATCATTAATAAACTTATTTAATATTGACTAAATTTATCGATTAATTAATAACTTATTAATTTTTCAAAGTATTTCTTATTTTCTTAAATATTATACATTGTATTTAGAATTAAGGTATTCCTTAATTTATCAGGGTATTCCTTATTTTCTTATGTATTTTATGCACTAACAATTCTATTTATTTGTTTAACTAAGTAAATATCATAATTTTACTTCTTCTTTTTCAAAAATAGATATACATTGTTTAATATAGTACATTATTCTATTTTATGAATATGTAACCAGGCAAAAATTCTATTTCAAGAACGTACACCGAAACTTCTTACCATGTTAAGAAAAGTTAGAGATGAGACCCAAGGTGACATTAATTTAAAAAAGAAACAAACAATGATTAAGTCATATTTTATGAATGCCTCATAGTCGAATCATCATGAAATTAATAATTTATACTAGCAATCTCTCACATGTCATGCATGCCGCTAAATAATTATTGCAAGAGAAAAAAGTGGGTTGTGGGCTAATTTTTATTTATTTATTTTATTAAAAAATACAATTGTCCTTGATGGTTAAACTGGTTTCCAAAATTTTTAAAGTTATTTACTTAAAAAAAATATAGTATAGATAGCAAGTCCACCCATTGGGTCAAGGTCATGGTCACTAGTGCACTGGGTCAAGTATTGTTCCTTTACTTTTTTAAGATTGCTTCCACCCGTTCGGTCAAGGTCAGGGTCACAATTTATTATTATGCATTATTTAATTTATATTTATTCATTTTATTACAAATGTTAAAGATATAATATCAATAAATATTTATGATAAACATTTCAAAGCTAAAAAGTTTGAGTAATATTATTTTTGATCTGAAAATTAGTGAAAAAAAAGATTTTTTTTCCTAGTGAGAGACTCCTCTCCAGTAACCTTTTTTGAAATAATATTATACATCTATCAATAAAAAAAAAATTACAAATCTAATAGATGACAATTCTTGAAGGTTTGAAGATCCAATGGCTAACATTGCTTGGAGGCTTTGAGGGCAGCACATGCTGCAAGTTGGTAGTGTTGCCATGCTGGCAACTGGTCTTCAGCCAAGGCACAAAGAGACCGGGCAACTGCCCCAAGTCACATCTTGCCCGGTCTTCTTTCCACCGTTGGAAGAGACTTTATGCATTTTTGAGGCTAGAATGATATGGCAACCAGGCTCTTAAGCTTGCGGTGGACTTGCTTAGTAGCCTCTCTCTCTCTCTCTCTCCATCATTTCTTCTATTTTCTCCGTGTTTTTTCTTCTATTTCTTCTTCTGCAACTCCATGGTCACTTTCTCAACTGAGTTTTCTATCTTTCAGGTAATCCAAGCCACAAAAATCCTCAATTTTCTTGAGTTCTTCACGATATGACTCATATATATGGCTTTGAGCAACAACAAAAAATTGTCCTTCGGGCAACTAAATTGAACACATAAAGTTAGCTCCTTAAGTTTTCAATCATTGTTCCGTGCCCGGATATTACGTGAAATATATATGAAAGTTTTTATAATGTATTATTTTATAAATTTAACAAATTATTAATTTAACACGTTATTTTAAATCGTGACCGATCAAAGATATTATTTTACCGATATTATTAATTTATTGAGTATTAAATTATCGATGTTCTAATAAACCCAAAATACCAATGAAATTAATTCTTGCAACTTGTTTTTTTTTTATTCTTGCAACTTGTTTGATTACGGGAAATTCTATCATACGGCAACCTATTACGGTTTTTGTCTCATAAAGGTCGTGGGACCCACACTCCATGTGAGAAGCTGCCCTACACAGGAATCCGTACGCCTAGACGACGAAAGTCCCAATCAAGGACCATCGATCCTACTTTTGCCAAACAAAAAAAAGAAAAGGACCATCGAACCTCCAAAAGTTGCAAAACATGTTAGAAAAGTCCAAACTCACTAGGAATTTTTTTTAGAAGTCGACTAACTTTTCGGCATCATTTGAAATTCTTTTCTTCCTTCCTTTCACCGAATATTACATCACCACTAATCATCATCTCTCTCTCTCTCAATATCCCAAAATGCCAGAACAAGAAAAACTATTATTACCATGACCTGTCAATTTTACGGAAACGTTTTTTTTCTATCTTTCTTCTGTTAACACAAGGTAAAAAACAACATACAAAAAAACATAGCAGCTGTTGACGCATTTTAGCAAAACCGTGCGCCGTCAGCGTCGGTGACGTTAGTGGCGGACGGAATCTCAAAATGCCATAGCCTCCCCACGGCCTTAACAAGGTACTTGCGGCAGAGAAACTCCTCGGCAAAAGCCTTCTCCACCTTCCGGTCCACGTCGTGCAGGAACACGTGCGTCGGACCCGAACCCTGCCTCCTCCGGGCCATGATAGCCGCCGAGAATATAGCCCCCATCCGACCAGGAGCCTCGGGAAAGTAGCCGCGCGGTGCGTCGATCATGATTAGGTCCCACTCCTTCTCGTACACCTCGTCCGGCAGGTTGCTCAACGCCAGCCTGCACCGCTTGTTGCCACGTAGGACCGCCTCGGACGGCGCGCACGCAGGTTCGGATTTGTACGAAGAGAGCAGATCATCCGCCTGCTTCAGCTGCGTCTGGTAATTCACGGTCTCGGCCCGCAGCTGCGGCGCCTTCTTGAGGACGGTCTGGACCCACTTGGGGTCCTCCTCGAGGAACAGCGTCGTGCCACGTGGGTTGAACGAGGCCCACATGAGGGAGTCGTGACCGAGACCGAATACGAGAAAGTTGCACGGCGACCGCGATTTCAGGACCTCGAAGGAGACGCTGATCTCGCCTTTCGATTGTTGCGGGGTCGTTTGGGACGTGGCGTAGTGGAGGATCGCCTCGAGCTGAATTGCCGTGGGGGCATAATCGTCCACGGCAAGACTGGGCAGAGAGCAGAGGAACGAGTTACCGGTGTGGGTGAGACTGGAGATAAACAGGGCGGCGCCGATGAAGAAAACCAAAACCGCGGCCAAGAACCCAGTTAGATTTCTCGGATTCTTCATCTCGTAAATAACCAAAGATCGATGAAAGAGAATTGTGATATATAGGAAATTAATGAAGGACTGACTGAGCAAGAAGAAGGTGGTGGTTATGTACTTCTGTTAGATAAAGATATTTGGGGGTTTATACTGTGTTGTTTCACTGGGGGGACATTTATGGCATGCACGTTTTGGCAGTGGAGGACGCAAATCCTGTTTTGGTTGACAAAAGCTAATAGTTTTGTGATGGCTAGTCGACACATGACACGTGGACTGACTTGTATCCCCATGGCTAGTCGTCACATGACACGTGAACTGCATTTCCAATCCCAGCTCTAATTAAGTCAAAAACCGGACGTGTGTTAGGCAACAAAGTTTTGTCATAGAGTTGGGCAACAAATTTAAATTAGAATCCATGGCACCACAAAGTTGAACATTCTTTCTTTTTTGGTTCATGATTTAATGTAAAAGTTAATCTCAGCCATTGATGCTATGCTAATCTAATGGTTCATAGATCCGCTCCCCATTTTTAGGTGTAATTTTCATTTTCAGTTTTGCGTTTTGACCAAATATCAAATTATAATGAAATAGTTCATATATTGCAAATAATTGCTATGGAAAACAAATAATTTTCATTAAGTTTTTTTTTTATAGAAAGCGAACAATTATATTCATTTAAGTTGTTTACTAACTCTGTAGAATATGAACATAAATGTAGGTAATTCATATTGTTATATTGTTTACTAATTCTCATAAATGGAAATTAAGACTAATGCGATTTGTAGACTATTCTTAAGGATAATTTGCGTAGACAAAATGCAATTTTGTAGGAATTGATTTATAATAACTGTACCACCCCCAATTGTTTACTAATTCTTATAATGAGAATCAAGACTAACTTGATTCTTAAAAGTATGAGGAACTCTTGATTAATTATTATGTAGGAATTGAAGTTATAATATTTCCCTCCTTGTGCGGTTATTCAACACCTAGTTGAGGGAATAAATTTTTAGGGATAGGTGTAGTCCAGTGGACTAGGCAGTGGCCATCCCGCTCACAGCCCAGGTTCGAATCCCCCACCCCACAAATTTCGAACTTTGGAGTCCATATTCCCCCTCCCCTTAAAAAAAAAAAAAGTTTTTAGGGATAAGTTCTAATGAGGACTCTTATAATGAAGACTTGATGAAGATTTTTTTATTAAACCTATTTTTTGATTACATCTCGACAAATCAACCGTTCGATATTTAGATATTTATGAGTATATAACTTCTACAAATTTTCAATAAAATCGGTAATCGTTCAGTCATTTATAATTGTGATTTACCATTTATGAATATGAATGGTTCAAAATTGATTAATTATTATGTAGGAATTGAAGTTATAATACTTCCCCCCTTGTGCGGTTATTCAACGCCTAGTTGTTGAGGGAATAAGTTTTTAATTTTGGTATGAAACTCACTTGCATTTCAACTCCGTTTATGTTAGTAAACATAGAAAAGTCCTATATTAAATTCATTTATCATATTTTTATATCAATTATAGGTAAGTAAATGTATCATAAAAGTGTTTAAGGCCTAGAGTTTCCTTAAGCCTCCATCAATAAAATAGTTCTTCGCATATATATCACTTACAATATTCGTCGTCGGTACGTGGCTGTTCACTAGTTTCATTGGTGGCTTTGGTGGTCGCACTATTGCAATCACGGTGCAGGCCGGTTGATTTGCCAACATCGGCTTGTAATCCGGGTTTTGGAAAGAAGATCAGTACCGTATTGTATAAGCGGAGCGTCTTCTGTCCATGGCAGTGAATGTCCATGCCGTTAGATATAATGACTCCGTTAGTTGACCAATGGACAGTCAGCTTAATTAACAAAAACAAGGAAATCAGAGGTTCCGCCGTTGCTACCCAACCAAGGCAAATGGGATCTGGGTAGCAAACCAGATCTCCAGATCCTTTGGTATTGGTCATCTTCAATCCCCCAAAGTTTTCCATCTTGGATCCCCCAAAGATTCTTGTGTCCATGGCGACGTTAATTTCTTAATTTGACCAAACACATTGTTTCAGCTTTGGTACAAAGATTCTGATCAAACACATCCTTCGCCGATATACCCAGATCCGATTGGTCATTCTTCGACATCCTTCATCGATCCATCAATGGATCCCCAAGTATCCCTCTCAACGCCGGCCGAATTTAGATAAAAAATTCTGCAATTAACTCCCCCTTTCTCTTCATAACACGAACAATGAGATCTGGTTGTGGATTTAAGAGATGAGGATGAGGAGTCTGTCAAGATTTCTGACGAGCAGTGCAAAGAATTGAGTGTCTCTGTTGATGGGATCAAGAACATGCCCAAGTCAGGTGAGGTCTGCGCGCAGGGAAGCCCAAATGGTGTTCTTGCTTCTGAGAGAATCCTCACGTTGACTGCCGTTACAAAAGTAAGCATGAAGCAACGGCTGAGATTGAATGGATTGTATTGAACGGCTGTGATTCAATATTGGCTATTAAAATATTCGTCATGGACATTCATGTCATGGATAGAAGAATCTCCGCTCCGATTGTATAAGTTTGAAACTTAAATTTGGTACATATATTGGAGAATTTTGGATTGTACCAGAATTTTAATGTACCAACTGACGTGACACGTTCTCAACCATTGATTTCAAGTATGGAAATATTTTATAATAAAAACTTTGCTAACGGCAATAATTTGTCAACTATTCTACTAGAGTTTGAAAAAAAATAACTGAATAGTATTTTTGACAATTCACTTCTTGATCCTAATTGTCCCCATAAATGAACCATCTTTTGCTTCCCGATTTATCCACACCGAGGAGGAACAAGATAGACGATATAATTTCTTAGAAAGTTTCTAAATACTTTGTTCGCAGTCAATATCCAGATCAATTATATATGAGAATTAAATACCCAGATCGGCGATGATCGAGGATTAAATATCTGAATATGTGTTCTTGGTTAATGATGATCCAGATTCTCAAGAGTAACAGATCTGCTAAGGAATGATGATGATGAGAGATCATTTTGTAAGAAAAATTGAATACCGATATCAATTAACTTACACCTTCATCCTCTCTCATAATATTATTAATTAGCATCTAAATCTCATACGTACTATTCTATTCTCTATTAATTAATTCCATATATAGAGTTTGCCCATACTGAAACCCCATGCCATTTTATAATAAAGATGATCTTTCCTTTCCAATTTCAAATATCCTTTTCCATATTCCATCCTTCCTCCGTTTTTTTCCGACACCTCTCTCCGAAATTCGGGATTTTAGAACCAAAATTATTTTTCCTCACTTTCTATTATTTTTCATCCAACTTAACCTTTTATATATTTTCTCATTTTATCATATATACTTCTTCTACAATTTTTCTATATTCTTCTATTATTCCTATTCAATCATATCATCCAACTTTAAACATTCCAAATCTAAAATTTACTAGTATCTCACAGAAACTTATGTTTTCACAACTTCATGATCATATCTCACTCATTTCTTAACTAAATTTTGTAATATTTATATCAAAACGACTTAGAACCTGAAATTTTAATCTGGAGAATTTCATAATTATTCTAGATTTACATTATTAACAATTTAAAAACTTTCCTATTAGTTTAGCCCAAATAATGCCCAAGTTTTCCTTAAATTGTTACATAATTAATCTACCAATAATTATGATATTCTCCAGATTAAAATTTTAGGTTCTAAGCTTCATTTTTATATAAAGATTACAAAATTTGTTAAGGAATAGTGAGATATGATCACTTGAATTGTGAACAACATAATTTTCCTCAATACTGATAAATGATTAGATTTGAATTTTAACCGTTGCATGATCATAAATTTTAATACCGAATAATAGACATAATATGAACAACCTTTATGAAGAAGTATATATGATAAAATGACATAAATATATTTTAAAAGGTTCCCAAGTTCTCCGGAAAATGATGAAGTGAGTCGAAAATAATTTTTGTCTTACATCCCTAAAATATCCCTGAATTTATGGAGAGAGGTTGTTTTAATAAAACTAACAACTAAAGTGAGACGGATGTCATAAGTGATATTTTCAGTTCACTAAGTGTCAACGAAAGTCTGACCAAGCGACCATTCTCCCTTATAATAAACCCCCACTTGAGTTTTATCTGCATTATGAAATCTCGAATTTAATTTTACAGCATTTTGTTTCACTAGGATATATAGTAACAAAAATGGATGTTTACCTATAGCTTTTATTTTATCTATATATAATGTCAAAACATGAGTTTAATTTACTCAAAAGATTAAAACTACGAAAAAAATTTACTCAAATTTTAATTTAAAATTAAATATGGCAGGGAGTTTATTCTAATTTGTTCTTAAAAAAAAAACAAAGCCTATTTCACTATATATTGGCAACATGAAGATGCGAAATCGATTAAAAACATGATTTGATTTTGATTGCAAATTTAGAATGATTGAAATTGATCAATCATTTAACGTATAAGAGGTGCAAACTTGGATAGTAATGGTACCAACTGCAATTAGGCAGACTAGCTAGTAGAGTCAAGCTGGATGACTTTAAGTTGACAAAAAATTCTTGCATGAATTTCATAGCAATTTCTTCTAATAAATGTGACATGCATGCATATTGATAAGTACTTCATCAATCATCACCACCGAGAAAATAAGACATATTTGTTTCTTGATTTCTTTTTTCCAAATCACTAATGAAAATGTCATAACTCTGATCCTAACTCATAGCCCCCGCCCTCTTTGTTTCAATTGAATTAAAAAATTCCAAGCTACTTGGGTTCTTATCCATGGCTCTCCTGCTACACAGACCCACATCGATCATTGTCGAGTAAATACTTGAACATACAGAAAGCTTAATCCATGATTTCTCTTGTAATTGAAGTCTGCGTCAATTTGTACGTACTACTAGGTCCAAAACTCAGGTCGCTGTGATTAAAGACTTGAGAGATGGATGGAGAAATATTTAGGATGTTTCTTCTAATTGATATCTCCATCAATGAGCACCCTGCTGTACATCGTCCCCAGTCTGGCCCGTCCGTAGCTCTCTATCTGCATTCTGCAAAGACTTGGGTATTGATCATTCAACTTATATATAAATCCAAGGACGATTGATGGTAGCAAGCTGGAAATGATAGAGGACATAATAAGGGCAACTCCAACCCTTGGACCTAAATCCTATTTTGAGTCCAAAGCTTGGTCCAACCCAACAAAAATCAGACCCAAGTCTTGGAATAAACCCAGACTTGGACTCAAACTCAGTCTTTTTCTGAGTCCAGACCCAAAAGAAATTGGCGGGCCACTCACCCACGTGGGTCGCTGACGTCAGCGGAAAGAAACAAATAGAAGCCACATGCAGAAGAGGAGAAAACAATGCACGCGCAAAAAAGGTCTACCAGGGAAGAGCCAACGCCCCCACGCGCGAGTTGGAAGCAGACAGCTGGGCCCCAGTCCCTTTTTTCCAGACCGAACAGTCACTTCAAACGAGCGGCCAAGATATGTCCATTTCAAAATGGACGATCTTAATTTAAAGTAAAACGTAAATATTAAATTTTAATATTTAAACGGTAATATCTTAAAATGGAGGGTCCAGATTCAATTCCAAACAATATCTAACGGCTTTATTTAAAGGGATTAATATTGATCAATCTTAAACCCGAAAAAAAATTAAAAAATACCAAAGTTTTTTTAATATATATTTCTAATTAATTTTTCTAATTTAAAACATATTATTATAAAACATTAGTATAATATGACCAAACAAAAAAATAATAATAATTGGACTTAAGTTTTGAGTCCTAGGATTGGAGATAGGTTAAAACCTATATAAATCTTATGAATACAATGTCAAAATTGACAGATTTTGTTCATTATGTGCTACCTAACGATTCAATTTTGGTTAAAGTGATTCCAAGAATATCTTAACATTGACGTTGTTTCTCGAGAAGTTCGAAAAATAGGTATCACTACCATTAATCAAAAGGGCAACTCCAATGGTCCCATTAAGACCCAAACCTAAACTCAAAACCTATATTTGAGTCTCCAAAATTGCACTATTCATATAGATTTTGGGGCACCTCCAATGATAAATCTTATACCTAAACTCAAAACATATATTAGAGCATCTTCAATGCTAAATCCTAAACTCAAACTCAAACCTATATAAATTAATATTTTTTTATACATCAGTTAGATTTTTTTTAAAAATAATTAATTTGGGCGAACCAGTACCGTCCATTTTAAAATGGACGAATCCTGGCCATCCATTTCGTGGCATCTGAATTGACTGGGCCAGGCTTGTCCCCCACGTGCAGCCACTTACTTCTCTCCTCACTCGCGCGTCAGCGCGTTGGCTCCTTCCTTTCTCCTCTTCCTTCCTTTTCTTCTGGCGCGTTTCTTCCATTCTCTCCCTCTTTTCTTTCCCTTCTTTCCTCCACTTGCACATGGCCAGCCGCAATTTATATGGGTCTCAAGACTCAGATTGGGACTGAGTTTGAGCCTTGAGATGAGTTTAGGTCCAATAAAAACTCAGTTTGGGTCTGAAAATTCTCCCCATTGGAGATGAGAAATCCTATACTAAGACCTATATATAGGTATAGAGCTCCCCTATTGGAGTTTCCCTAAGGGAAACTCCAATGCATAGCTCCAAACCCAAATTTGGGAGCTATATATGAGTTTGAGAGCTATATATGGATTTGAGACCTAGTTTGGGATTGAGTTTGACTCCTAGGATAGCTCCCAAACCTATATATAGCTCCAAATATGGGTTTGAGTTTAGGTTTGTGCTATGCATTGGAGTTGCCCTTGGACATGGAAGAAAATTCAAAGTTTGTTTCCCTTAGACATATGTAATTTGCTCCATCATTTCAATGACAACAGTGCCACATATATGACAGTTCCTACTTCCTTGAACGTAGGTAATTTGTTCTTTATCTTGGTATTTCCTTCAATAAACTTTTTTTTTTGTAATGGCTGATAATCATTTTATTAATAAACTTATAAAGTCTAAGATACATCAGAAATAACAAGGGGAATCAACCAATTAACAACTCATTTTATTAATAAACTTATAAAAGCTTAAGAATAACATTTGTTGCAGTGGTGGAAGTTTCAAGTAGTTAATGATGATGAATTTTGGGTATAGTTCCCCGACCAAGAGATTTTTATGCCTGATGAATTTATATGCTTCATGCTTCTGATTGAGCTTCTTCTTGAGTATAGTTCCTCAACATCAAGCCTCACATAAAGCATATCAAGCATCACATACCCAGATCATGTCTTTCATCACTTCTGCATGGGGTTGTGAATGGCCCAGACATATCACTTCTTAAATTAATAACCCAGACAGATCCGTTTGTGGGGTTCTGAAAGAGAAGAGAGGAAAATATATATGATCACCTCCGTTTTAATTGAAATTGAACTTGGACTTTAATTGGAAATTGAATTGAAGAGAACCAGATCTGTTTTAATGTAAAGCCAGTACAAGTTCAGATCCATTTGATAGAGCACAAGGGTAGGAGGTGAACGAAATTTACTGAGGCTCACTATAGAGATGAGTAACGATTTGGTCAAAGTAAACGGTGATGACTTATATATGACGTCGTCGCTGGTACATCAAATATATGGTACAATTAATCTAGACGCTCCCGTCAAGAAAAATAATTAAGACCACGAGTCCATGACCAAGATGGTCGACCGTCGACAGCACGTACAAATATACAAATGTGAAAGAAATAGTAGACATTGTGACAAGTCAAAAAGCATGGCAAACCCCTATAACTTGTAAATACTCTCATACACGTCACAACGACAGAGGCTTCAATTTTTCTTTCACCAATAAAAGAGCTTTAATTCAAAGTGCTCGCAGCTCGCGTACAGATATAGTGCATACACAGTCCTCCTTGCGGAGCTACTGAGCTAGGGTTTTCATTACCACGACCCAATTAAGTTTCAGATCGATATGTACATACTGTACGTATTGCACCTATCCTTTTTTTTTTTTGGGGGTGCTCAGTTTGAAATTCTGCGCCCCCCCCATACATTAATCTAACTTGTTTGTACATGAAGCTTTCGAACCTAAACCTAAAATACAACATGAGCACGACAAGCGATATATATATATATATATGCCACACCAAAAGAAAAAAAAAAGTGATAACAAATAATCAAATATATGTGTTAATGTTAATTGACAATTCTATTGCTTTCCATATATGAAAACCGAACATATGCATGCACAATTTATAAAGTAATTATCAAGTTAGCGAGTTGACCTTAAACCCATCCATTTAATAAAGTGTCTTGATGGGTTGACCCGCAAATGAGTCGACCCGCAAATGAGTCATTTTATAATTGTGCGAGATCAACCCGTTTATTTGATGCGCATTTCGAGTCGTGTTATGAGTTCGTGTCACATTGATAGCCTTACTAACTAGGATGCTAACTACATACAAATTCTTATATTTAATGAAAAACAAATAAGGGTTGTTGGTAAGTAAACTGGAATACTGGATGTCTGGATTAGGAGGGGGAACCAGGGCCACTCCAAGCCCAAACGTACCTCATATAATTTAGCTAATACGGGCTTGAACAAATCCTTATGCGAAAGTCAGGAACAAAAAATGCACAAAGCAACAAATTCATGGTAGAAGATTGCCTTGCCCCAAAGTTGTCCTAACGTGTCAACATAAATTGCAAGCCACAATCTGAGCCGTTGATTCCTGTAAGAGACATTACAGCCATTTAATTAATCTCCAAACATTCAAACATCACAACTGCTCCACGTGGCTGCAGTCATGACACCTGTACCTAACAGCCAACTTCATTTAATTGCGGCCCAACTACTCCAATGGGCCTCCATTTAAGACCTCGCAGCCTCGTCCATTGGGACAACGATCTCCACCGTGAAATTCCATATGGACGCTGACTCCAACGGCCCCGATTAAAACCTCTGCACACTCTTTTACCACTCAACAGCCCCATTAATTGAGTACACTCCACCGCTGTCCTTATTTATAATCCCAGCTTTTAACCTTTCTCACAATCAACAAAATTTCATATCCAAATCGAAAATCATGTCTATCCAGAAAATGTTGATGGGTGTGTCGGTGTTGGTGATGTTAGTGTGCGGTGCAGCTGGTGCGGATGAGACGGTGGCGGACAGGTGCAACGACAAGTTCCAGAAGGTTGCCATGTGTCTGACCTACGCGACGGGGAAAGCGGCGACGCCGACCAAGGAGTGCTGTGAGTCGGTGAAGGGGATCAAGGAGAGCCAGCCGGAGTGCTTGTGCTACTTGATTGAGCAAGCCAAAAATGGAAGCGACGAGATCAAGAAGATGGGGATTCAGGTGGCCAAGTTGCTTCAGCTCCCTTCTGCATGCAACTTGAAGAACGCCAGCGCCAGCAACTGTCCCGGTGAGTTTATCAACTCTGAAATATGTATATATATATTTGAGACTCTCCGGTACTGGAAAATGATCGATCTTGATTCTTGAAGGTAAATAGTAAAGTAGGGAAAGGGAATTAGTAAAAACAAAAATTGCATGCACCTAATTTTGTTCTACTTGGGAGTCATCCTTAATATTTGTTTATCTTTTATATGAATATGTTACTTTTTTGTTACAGAAATGTGACATGATCGAGTTAAAAAAATTAATTAGAAACTAATTAATGAGTAAAAAATAACTAAAATGGATCATTAGTACGTTGTTTTGAGTACATTGGCAAATAGCTAGAGGGGTTTTCCCAAATCTTTGTCACATGCTAGCTCCCACAATACTATGAACTCATTAATTTTGACTGCGGTAGTGCGGTGGAATATTCCACTTGGGAGTGAGAAAAATAGTTCTGGATCGAGTTGATTTCTAATTTCCTATTTTATTGATTAAAATCTTGCAATATTTGCTCTCTGTGGCTTTCCTCTACTTCTTTGCTAAGAATTATAATTATAGCATGTTTAATGTTGTTGATTAACATTTATGGTACCCTCTTTCCTAAAAAAATATCTAGCAATATTTGCATGTGGGGTAGTGAATCAATACAATTACTCACGTCCCATCTACGTGGGTCATGATGGTCAGTTAACTAGCTGCTGTATGTCTGTATGTAGTAAATTGCATGACCAACCCTAAACCCCCAACCAACCCTAAAACGACAACCAATAAATAAGAGAGCATTTAGTATTAATTAATTTTTGACGCGCATCTTGCTTAATCCCATTAAGTAAATGTACAACGTAGTGGCTAATTGAGTTTTGCTTTGTATTTTTGAATGGTAAAAACAGCGCTTCTTGGCCTAGCTCCCAACTCACCAGAAGCTGCTATCTTCACAAATGCTACTGCTGCACCTACAACAACAACTACTCCTGCAACTGCCGGACAATCTGCGCCCGAAACAGCCAATGGAATGACTAAGCTCGGACCCGGTTATGCCGGTCTGGTGGTGGCGGTGGCTGTGTCCATTGTCTTCCTTGCATTCCCGCCGGCAGCTGGATCTGCACGCCTTTAAGTAATTAGCTACGAACTCTGTGTGTTTAGCTTGTGAGGAATGTGGCTTTCGCCTTTAGGAGTGAGGACTAGTAGAGTAGTATTCTGAATTTAAGAGTTCTTGGTTGTTTTTTTGGTGATCTTCAAGACTACGTGCATTTGATTGCCTTTGCTTAATTTCTATTGTTCCCTTGACTTGGTTTCTGTGTTTCCATCTTCGTACGTAGTGCATGGCGGCGTGCATAAGACACTTCATTGTTCTTGAAAGTGTTCAGTGTTGATCAATTGGCTATTCCCTGCTTATTTTTATCAAAATTTGAACAGGCCAAAAAGATCCAAACGAGCTTCTTGATGATTACGAACGTTCTGATTATGATATATATATAGAAGCCAAAGGCTGCAGATTCAGTCCATATATATTATATATGAAAAGTAATTAATATATGGGAAGCAAAATACAACTCAAAACTTGGTTCAAATGAATTACTTGCTAATTTAATTACCGTTAACATATATGACCTAGTCTACTATTGATATACCATTAATATGTTAATTAATAAGTCGCTACATTTTACAATTTTGCTTACCTCTAGAAATTGAGCATAGCTTTCCTCAAAAAACAGAAAAAAGAAATTGAGCATAGCTAATTCTTTAATTACTTGAATATATACTTAAGTACGTACTGGCTTTTCTGATTGCCTGCTTTACTACAATATGACCGCATAAATATATTATTTACATTTAGTTTATGTCATGACCTTCGTTCAGCTAGCTTACAAGTTCAGTTCATCAACCATTGACCAAATCTGTGATTAGAAAGACAAGTTAATTAACGAGCCAAATGTTATGTCCTAAATAAAAGTTGATCACTTTATTCACCCATCACATAAACCAAACCATGTTAATTTAAAAAAAAAGATTTGTTATTAACACTTTGATAATATTCTAAATTGCTCCTTACAGAAGAGTCAAATTACTATTATTAGTTGTAATTATGATTAAATCAAAGTAAATGAGCAAGTGGGGATGTAGCTCAAATGGTAGAGCGCTCGCTTTGCATGCGAGAGGTACAGGGTTCGATCCCCTGCATCTCCATATTTTTTTAATACTCAGATTAAATCGCTTTGTATCGAATTACCGTAAGATCTGGACCGTCCATCCCTGGCGCGACCGGTACATCTGAAACCAGATAAAACGGTGCGTATTGGCACAGCCAACTCAAACAAACTTAACCGTATCCGTCCGTGTACATAAACCCTCGCAATCTCCTTGGTTTTCTCTGATAGGGCAAATTGCAGTTGTGTGTGGCATCCCAATCAAAAATCAAATTCTTCACCGCAATTCTCCAGGTCGCCGTCGTCGATATGTCTCAGGTAATCTATTTTCCACTTCCTTCAATTTCAATTTCACGACCTTCTCCTCCAAATTCCCCATCGCCTTTTCCATTGGGTTCCCCCAATTCACGGCGATGAAGCCAGATAGACGAAGTTAGTTAGGGTTTTGGATATTCTGGTGGCTGCGAATAAGTTTTCTTCCTTGGTTTTCAGGTTGACAACAGAAATTCTTCAGCAGCCAAGCGTGCTAGAACTGATGGTATGCCTTTTGCTTGTTAATTCCATTCAATGTGGTTATTATTATCGTAGGCAATAATGCGTGTCTTGGTAGTCTCAATATTTAAATTTTTTTTTATAAATCTTTTAGTGTATGAGCTGAAACGATTATTCTGTTGAGAGGATCTGGTTCTACGAAGACATATATATGACTGTGGGATTGTGTATTGCTTGTTTTTCTTTCTAAATTTTTCAATGTATCTTTTGGGGTTTTATGATGTTGGAGCTCATTTTTACATGCGGTGTTTGTAGGAAGTCGGAGGGAAGATGATTGGACCTGCCCTGCATGTGGGAATGTGAATTTCTCATTTAGAACAACCTGCAATATGCGAAACTGCACTCAGCCGAGGCCAGCAGATCATAACTCGGTAAGACACCGACAACATATTCGATGTTTTACTTTGCTCAGTATGGTAGCCTGCATTTGAATTCATTTGCTCCTACCAAGTCTGTAGCACGCAAATTGTGTGTTAGAGAGATGATGTTTTAATTATACTATATGTAGATATAAAGATCAAGTTTTTCACTTTTCAGAAATCGGCTGCTAAGCCTTTCCAAGCCCCACAACCTTACTCCTCTGCTCCTCCGTATGTGGGTTCCGCTGCACCCTCCTCGATGTACCTTGGTGTGCCTCCATATGGCTCTTCTCTATTCAATGGATCATCCATTCCTCCTTATGATGTTCCATTTTCTGGGGGATCAGCATATCATTACAACTACGGCAGTCGCCTATCTACAGGGAGCCCATACAGACCTCTGCATTTGCCTGCACCCACTCCTTATTCTAGTGGATCCATGATAGGAAATGGTATTTTCCGTTTATTCAGCCCTCTGATTGTGTTTATGTATTCTTCCTTGTGGTGGTTCAGGATGTTTTAATACCTTGATTTTCTTCGTAACCTGTTTAACTAAGTTATAATTTTTTTTTGTTGTAACCTTGCTTGTTTTATTATATCTATTCTATGCAGTCTGTATATGCCAATATCTTTCGGCAATTTCAATTCTGTCCCCACATCCCCCACCCTAAAAGAAAAAAAAAACGTATAATTGAAGGCCTGCTGTGGTCTACTTGTGGTTCTAACAATTCTCGTTGATTGTTGTTGCTTGCTACTTTAGTTTCTTAATAGTCCCTCATGCGTTTCTCTTCCCTACTTTTGCAGGTGGATTGTATGGTATCCCCCCTATGATGGATCGGTATGGCCTGGGACTTCCCCTGGGCCCTGGTCCTATGGTATGTACAAAACTCTACTTTTATAGTTAGAATTTGGGACTGGCTCGTACATGCTTGTTATTGTAATCTTATGTATTTATAAATCTCCCTCCCAAGTCCAAAAGAATCTCAAGTTTTTTTTTAGTGTGGCACATAGTGTGGCACATAATTTTGTTTTCTTGGATGTGGTACAAATAATGTGTTTTACTTGTGCAGGGGCCAAGGCCAGGATTCTATCCCGATGATAAATCTCAAAAGAAGAGTGCAGGTTTGTCATCTTGGCTTCTTAGTTCTTACGAATGTTTGGTCATCATGGAAACGTTTATATAGAAATGATAATTGATTTTTATTTTTTTAATTTATTGCACATTTAGATGCCACACGTGATAATGACTGGACATGCCCAAAATGTGGAAATATCAACTTCTCATTTAGAACTGTTTGTAACATGAGGAAGTGCAATACACCCAAAGCCTGGATCTCAGGTCTCTCTATCTCTCTATCTTTCCCTATCTGTATCTTATATTTTTATGCATGCAGGTATGCCTGCAGATATTTTTCATCAACCTCTTTTTTTAAATATCATCTATATTCCACCTTAATTAGCCATTTTCCACAATCAATAGCAATTGGGATTCTGAATGTTGAAATAAATTTTTTTGCTTGGATCTTGCTATAAGTTTCTTGTGGATCAAACTTTCTAGATTCTATAATTTTGCTGACATGTAATAATACTTTCTTGTAAATGCAGGCTGCAAAGAATGACAAAAGTGCAAGTAAGTTGACCCCATGCCACATTGTCACCTAATTGATATGTTTCTTTTACCTTTGTTCTGGAATCTATTTACTTTGTTGTCCTCTTGTTGTAACTTCAATAACATTTTTGGTTTTCAGAGCAAAAGATGCCGGAAGGTAGCTGGAAGTGTGAGAAATGTAATAACATAAACTACCCGTTCCGAACCAAGTGTAACAGACAGAACTGTGGAGCGGACAAAACAACAGAGTCAAAGAAGTCCTCTTCACCTGCTCCAGATGAAAATGATCAGGTTTGTAATATTAGAAATTTGCTCTGGATCTCTATGGGTTTCTTAGAAATTTCATTGTTTTTGGTGATTTTTGTACAGAATACAATTTTGATTTACATTATATTTTCCAAACTATTCTCATTAATTGATCCATTTCAAATGTTTCCTTCTGTGTTAGAGTTAAATAGTGTAGACTGTTTCCTAGCTTTTTAATTTTCTTATGTATTTGTCTAGTGCATGAGTTAATTTGTAATTGTCTACTGTTCCAGTGAGTACTAGGACATAATTGAGGGTTGAGAAGGTCCAGAGTTGTCATCCAGCATTGCTCAATATTGGGTGTCTGAAAGTCAGTCTTGTCGTCCTCATGTTGCAGCGGTTATCGAGTTACTCTACCTTATCATGATTTGTGTCAAGTTGTATTAACTGCTATGGTATTTGTGGTCTTTGTGGATTGTACAATGCATCTTGTGTCAGCCAGTATTATCTGGCAAAGATTTACAGGTTGGTTCTGGTTTCTATTAGTTAGACCCTTTACTTTTGAATCAACTCATCTATTTGAGTATGTTACAAGCTGGGTAAAAGGTTACTGTAGTCTGATTTTTTCTGGTTTTCATTTGATCTCAAATTGTCTAAATGTCTTTGAAGTATCTATGATGTAACAGATGCTTCTGTTATGAATTCCCCAAGTTTGATTAATTAGGTTTCGTTGGGATATAATTGGGGACAGAAGGTTTGTTTCTTGTCAGTCGCATACTAGCATGTAAGCATGTAGTGTTGTTCTGAGTTACTCATGCCTCTTGGAACCACGCACTTGTCATCCATGGTCTTGTTCTTGTGGCAATTCTATTGTGTCTGGATTTCGGCTATGGGATGGTAGTTCCACATCTTAGTCATCATTGGTCTTGTGCCCCTGTGGCCATAAAGTGAAATGAAGTCAATTGAAGGCATTTACTTGTCTTGCTAGTGAAGTGCCTTAAATTTCATTACTTGCTTGTCAGGTTGCCAAGGGTCATATTATACATCATTTCTCTCTGTTGTCTATAGTGACAAAATGTGCCGTTGTTACTCTGAAATCTAAGTAAATTTTTAGAAAATCATCATCTTGGATAAATTTTAAGTGGATCATTTCTGTGTTCCTTGGCTTTTCTGGTGTATAGCTATGGGTTCTTGCTAGATGTGCATGACGGATGTGTTTATGCATCTTGATAATAAACAGGAAATCAAAATGGCCAGAAAAGTATATTGTTACAGTAACCGGTCACTACTAAATTAATCTTGTAATCAAATTGTTTTGATTTGTTTGGAAACTCGAAAATCAAGACGTTGCGGTTTTCTATTTTCCTACGGAAAAAATTCTTTCAGAAATTTTTTAAGTTTGTTTCCAGTCTGCAGTGGAAAAATTGTCTTCCAAACTTGAGCGTGTAAAGTAATTTTTGGTCGGATTTATATCATCACCCCCGACTGTAAAGAAATTTCTAGGTTTTTACAACCAATTTGAAGACTTGATGAGAAGAGGAACCTGAAATTGGGCATTTAGATTGTGAAGTGTTAATATATCGACAGTAAATCCATGGAGAAGAAGAGGAAGGCCAAAGCAAGAATTGAACACGTTAAATCATAATAAATGGAAAACTGCCGAAGTAAGCAATTGGTTGGTGTTCAATGCGAGTGGACCAGAAGCATGCCAGTCATGGATGGGTTTAGTGTCTCCATCTCCCAAGTCCCAACCATATATGGTAGGTAGGAACTAAAATCACGAGTAAAGACGAATTCAAATACATAGTAAATGGCACCCAGTTAAATTTGAGCTCAGAGCCGGACATAACAATTCAAAGTAAAACAAATACACGAAACTGGCAAACTCAATTAGCAACCACGATCCGAATCTGATATCTTTAACGTGAAAAGCGCAATACACTAATCCAAAGCAGCTTTGAGGTTCCCGGAGAGGTAGTTATCAGTGGATCGATTATGAATTGCAAAGCAAACTCATAACAGTCATAAGCAATGCACGACAAACTCCTGAATAGCGACTAACCTTAGCAATGGTCAGATTCTAAGGCCACAACGACCTAATCTTCTGGGTCGAAAGTTAATTGAATTGGTTGGTGTTATACCCGAACTCATACCCCTTGAACATATGATCTTGAAAGTGGTTGCTGCCGTTGCTCTGTGAATGCGAGAAATGTGCTTGGGTGGTTTCGAGGGATGGCTGTTCATTTTGCCAGTACTGTGATGACATTGGCAAGCCTTGGGTCATTGCCTGCATCACAGGCTGTGGCCTGTTGGTATGATAACTGTGATTGGTGTTATCAAGTGAAACAGCTTTTGCCTCGCATGAAGCCCAAGAACTGGTTGACAGAAGAGAGAGAGCACGCTTAAGATCCTGCGGAGCATCCAGGTTGAAAGATATCATAGATTCTTCGGCACCTGCATAGAGATCACCACCAAATACAAGTAAATACAAGTTACATGGCCATTCAACAGATATGAATGATCTACATAAAAACTATGATGATGTAATCTTTCATATTGGCATTAACAGGGACTGAAGCATACTTAGCAATACTGAATAATAACTTAATTGTAAATCATGAAGCATGAAGCATGAAGCATGAAGCATGATGCATAACAGACCTCGGTTTAGAACCTGAGATGCAGTTCCCTTAGATGGTGACAACCTACTAGAATCTTGATAAAGCATTGTTAAGGAACTTGGAGTTCGATTTTCAGCCAAACTTAGCTGACTGGAAGTGCCTCCTCCTTTTTCAGGATATGGAAAATAATCTTTTGTTTGTGTGAACCTGAAGTTACATGAGCCATCCCATGATAAATTTGTAGCATGCCTTGAGGCTTGGTCCAAAACAAGGCTCATGTGTTGCCTCCCATCTGCATAGGTAAAACCAGCACACTTTAATGGATAGCAATGCAATAATACAAATATGATTGCATTATCCTCATATTAACTTTAATCTGAAAGCATATCAATTGACCAATGTTCGGGATGGCATATCCCTCAAGGATGGATAAACCATGCAGCATAGCAGATTTGGCACCATAAGGAAGTAAATGATTTTTCAAAGGAGGCTTGCTTAACATGAATCTTAACATTTTCAATTACAGTCAAGAGATCGGAAAAATAAAATCCTGAGCTCGTTTGAATTGAACAAAGCTCAGGCATGTACAGATTATAGATCGGGTTAGGCTCATGCTCAAGCCCAGCTTGAACTAAACCCGAATTTAATCAATCATGGGAAGTCCATCCAATATCGTGATGTTATGTATTTAAAAAACAGCATGAAGAACCAACAAAGGTATGCACTTAATACCTGTACTGTACAGTGATGAGGACAGCCTTGCTGGATTTTGCAGTGCTTCTGGCTGTGGTTTGCGACGCCTTGCGTTGTGATCAGAAAGACGCCTGCGACAGCTTCTCTTCTTTTCATCAAATTCAGAAAGGCCATGGAACCTTTGACAGCAGAAAGGGTTTATGCATATCAAGATCTATATGTTAGAAGCCAGGAATGATTTTGATTGAACCATTAAAGAAGAAAACATTGTGATAACCAAGACACAGTGAAGGATGATAATCTTGAAGATCTTTAATATAGGTAAGAACAAATAAATGAATAAGTAGTCAAAAAACAAGTAATTGCTGGGTTTTATTATCTTCCAAGTAGTCTCAAACAAGCTTTACCTGCTACACTGCTGGCAAAACCGGCGTTCCACACCATTTACAACAACCTTTGGAGATTTGGAATGATTTGCACAAATCCTATGTTTGCGATGGTAATCTTTGGCTGATGAGAGATCAATATTGCAGCCTTCAACTTGGCAGCGTGTGGCAACTGTACTTTGACCAGTGGCCTTAAATCTCTTTCCTTTTGTTCCCATTGGCGTGGAAATAACAGAAACAGCAGAGGTCTTATTTCCTGCACAAACATCTTCAAAGTACATCCGCTTACCAAGCTTTAGGCTGAGCAATGGCTCACCAGAGCCAGCTGAAATCTCATGAATTGGAGAAGATCCAAGGGCTTCAACTCTAGCTGATTCTTTTTTATCAACAAAATCCTTTGGGAAACCTTCCAAAGCCTCAAGGCTGAAGTTGGATTTCTTACTTTCCCCAACTGAAGAATTAACAGAACCTGATTTGGAACTCTTTGATGTACCATCTCCTAAATCAGAGCCAGAAACACCACTACCCCTATCACCCCCAGGTGAATAGAAAGATTCAGAGTTCATTCCTCGTTCTCCTTCAACACTCCAGTCTGTTGGTTGAAGCTTCTTCGGATTTTCAGTTACTTTTGCTTCAAACATGAAAATGTTCTCCCAGTCCCATAATGAAGGAGGCTTTTCATTCCACTCCATCACCAACAGGGAATTCACAAAACAACTTCAAAATCTTCTTCAGATAATCAACTGGTCACCAGATGCTGCAACATATTACTACCACATAAGAATACACACACACACACACACACACACAAAAGGACAACAGAAAAAGGAGACAGGACAAATACACAAAACATCAAATAAGTCTAGTCCAGCAAACACCGTTAAAGAATAAGAACAAGCATACACAGTGTGCGGCATTCAGAGGACCAGACTGTCAAAGTGTCAAGTACAGCAAGTCCTGAATACGAGTACCAAAAACAATGTTGAATCATTGTGCCCTCTTTGTGTTTGGATGAGCTCTAGAAGCAAGGCTTCTCAGATCTGCCCAACCCAATCACAAAGCTCAAATGATGGAGCTTTGTGATATAGCTAACTGAAGCATCAAATTGCTAGATTAGTTCTCCACTGCAAATCTTTTGCAGCTTCGAATTGTAGCCCATAACTTTACAGCCATGCAAAGCCAATAAATAGTTGCTAGATTTTAAAGCACAGCTTCAATAATCCCCCATCTACTCTGTTCGACCAAACAAAGAATTTTGATCACATAAATCCAAACCTTACCTACTGTATCCCACATATACCAGCCATTAACTTCTCAATTCTAGTATATTAACAAGTCCCCACCATTAAGAAACTACAACCAATTTGAGCCCCAGCACTTGTATCCCGGTAGAGAAGGCAAGTGTTTCCCATTTCCCTGCAAAACTTGTGGTGAATAATTCTTATACTAGAGTGACAGTCAACTGTTTCTCACCGACCCATCTGAAATTTACCAGCTTATATGTACTAGCTATGTCTCTTTCACTCTCTTAAATTATTCCTAATAATGTTTCTTCTTTACTAGCCACCACTTCCTTGTCCTCCGCCAAACTTTTCAGCTCCAATAATTCATTATCACAATCTCATAAAGTCGGTCGTTGAATAAGAACCACCCACTACAGCCTATGATTTTAACGTACAAAACTAACCTCAGTTGCTCCGAAATTCATCTATTCTTTAATAAACCCGCAAGCTTCTTTGGTACCAAGAATCCATAGCCATCCCACCTAATCATATAAAGCACCTCTCAAAAAGAAACCATTATGCACCCAGAAAACTTAGCAAACTCAATACCATAATCGAATGAGTGTTTAATGCCCACAAAACAGGCTTTTGGTTTTTCACGAAAACACAATACCAAATACTAACAATTTGATTATGGGTATTTGGAACCCCCCCCCAAACGAAATTGCGTTTATTTTAGATGTAACTTCAGGAAACCCAATAATTTTCATGTACGAAATGAAAAGAAAGAAGCAATCTTCCTTTCGTCCCAAAAAAAGAAGAAGAAGAAGCAATCTTCCTTTCGTCCCAAAAAAAAAGAAAGAAGAAGAAGCAATCTTTCCTTTCCCAAATAGAGTATGACCCAATACCTCATATATTTTGGGAAAATGGTGTTCAAAAACTTTAAAAAAGTAAAAAACTTCGTTGCCAAATTTAGAAATTTCCGCAACTTCGATGGCTTCAATCACTCTCTATTTTGTTTCACCAAAAAGGAAATACAGAAATCAGAAATCAGCTGCTAACCAGACTGACGTTGATCGTTCTCAAATCCCCAAAACCAATCCAATAAGGGAAAGAATCCAGAGGTAGAAGCGATCATGGTGAAGAAAAATAGGAGAAAAGGTAAAACCTTTACACACTGAAACAGTAGCAATACATCCAGAGGTACCCAGAAAGAAAAAGCAGCTTAAAAAGTAGGGAGGAGAAATGAGTGGGGAGCTTACTTGGTGATTTGCGGAGAAGCTTTTTTCAAACTGAAAGAAAAGCATTTACTGGCATTCTAACTTCTGTTTGATCAAGACCAGAGAGAAGCACAGGGCCACTGGCTCGCACTCGCACACTTATATTGTGTTTGGGCCCTCCCTCCCGGCCGTGAGCAGCTTCGTTTTCTACCCTTTTAGTAAACGTAACCATCGAAAGCGACAAATGGAGACTGGTCGGTCCAACCGGAGTCGACCCGGCTCCGAACTGTGAAACCTAGTCATGCTATACTTTATTTTTTTGGTCAAGGTCATGCTATAGTGCTATACGCCTATACCTGTATTCCTGTAATGGAGAAATGATAAATTGGAGATGAGTTTTTTAATTTTTTTTTTTAATGGAAATGATGGATATCAAATTCTTGTGAGCAGGAGATGAGCTTGCTTATCACCGCTACGTAATTTAGTTTTTCGAGGAAATGAGAAATTCGGTTACTTTTTGTTATTGGAAGGAATTCATGAATTAAAATGATTCTTTTTATGTTGATACTCGAAATAAATAAAAAAAGTTTTACGATTATAACATGTTAAAGTGGGTGTGGGATTGCATTGAAAAATTCATGATGCTCAAAATCGTTTGTTTCCCTTTACAATATGAAATATAGTGCATAGAATGATTTAAATCGGCAACAACAAGCATAGTGTCCCACTAGTGCAGACGAAAATCTCTAATCCAAAATTTAGGGTGGGAGATAAGTGCACAGGAGGAGACGGTACGTTGCAATAGTGAAGTTTTGAATTCACTAGTACTAAAATGCTTCTTCTTCTTTCACAAAGTTAAGTACAACCTAATGATCACCTTTCAACAAATTTACTTCACCATGCTTATTTTGTATGGTATCTATAAAAAGAATTTGTTAGTTGAAAGACAAGGGACAGTAAACAATACCATGTACAACTCTAGTGTGTTCCACTGTTGCTAATGGGAATTTTGGTTTGTTTAAGGAAAGTAAACTTAGGAATGCGTTTTGTATCAACAAGTTGGACTAGTTGACATTATCCTACTAAGAAAAATATATTGGAGAGGGTCCCAATGTTAAGGACTAATTTATAATCTATGTGATTAGAGATTACATTGAATCAACATGGATGTGATTAAGATTATTTGTGGGACAAATTAAGTCTCTAGAGAAACATCATATATATTAATATATATATATGTATGTATAATTTGAATCTGAGCAAACCAACTTGTAGTGTGTCTAATGTTATATTATTTGGTTCGTGTGGCTGATTGAGGTTGGCAAATGACAAAGAATTAGATTAATTAATCAGCTGGAACTAATTAAGTAGAATTATAATTAAGATCTCATGCTGAGAAGGGTCCACGTGAGCACGTTCACTATTGTTCGTTTTGACCCTTCACTGGTTTCGAATCTAATCTGGAAATAACGGACGCCGTAGAGCATCGAGAAAATAGTTTAATTAATAAACAATTTGAAATTTTTTATTTTATCAAAATGATCACTGAATCACCATTTGTAATTTGCACTCGCAATAATGATATTCACAAACTAATAATCAAAATCGTCTATATTTTATGTCATCCTTCAATGATTATTTTGATTAAAAAAAATTCTTTCAAATTATTTAGCCATTTGATTACCACATTTATCATTTCAACTTTATTCGACGGACTATATTTGTTTGTAAATTGTACAATGAATAGATGATCAAACAATCTTCAATTCAGCTGATTTTTTACAAGAATAATTTTTAAAATAAATCTAAACAATGAGCGATTTCGATAATTGAATTAGATTGTCAATTAATCAGAATGATGATGTTCGCATTTTATTTCACGTATGGATGTACACATGTGAAAGAGATGTTATATATATATAGGGTTAAGCAAAGCTATTTTAGTTTCATTAATTTAATTGGAGGTAATTGATGAATAATGTGTGAGCATGACTCCAGGTACGTGTTGCAGGCTCACGCCAAGTATTTTGTTCAAGCATTTTACCTAAGTTTTGATCGATTTGGTTTAATTTAGTCAATCTATAGCTACCTGACTGGACATTTTTGAATAATTGATTATTACTGTGGTAGTTAGTGTTTCATTTTCTGATTGTAAGTTTTCCGCTACAATGCTTGATGGCTTATTTTGTATGATATCATATTCTTGCTTACAAGGTGTTCGGGTCTGAATCCATCAATTCCCGACTTGTTCATACTATCTAGCAAGCTTTCCACGTGAAGATCGAGTCTGCACACGCTAGAGAGGTTGTTACCCTGAATCCTGATATACAATTAATATCGAAAACTCTTGTGATCGAATTTTATTTTGCTTGAATTGTTTCACGTTAAAATTAGGGGTACTCTTGATTTATTTCCTAACAACTTAAATTTTTTTTCGAGCACCACGAAGGTTGTGTAACACGTGAAATATATGGTGCAGACTACTGTGTTAGTCAATTCAACCTAAATTGAAGACTTATCGGCAGTCAAATTCAATAATCATTTGCACTACATGATGGAGTAAGTAGTTGCAGTGAGCCAGTGACTCAATGAGTCGAACGCTTCATGTCAATTTCAAATATAAGATGGGAGATACCAGCTTAACAGGTATAACCTACCCAGTACCCACCTATCCTCCTCCCAATTAATCCATTTTGTTCTTTTGTATAAATTAATTTTTCAGGTGTGATGATGCTTTCATCGATAAATGATAATAGAAAAACCATATTAATTTATAAAGAGCTTAATTAATTTGTTATCATTTGCTCAAGAATTAATGTACTGGATCGATCAATTGGTCATCAAATGCGTACAATATTAATAGTCCTTATAATTAAGCATGTTATTAATTTCATGGATTCATTTAATTTAATTTAATTGCTGCTGAGCTTGGATGCCTTGATGTTTTCTATCATTGTTTCTTTCACAAGCCTCCTCATAATTTTTCCAGAGGGTGATTTTGGAATGGTGTCCACAAAATGCACCACCCTGACCTTCTTGTATTGTGCAACATTTGAGGCCACATAGCTGATTATGTCTTCTTCGCTCTCTTTTGCACCAGCTGCCTTCACAACACATGCTGCTGGAATCTCCCCAGCTTCCTCATCTGGCAGTCTGAAACAACAACATAAAATTAAACACCGGTGTACGTTTTTCTTTCCGAATACGAAAAATGGAACAACAAATCGTCGATCGATCGATAGTACTTACGGGACCACTGCTACGTCTTCGACTGAGGGATGAGTCAGAAGGATGGCCTCAAGTTCAGCAGGTGCTACCTTGACATGACAAAGAAAATTAATAGCCTAAGCAATTGTAACGGAATCATGCATGTGATCGAACTAGTCCTAGTCCTTGTCCTAGTTCTAGTCCTAGCTAGTCCTAGTCCTAGTGCTTCACTTACTTGGAAACCTTTGAATTTGATTAATTCCTTGATGCGATCGACGATGAAGACATTGTCATCCTCGTCAATGTAGCCAATGTCACCAGTGTGAAGCCATCCATTCTTGTCAATGGTCCTCATAGTCTCCTCTTCATTGTTGTAGTAACCTGTGTACAAGCAAAGCTAATAAGCTCATTTTAAAAGTTACTTGATCAAAAGGTTAAAATGTTTCAATCAATTAGTAATTTTTCTCCTTTAATTACCTTGCATTGTACATTGACTCAACACACAAATTTCACCAGGGGTCTTTCTTGGGAGTGATCTACCAGTTTCGGGGTCAATGAATTTGACTTCCATATTTGGAAGAATGAACCCTACCGAGTTTTTCTTTGCCTTAAAACCCTGTCCGGCGTGAGTCAGCGTAATGCAGCTATGCTCGGTCAGTCCATATGCCTACAAGTCGAAGCCAATGTATTAGGTTAGGTCAGGTGTTCGATATTTTGATTTCCATGTAGCAGCAAAAACCAACTACCTCTTGGACTTGGACACCGGGGAACTTGCTTTCAAATGCTTTGAGGAGATCGGGTGCAAGTGGAGCAGCTGCAGTCATAACAGCCTGGAGTTTGAGCTTGCTAAGATCGAATTCATCAACTATTGGATGCTTCACCAAGTTCAAAATGATCGGAGGCACAACGGGTGCAAACGTGACCTCCTGTGAGATCAACGCATTCAGAAAGGTCCTAAGTTCGTATCTTCCCATTACCACAACTTTCCCTTTGTTTCTAAGCGTGGCGCAACATATTCCGGTGGTCCCATAGATGTGGAAGAAGGGAATTAGGCCTAGTACAGTGACTTTTCCAATCATTTCCGGCGTTACCCCAAAGAGTGTGGAGCTGAGGTTAGCTACCAGGTTGCGATGAGTCAGCATTACACCTTTGGATAATCCTGTTGTGCCTGATGAGAAGGGAAGGGCACATAGATCAGTCTGGTGGATTTTCTCCTGATTAATATTAGCTCCGGCGCGGTCTGCTGCTTCAAGCAAGTTGTTCCAATTCATAGCACCTTCAATAGTCTCATCACCAAGCACAATTACTGGTACCCCGAAAGCTTTTACCTGCAGTGTGAGAGTATGTAACAAGATAGTCGATCGATATGTGTACCGACACATCATTTGGTAAACAAATTTGACTACTCTAAATTGAAGACATTACCTTGTCGTAGCTAGCGCCATTTGTTACAATTATCTTGGCATCAGCAGCCACCACCTGTTTTTTGATTTCGGATGCATGCCCCGCGGGATTTGCACCCGAAAACACGCCCCCAGCAGCCATTATTCCCAAAGCAACAATGGCGTACTCAGCTACATTGGGGAGAACAACAATGACCACATGCCCTTTCCTAAGGCCTAGAGACCTTAAGGCCTTGGCAAACCTCCTGGTGTCCCTGACCACCTCACCATAAGTGATTTTCTTTCCAGTCACAGCCTCCACAAACGCAACATTGTCAGCATACAACTCGGCATCTTTGAGCACAAATTCGGGCAACGTCATGTTATCGGGCACTTGGACAGCTGGCACTCGGCTTCGGAAAATATGTTCCTGCAGATCTTGGGCTGAACTCTGCACAAATGTTCCCATAGTGAATATGTTGGTGGAAACAATGGAGAATTATGTGATGAGAGGGTGAGACTAGCAATGGGATTAGTGGGCTTAAAAGGAAAAGGAAGATGGGAATAAGTCAGTTGAAAATGAAGATGTTGTTAAGAAACAAGTGAGGGGTGAGATTTTGACTTGGGTATGGTGTGGTTTGGTGAGAACTTGTTAAATCATGTCTCTGTTACAAGCTTAGCAAACATCATTTTATTTATTTTTGGTCAGGAACATCATATCATTCATTCCCAAGATTTGGCTCATTTTGAAGTACGTTGTTGTTAAACTTCAGTACTGCAATGCTATTGGTATGTGAAATAAAGCAAGTAGGCTTTGATTTTTATATGTATTCCTAAATTTAACAGACTTTTCTAATGTAGCTGATGTAATATGGGGTGTGAGCCAGCTGCAAAATTTTTGATAGAGTTGAATTTGAAGGAAGAAAAGCTGTGTTTGAGTTTAGCTAACTTTCTCTTTGGAACTGCTTGTGGAATCAGTATTTTTTTTTTTCTGGTTTTATCTTCATGGAGTTTGGTCAACCATTAATTGGACATTCACAATGAAAGGGACACCAGAGTTGTAACAATATTATAAAAATCTTACAACATTACAAGTGGACATCTTCTTAAAGGAATCTGGTAATAATAATTTGGGACTCTGACAGATATGAACATGAATATTGAGATGGGGATAATATAATATATGGTGAATAATAATCTTATGGAGGAAAAATAGTTTTAGTGGATAATGACATTTTAGTTATTCTATTTTGGTATGTGATAATTACAAAGAAATAGTCACACAAATTATTAAATGGGAATCTACCTTCAGACTTTATTAGGAAATGACTTAATTCCAAAAGGGAAAAAACCCTTAAACATCTTTGACTAAAAAAATGTTTGACTAGGTACCTTGGAGTAAAGACTGTGAATTTAGACTTGGCCCTGAATCTTGAGGTTGAATAGAGAGCAGAAGAGAAAGGGACACCATTGCATTCCTTGTTAGAATCGATTCACGTTGCTTTCTTGTTATATTTGGTGTTTATTTATCATTTGGAACTTTTTGATGTCTGAGCTGAGATGGGTTCTGCAGCAGATCTTAGAGTGTTTACAACTGAGGACTTGAAACTTTGCACCAACAATTTCCACGAGAACAATCTGATTGGATTGACCCAGTTTGGAAAATTATACAGAGGTCAGATTAAGCAACAAGGGTTTAATATTGGATCACAAGCTGGAGATGTTACTGTTAAAATATGGGATGAGAGATCAAGCTGCATAACATTCACACATGATGAGTTTCTCATGGTCAAGGTAAGTTGAGCAAGTCAAAGTTTAAAACCTCTACAACTCAAATCAATCAATAATGGGTTTGATTTGCATTGCAGGAAGAAGTTCAATTCTTAACACATCCAAGTATAAAGGGTCATCCAAACTTGGTGAAATTGATTGGTTATTGCTGTGAAAAAGAATTGAAGGGTGTTGTCTATGACCTTAATCCATGGGATACCCTTCACAATTTGACCCTAAAAGGTACATTAATCTGTCTAGGTTTCTTTAACCCTCAATTTCTGTCTGAATTGCTCTCATATATAACTCATTTTCTAACACAGATAATCTCAGCTGGGTTCAAAGGGTCAATGTACTTCTCCAAATTGCACACCTACTTGAATTTCTACACAACAAGGACAAGCCATATCTGGTGTTGAATACTAATGCATCTCATATAATGCTGGATTGGGTTTGTACCTGATGCCTTTATTACCTTCCTCAAGTTTGCTTTGATCATAATAATCCCATTTTTATTTTCAGGACTGCAGGCCAAAAATAGTTGATTTTGGACTCATTAGTGGAGGAATCATTGGTGAAATGACTACGGTAAAAAAGCAAATGCCAATGTACACCCCTGGCTTTGTTGATCCATTCTTTGCTGCAAAAGGTGCTATTCTTCAAAGCTTGTTTTGCATATTTTGGGTTAAAAAGTATATCAAACTGATTCAATGCAAATTGCAAAAACCCATTTCATTTTCCAGGTGGTAGTTATTGGCATACAAGCTGTGATGTGTTTTCATTTGGTGTGATTCTACTGGGACTTGTAGCCAAGAGAAATTCTGAGAGAGAAAATGTGGGAAAGCCTCATTTGGGCCTGGACATGCTGGTGCACAACTGGGCCAAGAATGCATACAGGCCCAATTGCTCACTCGTACACAGGAGCTTGCAGGAAGATTGGGGTTATTTTGCTGAAGATGGCATTGCCATTACAGAGCTGGGAATGAGCTGTGTTGAATTCTTTCCAGTAAACCGTCCTATGATGAAGAAAGTTGCAGAGTGTCTTCAAGGTTTGCTGGTTTTTCAACGTCTTGAAGATGCTAGACCCAACAAAAGGGAAAAGACATTTCATGGAAACTAAACTATACATGAAGCAATTAGCTAGCATTGTGTTTGCCATGTAGGAGTGGACAAACATTGATTAAGCTTGAGAAATATAACCATTTGTTTTTATACAATCTCACTAGTTATGACTTATGAGATGATAATCTATGGTGATCTTTTAGTCAACGAATGCTCTTGTAGTTTCTAAAAGATGAAAATCAATTGTGTACAAAATAAATGAAGTTCATCTTTTATTTTCTTTGTCAATTAAATTACGAAAAAAAAGTGTGATTTTATGTATTTTTGTTTTATTTTATTCTAAGCAAGTAATAATCATTGACGAAGTACAAAAAGAAGCTTGAAGATTCAAAAAAGGAATCAAACGCACGGGGGTCAAGGAATGAAATGGAATGAATGCACACGTAAAAGAAAAGAAGGGAATCGATGATGATGGTGATAATGATGACGGTGATGAGCCATTACCCCCATTAATTTTATTATACCATCCGATTCCAATTCTAATGCCAATTTCAATTTCAATGACGACTAGGATAAACTTGTCTTCCCTATGTCTTGTGGAAATGATTACCACCCCACCGCATCTCATACCCTTGGTTTTGCCAAACCTAATCATTAAATCTAAAACCTTCCCTCTTGCCTTAACTTTAAGCCTCTCTATATCATCATGACTTATCTCCTTACCAAATTCTCCACCTCTCTTCATTCAAATTACCATTCCCTACCATTTCCAAAACTCTTTTCTTTGAATATATATATAGTCTCCTTAAATATAAAATTAAAATAAAACTATAAACTAGATCGAATAAAACTCATAAATTGAAAAATGAAAGAGAAAGAGACAATAGTTATGGGTTTAAATTTTTTTAGGAGATTATCTGATGTAATAAGACATTTCGATAACAATGTATCATGTTAAACGCGTAATGTGACATTTTGTTATTGTGTTGTCATGTAATCTAGGTGGCATTAACATTTTCTCACAAATATTAATTGTGAGTTGTGGCCTACAATATATAAGATTGTCATGCAATATTTAGAACATATATCCTTTTTTTTAAGCAATGGGAAGGAAGCAACATTTGGAGCTAATGCTGTGGCGGTAAGCAATAGTTATATTGCATCATTTGGTGCATGACTTTTGGGGTGGGAGTGTGGGAGAGAAGGTAAGTAATGGGAGGGCAAATTAATTATTAGAATATTAGGTAAAGGAAAGAGTCTAGATATATGAGATAACCTTTCATATAACTAACTGCCATGGTCACCAAACTTAACCACATATGCTCAATTCTGAAGGAACATTTGGTTTGAAACATTGACAATTCTGGGTTTCTGAGGTACTATTACTAGTCAGTAGTCACCCCATGATCATCATATTCCATCACTTGTGTAGTGGGGGAATTGGAAACCCACCCAAAGCCTAGGAAAGGTTTCGTGTGTGATTTGAATGAATGAGTATTTGTCAATTTGCTTAGAAAATGAAGAGTATGATGACTTGGGACAAAGGTTGCTGCTATCACTCATTTCAGTTGTAGATGGAATGCATATATATTCGATTCCTTTCTTTCCTTATCTTTTACAAGTTTTTAGTATAAGTTGCTCACATTAGTAATTCTAGATACTTAATTTTGCATTCAAAGTCGATGTTAATCAACTTTCAATATTACGACAACCGCTTACTTGTTTATGTAAACAATATATAGATATATTATTTGTGTGTCATTTATATGTAGTAATAAACATGTTACTTAATCGACATAGTTGATGACATAAGAGTTTTATCATATTCTGAAACATGTGATGATGCTAAATTCAATAAAAAAATAAATTCATGATTTGCGAGATATTAGAAGTCATCGGATAAATATAAAATAAATTATAAATAAAAACAAGAAAAAAGAGAGTAATAATAACGGGTGAGTACTTGGGGCAATTATGGCAAATGAATAAAGGAAGGACTGAAAAAAAGGCATGGCAATAAGTAGGTACTTCCGTAATTCCAACAAAAACGATCATCAAAAATGTGAAAAAGAGAGGACAATCAATCATGCCGTGTGCGTGGAATTTAAAAGGACGACAAAGAAAGAGGCTGGACCGATCAGATCCAACCACAGCCGTTGATTCCCCGAAAAGCTTCTTCCCTGGTCCTCTTTGACCATCCTCAAGTTATTACCTCGCGTTCACACACGTGGCTCCCAAATATTCTCTCCCTCGCTAATCATCATTAACCAGCAACTAAACTAATTTACCTTCGTACCCACAGTTTCAAAGCAGCGCTCCGTGGTATTCTCGTAAATAGTGTTGACATATAAGAATAAATCTGGAAAAAGACAAGAAGGGGATGGGTTAGGGTGGGGGAGAGTACACGTTAGGTATATGGGCCAGCTGACGTGGTGAAAGGAGAGTGGGCACCGCAATCAAAAGACAAGCACAAGAGAGAGAGAGAGAGAGAGAAAGAAAGAGAGTGAGTTGGGGAAATGGGGTGGGGATAGGAAGAGGGTCTCTCTCTCTCTCTCTCTCTCTCTCTCTCTCTCTCTCTATTTCTCTGGTTTCAGTGATGGTTTATAGGCGATATATAATTTCGAAGCTGAAGAAGAAGAAGAAGAATCTGATTGTGAATTTGGGTTTTGGGATTTTGGGTCGGTGATTAGGGCTCGCATGGAAGGACTGGTCATGCTGAGGCAGCTCATCGGTCAGCTTCAGGAGTTCGTGGAAGTCTACGGCTCTCAACCTCAACCTCATTACCACCATCTTCAGCTTCCGCTACTCAATCACTCTCACCATCAAAACCGCAGGTTTTTTTCTCTCTTGGGGATCCAAAAGTCCTCTTCTTTACCACCAATCTATTCGTCTTTCATTTCCTGCTTAGGTGTTCGGATTATTCTCCGACTGTGCTGCACCTTTTTCTTTCTCTAATTGTAAAATTTCATGGCTTTCTTTGACTTTCTTAGCTGAGTTACTATTTGGGATTCTGAAATTGGGTCTGATTGTATTTGAGGAATGCTTGGTTTGCTGTTGTGGGAGTTGGGTTGTAACTTTTGTAGGATTTCTGCTATTTCAATATGTGCTCTTTTATTCATAGGTCTTCCTGTTATGTTCTAACTCATTCTTCCGCACAAAATTGATGAGCTTTATCGAATTGTCTGGTCTATAGAAATTCATTGGGCCAGTATTTGATTTTTCAGTTCTGTTTCATCCTTTTTGTATTTAGAAAGC
Organism: Rubus idaeus; assembly: GCA_030142095.1. Taxonomy (NCBI): domain Eukaryota; kingdom Viridiplantae; phylum Streptophyta; class Magnoliopsida; order Rosales; family Rosaceae; genus Rubus; species Rubus idaeus. The sequence continues at coordinate 29,253,337 of CM057968.1, read as the reverse complement.
CTCCTATGACTGAAGTTGAGGTTCGACAGTGTTCTTACGTAGGCTCATTTGTGAACTCTGGACCAATGATTATGGTGGTTTCTGTTTTGGGGCTAGTTGATTGTGTCTACTAAGCCAAACCAGAAAAAGTAAGAAGAAAAAAAACAGCTAGGTCTCGAAACTTGAATAATCTGAGAAATATATGAATGAGAGGATCGTAGACGGGGATTTCAGAAAGGTAGACCACCGGCTAAACAATCTTGCTTGAGTTGGTCATGCTAAGTAAGGTGAATTGGCATGTGTTATCCATTAATTTGGGCAATCAATAATAAGTATTAGATATGACATACAGACTGCACTGTTGGTTCCCTTTATGCTAACAGATGAGGCATTAACACAGAACCTGCGTCTATATATTGTAAGCCTCGTGATTTTTTAGCATTCAATAGGCTGCCAAGTCTTTTCCATATATAATTTGATGTTGAGCCATGGCTTACCTGTGCATGCCCTAGAAAGATAGCTTGTTGATTATATTTGTGCTCAGTTGCCTTCAATTCTTGAATGAAAAATTGGCTAAATTGGTTCTCTTCCTTTAATGATAGGTTGTTTGGTAAACTTCCCATAAGCAATACAATCTGAAAGTTTATAGAGTTTACCTTCTAGTTCAAGAGAACCCCGCAGGTCCTCTGGGCAAAAGAAGAAATTGATTCAGTATTCAAAAGAAGAAATTGTTAATGTGCTTTCACATGTTCTCCCAGTTTGTTTACTCCATGTCTGATCTTCATGGAAAATTACTCGAACTTATTGAATTAATTTTTCTTGGGGTGAAACCTTGAAACATCCAACTGTCATAGGTCTTACCTAATACTACTGCAAGACCCTTCTTTCAACTTAGGCTCATAAAGCTTTTTTATCTCTCATTTCCTGTCAACTGCTTACTCTATAAGCTTGCTTCTTTTCAGTACTTATTGCACATTGCTTAACTAATGTATGATGAGGAGCTTGATGAGGTTATTTTCAAAGGCTCTGATATCCATTTGATAATATTCTGGGGGCCTGCAGAAAGTTACTTGAGAAGTAATTTTAGCCTGTTCTGTAGCAAGTTGAGTTCAAGTAATTCTTGAAGAAAAGAAAATAATGTACCACAGCTATTACCTTGTAGTAATGCTCTCCAGCCGAACCCATATTGGTTTAGTTGTTTATAATCTCAAGCTCAATGGTTCAGAACGTGTTATAATATATCTTTTACTTGTTTTTACATATTTCATTGGCCTTCATCTGTGTACATTTTAGTATTACTTCTTTATTTTTTGCCCTTCACAGTATGGTTCCTCAAATAGGGGCACAAGATTAACTTTTGGTCACTTTTACTTAGGTGGTGTCCTGCCAATGTTGATGAAAGCTCTGCAGATGATTACTACAGTTTTATGATGGCAGCTGGAAAATCTGGAAGTGTCAAGATGTTAGAACCTTCCAAACCTCCTCCTACTAAGAGATCTCGAAAGGAGCGAACCCGGGGTAAATCATCAGGAACCACAACTACCACTGAGCCTATGGAACAACATATCTGGAAAGATTTCCCGGAAGACCTTTATGAAGCTGTCATTGCAAGGCTTCCAATTGCCACATTTTTCCGTTTTCGTTCTGTTTGCAGGAAATGGAATTCCTTGCTGGACTCTGAAAGTTTCTCTCAGCATTGTGCGGAGGTCCCACAAGCTAATCCATGGTTTTACACCATCACTCATGAAAACGTGAATTCTGGGGCAATGTACGACCCTTCCTTGAAGAAATGGCATCATCCCACCATTTCTTCTCTGCCAACTAAGCTGATTGTCTTGCCAGTGGCTTCGGCAGGTGGTCTAGTGTGCTTTCTGGATATTGGTAATAGAAACTTCTACGTGTGCAACCCTCTGAATCAATCTTTTAAAGAGTTGCCAGCCAGGTCAGTTAAGGTCTGGTCTCGTATTGCTGTGGGGATGACTCTGAATGGGAGTTCTACCAGTGGGGGCTACAAGATCATGTGGGTGGGTTGTGATGGTGAGTATGAAGTTTATGACTCACTAAGGAACTCTTGGACTTGCCCTGGAAGCATGCCATCAAGTGTTAAGCTGCCGCTATCATTGAATTTCCGGTCACAGGCTGTTACAATTGATAGCACACTTTACTTCATGCGGTCCGACCCTGAAGGGATTGTGTCATATGATATGGTCACTGGGGTTTGGAAGCAGTTTATAATTCCCACACCGCTGTATCTGACTGACCACACACTTGCTGAATGTGGAGGCCGGATCATGCTGGTGGGATTGTTGTCAAAGAATGCTGCCACGTGCGTGTGCATTTGGGAGCTGCAGAAAATGACACTTTTGTGGAAGGAGGTTGACAGAATGCCAAATATATGGTGCTTGGAGTTTTACGGCAAGCACGTTAGGATGACTTGCCTGGGTAACAAAGGCTTACTTATGTTGTCCTTGAGGTCGAGACAAATGAACCGATTGGTTACATACAATGTTTCGAGCAGGGAATGGCTGAAGGTTCCTGGTTGTGTGGTGCCACATGGGAGGAAGCGGCAGTGGATTGCATGTGGCACTTCATTTTCTCCATGCCTGACTGCTGTTGCTTGAATCAGCTTTCTCTGTTCCTGGTCGGTTTCAGCATGTCAAGAATGGGAATGAATTTTCGTTGACAATGGGGTTTATCATAGTTGGTTGCAAGCTTTCACTGCCAACTTGTTTTCCAGCCAAGTTTCGTTATTTGAATTAATGTAGACAATTTCTTGGATCATATCATGTCATCCTTTGCTTTTGTGTACAAACTTAACAAATTGCTTTGAATCCCGAAGACAGTTTAGAATGCCCTATTGTGAATTCAGCTGGATAAATGTGTTGTGTTATAATGTGTTTATTAATGGTAGAATTGAAATAAGAGTTTTTATCACCAGTAGAGTCTAAATTTTGGTGTCCCGCACAGAAATGTATCCAACTTAATTTTATCATCACCAATAGGGTTTAAACTTTAAATTTTATCATAAACTGAAATGTGACAATATTTGGAGGGTAGAATTTTTAATTTTGGAATAATATCCACTGCTTACAACATTAATTCCATTAAAAATATAGATTAATTGTAGAAAGCAATTATGACTTGTTAGGCACAGCTCTGAGAGGCTGAGCCATCTTTAAGGTGACGCCAAACTTCTCTTCCATGTTCATAGTTTCAGGTACAATGCCATCTTCAAGTTTCCAATCAAAGCAGTTAATAAGTGACCCCAACATCAAGTGTAACATTCTCATTGCCAAAGGCAAACCTGGACATATTCTCCTGCCACCACCAAATGGAATAAGCTCAAAGTTTCTTCCCTTAACATCAATTTCATTCTCCAACCCCAAGAACCTCTCTGGTTTAAAACAGTCTGGGTTTTCCCAAGTGCTTGGGTCTCTTCCTATGGCCCAAGCATTGACTAGAACTTGTGCACCCTTTGGGACAATGTAGCCTCCGATTTCTACGTCTGATTCAGCTTTTCGTGGCAGAAGCAATGGGACTGCTGGGTGCAACCGAAACGTTTCTTTGATTATTGCTTGTAAGTAAGGGAGCCGAGCCATGTCAGATTCCTGAACTAGTTTTTCTTTTCCAATCATTTCCTCAAGCTCGGCCTTAGCTTTCGACATGGTTTCTGGGTTGCGCAGTAGCTCAGCCATTGCCCACTCTGTTGTGGCTGAAGTTGTATCTGTGCCAGCAACAAATAGATCCTATATATATTGGATCCATTATTCAATTTCAAGTCAGACAAATTTATAATGAACAGAAACAAATTGTAGTTTTACTTTCACCAACTTGATTTTATTTACTAAATGATGTGTCGGCATATAGCAGAAATATAACTCTTAGCTAGCATTATTGAAGAAAGTAAGTAAAATCAAGAACAACAGAGAAGACTAACCACAATCAAATGTTCAACTTGTGTCTTGTCCAAATCCTCATTTCTCTCTTCACTGATGTCTATAAGGGTATCCAACATGTCATTTGTTATGATATACTCGTGCCCTCTTCTTGATTCCAACCTTTGATCGATCATGCGGCTGAAGTAGACCACCGTTTCCTGGAAATATTTTGTCAAGCGCCGCCTTATGCCTTGAGGGTCAAGCTTCCTAAGCAAAGGAAAAAAGTCCGCCATGTTTGGTTTGCCTACATCCTCCATTATGCCCCAAACGTTGTCCTTGAACTTCCTAGCCGTCTCGCTACTCGGGTCAGCTAAGTCGATGGAGAAGATGGTCCTGGACAAGAGATTGAGCACGCTTGTAAAAGCAGCTCTTCCGATGTCTACACCACCTTTCATGCTGCTTTCAACAACATCATCAATGAGCTGTTGCACATTTACGCGCCGGTTAGCTTGGTTGGCTTCGAGAACTTTTGCTGCAAACAAATGGGAGTTGCATATTTTGCGAAGGTTTCTCCATTTCGGTGATACGGGTAGAAAGGGCAAGCTGTAGTCGATGTGATTGCAGGCGTGGACTCCGTCCGGGACGGTTCGGTTGCACAAGACTTGGTCATGGGTTTGGAGGATGTCTTCGGCTAGAGTTGATGAGGAGACTACAACTGTGGTTACTTGGCCTAGTTGCAAACTGATTATGGGGCCGTAGCGTTGTGAAAGGTTGGTCAAAGAGAGATGGGGTTTGTCACCGAGCTCAAAGAGATTTCCGATAATTGGAAATGGCTTTGGTCCCGGTGGAAGAAGCTTTCTGGGTCTTCTTGCAAGTGAAAGCAAAGCTTGGCTGGAGATCCAGGCAAAGCTAAGACATAAGAGTATGTAGGCTATGGAGCTCAAGAACAAATCCATATATTTATCTTTAACTGCACCAAATTGAAACACAGACGGACCCCTCGTCCCCTCCTTTCTATGAATCGATGTACCTTCTCAAAGATGTCAGGCTGCTTGCAAGTGGTACTGGCCACCAACTTGTATTTATGGACTCGTCCCTATTACCTTTGGGCACTCCAGTCTGTATTCATGGTGGGAAAAGCCAGTTCTGTCGGTACCCTATTTCCTTATGTGGTTAGATTAAGATTAACCTTTCATAATCACCTACGATACTTATCTATATGTTCATTCGTAATCCAAAAGTGACTGAGCAAACGAGAACCACAAAATCTCAAGCATGCATTGAAAGTTTGAAACTAATTAGTAAGATAACTTCATTATGCCCACAATGGGGACTGCAAATATAAAAAAATCACGAGATAAATGAATTAGATAGGAAGGGGTAGTTTATTATTCAAACTTCTTCGTTTTCTCAAGGTCTACAGAAGTTTTTACTCTCCTTCACAAGATAGAAACCACATTCTTGTATATCAGTTGTTTTTTTTTCTACTGGCTAACAAACAGAAAAAGTAGAATGACACGATTCGATCCGATGCTATCTCTCTCATAACTCTGAAACTCAGCAGCTGCGGGCTCAATTTAGGCCATGCCACCACTTGTAGCTGTCCTGATGATCTGAAATAGAGCTGTACACAAAGGTAGAAAGAAGAGTCAGACAGATAATAAAAACACAAAAACTATGAAATACTGCAATCTTCAGGTCAAGGCCAAATGGGCGCTTTAGGTTTCAGTTTTGGTATCAATATATTGTTCCCCTTTCAAGTTTCACAAATGAAATTGCATGCATACATGATAGGGTGTAGTCTTGTAGATCAACCAAAACAAGCATTTTCATGCAACAATGCTAAAGTACGATACTTGGCAGCAAAATCCCATCTAAATCAACCATGAGTATTACTAGAATGAACCCAACTAGGCAATTTCAACTATCAGAATTATAATTTGTCAAAAATTGAATGAGCATTGTAATTTTTTGGCAAACTGAAGGCAATGGGCAATGGCACAGGTTCAACCATTCAACACCCAAATTAGCATTCCAAATGGGCACTGTAGGTTTCGGTTTCTGTATCAAGTTTCACAATAGGATCTAATCGCATTTATCAAGTTTCACAATAGGATCTAGTCGCATTTACAAGCACAAAGTAGGCAGCTAAAATCCCATCCAAATTAACCACGAGGACCCGATCAAGCAATTTCAGGTATCGGATTCGTAATTCGTCAAAACTAACCAGGCAGATATCCTAAAAATTCAGAAAATCCAAGATACAAACTTACATGAGCCAATGACAACAAAGATGAAGAAGCCGAGCAGAATAGGGCCAACGGGATAATCCTTGCCCTTCTTGGCGGTCGTCTCCGGCACCGCCCCTCTCTTCATAATGTTCTTCTCGAACCTCTCCACCTTCCGATCAGCGAGTCGCCTCGAAGTCGTCTGCAAAAACATTCAGAACCCCCAACCATTCATTCAATACCAAACCCTTGGGATCAATTGAATTCAATAACAATACAATTCCAGATCTGAAATTGCAGATCCGGCGAGGAATGAGAGAAGTTTACCATTGCTGTGATCTGGCGGAGATGCGGTAGCAAAGAGCGCGTGGCAGGTGATCTGGCTCTGTTTCCCCTTCCTGGTTCTTCTTCAGGCGAGTTTGAACCTCTCGCCCTTATTTCGCAAGTCTTGGATCGCCTCTCCGGTTGTGTTTTCGGGTGGTTTTTATGTAGCAATTGAATAGACAGCCTCGGCGTCACGGACTTGGTAGCTATTGGCCAAGCCACGTCGTGCGGGGCACGCGTCATTGTATTACTGGCGGTTACGGGAGAGTTTTAATTTACGTTGGAATGGGTTGACCTGGAACCGCGTAGAGCGACTGGGTCCCTTGTCCATCTGGTCCGAATTATTTTCATAATGTAATATTTAGGTCAGTCAAACTCGATCCCTTCAACTCATGCTTAATAACACGTTTACTAAATGGTAATGGGATTAAGAAAGAATGAGTCGTTCACTTATTCCCATTCCTCTATTTAGTATTTACTTGTTATCTAGAATCAGAAACAATCACAGTATTGATTCACATTCATGTGTTTACTAACATGTAGGAATTGAAATCGTGATAAGCACGAGTTGGGTATTTCTGGATTAAAATAAAATTAAAATGTTTTAATTTAAAAGAAATATTCATAGACAATGATATGGGTATTTTTGGATTATCAATAAATTATGAGGATAATTTCGGAATGAAAAATTGATTCACTCATGATGAGGAATCAATACCATGTCCCCCCACCGGAATGAAAATGGAGGATTGAATCATGAAATTTTTGTATGACCCACACAACTCTCATTCCGCCTATGGTTAATAGGCGTTCATTTTTAAGGGGAAAATGAATCACTTCCTATAGAGTCATTCCCATTACGGTTTAGTAAATGTGCTCTAATTTCCTTGTGTTTCGGCCGTAGTAACTAGTCGAGTAATGGCAACGGCGAAGGAACACCTCCCTGCCCATTCAACCATCCGGGGCTTGCCGTCTCGTGCAATGGTATGGTGTTGGTATTAACTGATGATGGATATTATATCTGGAATCCATCAACTGGGTTGCTCCTTAAACCATGCCTGTAGACATGTACTCGTCTAAAGCCAAGTCTTGGATAAGGATTGAATCACAACCGCACTTCTCCTCAGACGAGTATTTCTGTGGTTGCAAGGGGACGTTTTCAAATGAGCACTCCATTGGCTCGCCCATCGTGTCCCCTAAAGGTAAACCCACTATCATTGCTTTTGATTTGGTGAAAGAAAAATTTCGGGAAATGCCGTTGCCTCTTTTGAAACCAGAGTCATTTGGGAGATGTATTATGGGGTGACTATTTTCAAATTCAACTATGGGTCATCATGATGGATTATGCCGTTTGTGAATCTTGGACTAAGTGGTTTAAGTTGGTCCATGATCAGCGCAGCCTTCGCCCACCATTTGTCTACTGGGAAACAAGTATAGTTATAGTGTCACATGAAATGGGGAAGGAGTACGAGTTGGTAAGGTTTGATCATAAACAAGACAAGCTTGACAAGGTTGCGGTTTGTAGTGGTCGATATAGGTTTGAGGGGGGTGACTTCGGTGGCTTCGATAGGACTGATCGATATAGGCCCGAGGGGGGTGTTTTAGGAGCTGTTTTGTCATTAATTCATGAAATGATATTATGTTATGTTATGACATTGTTGTATAAAAAAATAAAAAAAACTAGTTGGCATGGTCTTGTGTACATTGGACCTTATGTCATTATCCAGAACTAACAAGATTGCCATTTACCAGTCAAATATGTAAGAAGAACATGTAATTCAGATACTGATGCTAAAAATATATTGCACAACAAAGTCAAAAGAGATTGAATCACTTTTCATCAAATCTTAAACCAAATCAAGAATTTCATCGACATACAACAACACAGTGACCGAAAAATCAGCCAACTTCGTTATAGCTGAAGCACGCTCCACTCTATCATCTTGGTTTGTTTTCCTGATATCCCCCACAATTTCTATTTTCCAAGTGACTCAAATTCTCTACCATCTCTATGTAAGAGTAACTCAACATCATTCACTATATTCACAGCCTTAAGTCTCATCTATCCTAATCATATGATCCAACACATCAACTATTACCTGAACAAGTTCCAGGAGCAAGTAGTAAGGGACACGTTGAGAAACTGACACATCTCGTTTCTTGGAATTCTCCTCATGACCACAGGACAAGTCGGCTCTTGAAACTACCACTTTCACCTGACTCAAAATTAGCTTGTTTACATCCAGAAAAGAAATGCTATTCCAGCTCCCTAACCCATTTATTTAGTAACATTCATTCTACAGCCACAGGATATCATCACAGGATATCATCATCCTCCCTTCTGTTGGCCATCAAAGTCCTTTCTTCTGGCATCAAACCTCTTTTTTCTTTCGGCATCATCTAGATCCCGAGCGATCATTGCTCTTGCTCTTGCTAGTGCCTCCTCGTCGATGTTGCCTTTTTTCCCTTTCCTAGATGCCTGCTTATCCTCACTTGAAGTTTTGGCAGCTTTAGAAGCCCCAGCAGCGCTGGCAGATGCCTGCTGGTCTACACTTGCAGCTTTGGCAGCTTGAGAAGCTCCAGCAGCTCTTGAAAATGGAACCCAGTGTACACTCTTTTCGGTGAATGACACATGACTGATAAAACCTGTATCTCCAACATTTTCAGAGGCTGCAGTACTCCTTCCTGTATTAAATGGGGTGGTTGACTTTGAATCGCATATGGCTGGAGGAACTATTTCTACTGCCTGAAATAGTTTGTTGCAATTCGGGCAAAAAACATTACACCTCAGATATATTCCTGAATACTCATATCGCATCTTGCATTTAGAACACTCGCTCCAAAAGGTTTTGGGTTCTGGTTCATCAGATGAAGCAGCAGCGGAAGAGGGAGCCGCTCGTTTGGTACCCGTCTGAGCCTTTGCACCTGATGTTGTACTTTTGGTTGTTGTGACATTGCAAGAACCATTGGCCCACTGTGAACCCTGACCTGCAGTTGAAAATTTCTGGTGCACAGAACCATTAGCCCCCTGTGAACCCCGACTTGCAGTTGAAACTTTCTGGCGTGCAGAACCATTCGCCCCCTGGGAACCCTGACATGCAGTTGAAACATTCTGGTGTACTACCTTCTGGCGCACTCTTACATTCCTCCTCCTGTCATAAGCTACTCTCTTAGATTTATCAGACAACATATCCCATGCGTCCTTAAGTAGGTTAAATGCTCCATCAGCCCCTACAGAATTGTTCTTATCAGGGTGAAGAATAAGAGCTAGTTTTCTATACTGTTTCTTCACTGTCTCATCATCTGCTTCCGGATCCACACCAAGTATGCCATACCAATCAGCTTCCCCACCTATCTTGTTCTCTGCACACATATACACATCAAGTGTCGCCAGCAGTTGCGGAATACCATCAAGCCCTGGATACAAGGATTGAGCCTTCAAAGCAAATTTCTTTGCCCCCATTATATCCTTTTCATTGAACTTCTTCTCCGCAATCTCTTTTGCCCTGATACCCTCATCTTTGTTGCACTCCATGTTCCTGTACTTTCTTCTTCTCTACTCTTTTATGTACTCTCTACAACAATGCTGCCTCTAACAATTCAACTCATTCTTCAAACGAAATGTTGCCCCGCAGAACAAATTCTATTAGACCCAAAAACAGTATCAGAAAATCGCCATGGAAGTTGCATGCAAACATAATCATACAGCAAGAAATGCATAACAAACATGTATTCAAACCCAATTCAAGAAACGAGTCGAATCAAATTAGAAAAGGCAAAGCTTTTTCGACACACCATTATTCCCACCATGCAACCACAATCAAAACACTCGTTCAGACCCATTTCTTGAAGATTTATGTGTCTCTTCTCTCAAACGGATACTCAGCACACAATAACAGAGAAACAAAATCACAGAGAATTTAAACCATGCAACCACAGAACATTGTTCATACACATTTCTTTCTTTCAGGACATAATGACAACACCACAGAGAAACAAATTCAATGAAAATAAGTAGAGCCCAACTCAGAGAAATGAAAAATCATCCAAGAAACGAAATTTTTGAAATGAAAGAACGATACCAATACTTAGAAATGAGATATGGGTTTTAATCACCTTATTACTATACGAACTCTGTAGACTGAGGAATTTGAATTGAATCGCAGAGAGAGAGAGAGAGAGAGAGCTTCTTCTTCAGCAGTGTCTCTATTGCGTCCCTATTTGTAACCGAAAACCAAAACTGGACCACCCTCTTCTCTCAAAAGAACTGGTCACAACCTAGACAGGTAGCGAGCCCCAATAGCACAATGACATGGGTTGGTCTTCTTTGTTCCCAGAGTTAAACAATCTTTGAGACTTAACCCTAATTACCCAACATTTATATATGGGAGATTAGGAGGTTGCTGAAATTTACTACCGACCACAGTAAAGGGGTAGTTAGTTTACTCTCAAAGTAAAAACCACTTTTATCGTAATTAAAAGGGTGTGCTCATAAAAACAACAATTACCCATCTCTTTTCCCAATTTTCAATTTAGCCAATTAACCTAATATTAATATTTTTGAGAATATAGAGTTTTCGTTAACGATTTTTTGCATGTAGAGTTCTCGTGCACCTAGAGTTTGCGTGTCGGGATATGCATATCTATATATTTCAATTTTTATCCAAATTGATCACCCGCATTTATTTTCTTCAACTAATGCTAATCACTTCATTTATTTCATTTAGCTAATACTTAATTTTTTCGTTAATTTGTTGTTTTCGTGCATGTAGAATTCATATGCACGTTGGGTTCATGAACAACGATATGTATGTCAATTTCGGTTTTATCCGATTTGAATACTGCATTTATTTCATTGAGCTTATATTTGATATTTCGTCAATCTAGTGTTTAATAGTGCATGCAGAATTCTCGTGCATGCAGAATTCACGTGCATATAGAATTCTCGTGCATGTAGAGTTCACGAGCAAAGATATTTTTGTCTTTTATTAAACTGATCATCCGATCATAAGAATAATTGTTTTTTTTAAAATGTGTGTTTTACCCTTTTTTCAACTTCGTCCACGTGTGTATGTATTTATTTTAGCCAATTTTAGACCTCTTAATCTAATTTGTGGACCTTCAAAAAAAATACTTAATTTGTGTGGTTTTTTTTTTTAAGAAATTACCATTTTAATCAACGACACAAAATATACACCAAATTAGCACATTAAAAATATATAAACGTTGGCTTCACACAAAAGAAAAGGAGACAAAATTGGCCACAAATAATAAAACAACAAAGAACAAAGAGAAGTGATTGACGCTAAAGTCATACAACAAACAATTGATGATTGGTAATCTTTCCATCTCTCTCCATTTATTAACCTCTGAACATCACCTCCATTTTAATGCATTTTATCTTTTGAAATCAATGTTCTTAAGTAGCTAAGCTCGCTTTTTCTTCGTCATAAATGTTCTTAAGGTCTAGAATAAACGTCCATTTTCTCTTAAACACCTAAGTAGGTTTGATCATTATTGTCCAAAAAACAAAAGTAGGTTTGATCGTTTAAATTTGCACTCGTGGCCGGTTCTTCTTAAACCGTTCAACTGCTTTGATATCATGGGGAACATAAAAGCTTTGTGCTGTTCTGGTTTGTAGCTTTCAACTGCAATATCATGCAACCCAAGTTGTCAAAACCCTAGCAAGTAAGATCAATGAATAATAGTACAGTTTGGGAGGTAAAAGATCTTCCAAAGAAATCAGAAACTATTACGGATGAACTAGAATCAAATGGTTATCAGTAACATTACTATTTGATCATTGATCAGAACTAACAACAGTACAGTTTTACATTGAAGTATGTAAGATCGTGCAAATTCACAGCATCCAGATACAAATGAAGCAAGAAAATGATGCAGCTAAGCACTACATAAATGGAGCATAAACTCATGGACAGCCCATAAGGAGTTGTTCTTCAAAGAATATAATGTCTGCTGGAATAGGGTATGTAAAATATGTAGCTTTCACCTCCAAAATCCTTGAAAGTAGCCCCGATTGGACTGACCTGCAGAAAAGTGACCTTCTGTCTTCAACTCCCAGGAAAGATAGAAGTTCACCTTTTGAACTATGTCCATGCTGCAGATAATGTAGGGTTAGGAAGGTTATAGGAATTTCCCACATAACTTCAAGTCATATTTGCAGTCCCAACATTACAAGGATGATGCTAAAAAACAATGAATCAGTTGTGATCCAATCTTAAACCAAGTGAATAAGTTCTATCCATATCGAATCATGTACACCAAAACTCAACCAACTTGAACTTCCGAAGCATGCTCCACTCTTTCATCTTGCTTTGTCTCTTGGCTATCCTCAATTTTTATTATCGGAGTGATTGAACTCCCTTTCTCTTCCTCCATGACAGTTCTGGAATCCTCCGCTATCTCCTTTATGCCGTTAGTATTTTCAACATCAATATCTATCACATCAACTTCCTTTAGTTTCTCATCTATCTCCATGATATCTTCATCTTTGACATCAGTTATTACCTGAAGAAGGTCCAACGGTGTAGCTGCTGGATCCAGCTCCCGACAACCCTTTGGAGCATTTGAAGCTTCTTGACCGGTATGTAAGTATGAAGGAACATGATGAGAGAATCGGAACATCTCTTCTCTTGGAATCCGCCTGACCTCTCTGGGATCCAAATGTCGATGAAACACTGTCTTGAAACCAGCCACTTTCACCAGAGGAGTTACAGTTACACCTAGTTCTTCATTATAGTCTTCAACCACCTCCACCATGTCATACTTGTGTATTACTTCGTCGGCTGTCAATTCATTCCAGTCAGGGGACCAATTCCTATAGAGAGCCCAAACATCACCCTTCTTGGGATATATACAGATAATCCCTCGGGCACCTTTGGTCCACCGAACTTTGTGTGAAAAAGAATTGAGTGATTTATTGATCTCATACTTGCCTACTCTGAAATCCCCACATGTTTTTGTGAAACCAGAAGCAACCCAATTTAGAGGACCCAGTTCACTATTTGTTTTTGAATTAAGCCAACTGATCCGCATTTTGAATGGGTTTAAAGATATCACACAATGAATAATGGCATAATATCGAGGCATCCCATCATCGCCATCATATGCGGCCCATACCTGATTTTCTCCAAAAGACTCTTCAGTTCGGTCTCTGTCAAAATCATGAAAATCCGAATCGGGAACAGTTATTGTCATTGGTTGCAAGGTTTCTGCATCTGCTATGGCAGCAGAAGTGCCAGAATGTTTCCTTTCACTAGCTCCATTCTTTGAATCCACAGGCTCACCAGACTTGTTTTGATCACATCGCGCATCAATGTTTTTCAAAACATTCTCTGTCTCATTCCCATTTGCCACCTGTTTGACTGCAGTTTCAGATTTCTGCTCATTCAGTTTCCTGCGAATTTCCTTCCTAGCCTTGTCCACCAGTATATTCTGAACTTCAAACATGGAGAAATCCCTTGTGATACAGGACTTGGTGGTTCCATTGACCCTACCTGATTCAAAATTTGGCTGTCTAGATCCGGAAAAGTTAGCAGCTGCAGCTATCCCGCCCATTTGGTTTGTAACGTCCCTTGGAGGCTTGATGCTACCACCAACATCATCCATTCCTCTTCTTCTCTTTGCGGCATTAGATGAAGCACCACTCACCTTCTTGGAGGCTTGATGCTTCCTCCGCAAGGCCTCCTCTCTTTTTGTTGCTGCTTGTGCTTCCTCCCGCTCTCTCTTTGCTTTCTCGTATGCCTGTTGAACCACGGTTGCAGCTTGGGCAGCCGAAGAAGCACCAGATGCTTTGGAGAATGGACCCCACTGGAAGTTATTTTGGTGATATGATTCAGTGAATCCTGCAGGTCCTCCTACATCTCTACTTCTTCCTGTATTATACGCGCTTTTTTCATGATTTGAATTCTGCCGCTGATGTGATGAATTCCAAGAGGTGGATGACTTGGAGGCACCTGTAGGTGGTGGAGCTATTTCTACTGCAAAAAATGCTTCATGGCAATTCGGGCAAAGAAGGTTATGGTTAAGATAAACGCGCATGTACTCATACTGCATCTTGCACTTGTGACAGACGGTCCAAAAAGTAGTGGGCTTTGCCTTATGAGATGAACTAGGAGCTGAAGCGCGAGCCCCCCGTGAACTACCCTTTGGGGGCTTTGCACTGGATGTCGAACTTTTTGTGAAATTGTAAAAGCCATTGGCTCCGGGAGGCGCCTGTGAAGTGGAAGCCTTCCTCCTCTGGTCATATGCTAATCTCCTAGCTTTATCGGACAGCAAACTCCACGCCTCTGAAAGTAGCTTAAATGCTCCATCAGCTCCTATAGACTTGTTCTTATCAGGGTGAAGCATCAGAGCTAATTTCCTGTACTGTTTCCTCACCGCCTCGTCGTCTGCTCTCGGCTCCACACCAAGTATCCCATACCAATCTACTTCCCCATTTACTTTGTTCTCTGCAGCAACATGTACATCAAGCGTCGCCAACATTTGGGGAAGACCCTCCAGCCCGGGAAACAAATTGTGAGCCTTCAAAGCAAATTTCTTGGCTCCCATAACATCCCTACCCACAAACTTCTTCTCCGCAATCTCTTTCGCCCTGGTGGCCTCATCTTTATTGCACTCCATATTCCTATATTCTACTCTTTACAACTCTCCCACTTGCTCAGCCACCTTAAATTAAGATATTTAGTTAGACAAATTGCAAACATAAGCGTGAACCAAATCGGATTGATATAATCAACTCAATTCTTCTAGAGCAACATCAAAACAATCATTTCTACCGAGTTGGTGATTAAGCTCAAACACATATGAAGCTTAAATTAACACAGACACACAATTACTGCAAGTGAAATATTAAAACCCGAATCGGCGACATGAAATATGATTGATGGATCTACTTTAATCAGTTATAATTCAGCTTCAGACAAGGAAATTATCATGGTTTTAATACTTAGAACTCGGAAATGAATCCAAACAATCAGGGATCAGTATATGAATTTGACTCAATTGAAGTAAAACCCAGATTCAGATATGGGCTTACTAACCTTATAATAAGAGCTGTCTTGGTTGAGGAATTTGAATCGCAGAAAGCCACCATGGACAGACCTCCATCACCAGTTTTTTCTTTATTTTGCCCCTCTTTTCCAACCCAAATCTAAAAAATCCCCCAAATTGGACCCTTTTCTCAAAAAAACTTCTCACAACCTAGACAGGTATCCCCAATGTGCAAATTATAAAATACCATAAACGGCATGGGCCTCTTCCCTTTCTTGTCTTCAAAGTATTTTCTTACAAGGCTTAACCCTAACCCAACATCTTTTTTCACCATAACTATGGTTAACTTTTAACTCTAGAGTTGGGTTTAGATTTGCATTTATAGTCAATTTTAGTGGGGTGTGGGTGTGTCATGTGTGAAAGAGGGTTTTAAGTAGGGTTGTCCGGCCGTCCAATCAGGTCTAGCCACGTATGCAACTTAATTATAAGAGTATCGAATTTTCAATTACGGAGAGCCTCTAATGAGAACTTTATAATAACGATTTCATGAAAACTTTCAAATCAACGGTTCAATAAATGTTTTCAACATACAAGTCATCAAAGTATCCAACCGTTGATTTAAAATTTTTTGCTTAGCCCTCATTTTAAAGTTCTCATTAGAGAGAGCTCATGTCAATTACAATAAATTTTCTCATATATAGAGATTTTCCACAAGATGGTGACTAAAGGAATAACTTAAACAAATTTTAACTTAAACAAGATTTTGTCCCTTCGGGGACATCCGATAAAATTGGAACGATACAGAGAAGATTAGCATGGCCCCTGTGCAAGGATGACACGCATAAATCGAGAAATGGTCCAAATTTTTTTAAAAAAAAAAAACTTAAACAAAATTTTTTTATTTTTCGATCCATTTGTTCGTAGAGCTATTTACTAAATCGCATATATATTGTAACACTTCTAATAAAAGGACAAATAGTCCGTTTTGAAAAAAAAATTGCCAACCCTTTGATATATGAATTTTTCAGGTTTAGAAATGAAGAACTTGCACCAGTATCTCAATTTCAATTCAAAAAAGAGTTTGATTCACACTCCATGTTCTGAGAGCATATATATATTTTTAGGTACAGTTCAATATATATACTTTACTAAACTTAACAATTCATGCTCGGAAAGGTTAACATCTTAATGCTTGGTTATTAAAAAAAGAAAAGAATTTGGTGTAAATATAGAGAATTAAACATTTTATTTCTTCTCTTTCTCCAAAACAGTGAAATGTTTAAGAAAGTTGTTGGAACAAAATAATGGTCATTTAAAAAAAATAGAGAGAAATTGTAAGAGTGGTTATAGTTAAGAGCATTTAATTGAACTCTAAAAGTTTCAAGTTCAATAACGTGATAAAATGTTTGGATTCCTTGCTTACAAAAGAAAGGAAAATGGAACTGGGTGTCCATCGAAAGAACTTATTGATCAGTTGGGTAAGTTACCATGGAGAATTGGAGATAGACATGCCTCCCCCCCCCCCCCCCCCCCCCCCCCCCCCCCCCCCCCCCCCCCCCCCCCCCCCCCCCCCCCCCCCCCCCCCCCCCCCCCCCCCCCCCCCCCCCCCCCCCCCCCCCCCCCCCCCCCCCCCGCCCCCCCCCCGGGGGGGGGGGGGGGGGGGGGGGGGTCACCCGGAAGTATAGGAACATGCCAATGTAGTGTGATTGCTTTCGTTTTCTGGCTCCCAAATTAGACAGTGAGGGACAGAGGGAGGGAGGATCTCCAGAAATTAACTAATGGGCTCTGATCCAAAAAGATTACACAACTCACATGAAAAGGCCCAAGTGGTTAAGTCACTTGAACAATTGGAACTAGAATGGTCAAACTAACTTTGTCCCATTTGTAATGTTCTGGGTGGGTTCAGTTTGATCTGGTCATTATGCAAATTATTTAAGCATTTTAACCGTTGATTTCTATGATTGATTTGTAATGTTGATTCTTGTAAATAATCCGAATCGAAATAATGATAATGAAGATGATCGATGAAATGGCTAAACAAACAAATTTCAGTTTAGTCGATCGAGAACTAATCACATAAATAATTGTGATATAGAAACTTAAAGAATGAACAATTTTAATCATAGAATTACACAACGAGAATGGAAGCCTGCAAGACTGAAAAATGCAGACGTCGGCTCTCAAACAACGTACTTGTTGTAAGGTCACTACATAAAAGCATGGAACCGGCAATTACACTTCGGCCATCAGTGGTTGAGAAAGTAGAGCTAGCAGTGCAGATGATTGCGCTTCCTAGCTGGTCAATGATAACTTGATGAGACTAGCAAGCTAACTACCTATACATACTTGGTAGTTGGGTGGGAGATGGAATATAGACTTTACATGATAGACGTGAAAGACGTTGCTCTCGACTTTTGCTAATCGATACAGAGAACCTAGGACGCATCAAGACCTATCAGTCTAGCAGGCGCAATTATTCCATGTATACACGTACATACAGACATACTCCTCAATCAACTTCAACACTTGGTGAATCCTCGGGCGCGTTGGACATGATCGACTTAATTGGTGTTACTTATTCTCTCTTCTGTTGAAAGCCTGATCGACACCACAATAATTGAAATAACAAAATTGTCCAAAATATATAACAATTTTTATAGATAAAACGTTCGATGAAATGCTTTAGAAAAATTTAAAATACGTAACTAACTTTTTGTATTTCATCATATCTTGCAAAAGATTGAAGTTGAAAAATGAAAAATTCTTTTTCTAATGTGTAGCACAAACTCTGCATGCAACACTAATTATTGATCTAATATCTATCGAAAAAAAAAACATTATTGATCGATCTAATTAATGTCATACATGCTATCTCGCACATAAGTGACATAACATATATATATATATATATATATATATTGTACTGAGCATTCTGATGAAGGGTTGAAGCCAAAAAAAAATTATGATAAAGGAGTGGTTAATCTGACACTAGGGTTCCAGCAATCTAACAGAGATTACAGTAATTCCAACTAAGCTTTGTCTGCACACACTTAATTAAACAATAATTATATATTCTTTTATTTTCAAGACAATTTCTGATGAGTATATTATTGGATCAGTGAGCGAGCTCCAAGATTCTAATTAACTACATGTTTAATTAAGTAGCACGTACTGATCGCCAAAATATATAATTAAATACATATTAGTCGAAGATCCACATGTCCTTAAGTACATGCATGTGTTTTTAGGCCGAAGACATCTCGCACCTCACTAGATGTCCTTTGATTAAACTATACTACTAGTGCTGATCGAAATAAATAGTTGTTTTTGAGATTATAGTGCTAAATTCTTGTGCGTGCATTATTGTCTTACTAATATTTGTTCTTTCTTTCTTTCTAGCTAGCTAGGTTATACAACCATTCTCCACGTACGTCTCAAACTCGATCAAAATTAAATGATTAATTGGGAATCCAATTCCTTTTAATTGTTAGACAAGTAATGGCCTATGATTAATTAATGGTCGGGTACGTTATTGGGAGGTGAATCATCGGATAAACAACATACGTACTATAAACCACATTGTCGGTGTAAAGGGTGTACATTCCTTAAGAATACCTTAGGTAGTGGTGGATGGGTGCACCTGCAGTGCAACGGGGCACAAAGTGCTCCGGCAATGAGATGCCTCTGCAGGGGGTGGGTGGGAAGAGGTGGGATCCAATGGCCCGGAGATATGCCACGTGTCCGAACACTTGATGCTCGGGTGACTCTAGAATTTCCCGTGGTGGATAATGGAACCCTAATTTTCTCTTTCGTACAAAAATATTTACCTTAGTTCGTTTGCCGAATGAAATTGATTTTTTATTTGGCTTATTTTATTAATTTGTTTAGATAAAACGTTATTCATTAGCAATTCAAAGAATAAAGGCATTTCAATCAATATTATTTATTTTTGCGATAATGAGGTTCGTTTAAAATTGAAAAGTGTGGGTAACCGCAATCCACTCGAGAACCGACACGTTGTGATGTACGTTACTCTGTGCAATAGGCAATCTTCACTGGCCTGCCTTGAGTTTTGAAGAATTTTACTGCAGATGAGATATAATGGGCTAGCTTAATTGTGGTCAATGACGAGACTAGCTAGCTATTTGATTTTGAAATATGCATGTAAAGACAAAGTTGCTATAGATCCTCATTGTTTTGCACTTTTGCTGATGATACAAAGAACTTGGTAACCAACCAGACCCATGAAGCAGACAGCGCACTACCTGAGCTTATTCCTCACAGAATGAATGTACGTTCTACTCCTCAATCAACATATATGAAGTTGCCGGTCCTTTCTTGGCCTGGTGGTCTATGCTCTATTTGTAAAGATCACCATATGGTCTAAGGATCGACTGGCATCACCAACACCAAAACATATATGAAGTTGGAAGTTTAATTCGATCCGATCATATATAGCTAAGCTCGGCAGATGAGCTACTCGATCGGTGCATACATTGATCGACCTGGTATCGTGTGTGTGTGTGGGTATCTCTTTTCTATATGAAACTGCAATGATTGAAACTGGCCATTATTTTGTTGATTGTGACCAGCTTCTGCTTGGCGGACCCATATAGGTAATGAATCGTTATCATATGCTTTCATGCATTTCCAACACTGCACTAAGTTACTTTATTGATCAAATTAAAGGCTAGGGCTTTTGTTTTCAACCAAACTAATTTTCAATTGGAGGACTTACAATTTGCTGGAAGTGCTGCTATAGCATTGGTACGTACTCAGATCTAGCTAGAAGTAAAGGTTCTCTGACCACTTAAATTGAACTATTTGAAAATTCCTTGTGGTCTAAAAAAGGGATTCCTATAGCATTACTTATTTTGTCGACAGCTCGTTTTCTCTACTAGTTAATTCCCTAGCTAGTTCGCTCTCTATGCAATGATCGATATTATCCCCTTAGATTTACGATTCATATAAAATATTCGATAAAATGCTTCAATAGAGTTTAAGATAGACAGATGGTTACTGTCTTAAATTAGTCTGATATTCTTCTATATATGTTGCTGATGGTTCCAAGCATTTAACTACGAGAACATGCAGTACCAGCTGTCATGCATGAGTTATATTTGATGAACTTGGAGATCGAGCATGGGAGGAGTACCAACTAGCTTTGAATCGTACATCACAATAATTATTTTTTTCTGTTGATCGAAGACAACTTCTGAGTATTCCAGAAAATCATTGTACGTACCAATCCAAGAGTGAGCTTCAAGCTTCCAATACTATATGCAATGTTTCAGCTAGTAGTACTACATGTCCTGTGTCTAGGTTAATTACAACTTACAACCATCTCTCCTCCACCTCCCAATTAATCTAGCTCATTAGCAGAGTAATGGCCAACCTATTATTTTTGGTACTAAAATAGTGGCCGAGTGAGCTATCACTCCGAGCCGGGGAGGGGTTAAGGTTAAAGCTCTCCCCATGAGATTCTTTACACATGCGGATGATCGAACCAGTGACCTCCTTATTACCAGGAGTATCACTGTAGCATTCGCCCAACATGGTGGACCTAGCCCCAACCACTAGACCAAACCCACATGGCCAACCTATTATTGATTGGTGAGGAAGTTATTGCAATGCGATTTATCAGATAAATAACTAAACCACGTACGCATGCACATTTGTATTTTTATGTGCGTGTATTCATAGCTCTTTTTTGATTGAGAAATTTTTCTTTGTCAATAAGGTAAAATATCATTGAGAATATATGTATAGAATGTCGATGAAGGTAATTGTTTCTATTTAAATTAATGATAACTAACCAATCAGATATTATCGTACGTATATTTTGTTATTTGAAGTAGATGTTTGTAAAATTACCGAAAAAAATTAAAATTAAATAAAATGTCCAACAACAAAACAAGATAGTGTGAAGATTTCTTCAATCTAGATTTTCATGCTTAGTTTAATTTATACCTTTTAGTTACAAATTCTCTGGTGATTATTCTTCGATATATGGTCGGATGAGTGTGTTGAGTTGTTAGCTAGGGTTGGAGAAAAAAGTTAAATTAATACAAGAAGATTTGGCAAACTCCCACCATCGACCATGTGGGCACCTCTCCACTCAACCAAAGCCTTCTCACGTCCAATTTCCTTGGATCAGAATCCACACTAGTGACATCCAACGGTTCCCAACACGCCACGTGCAACGAAACCCGATCATAGTGTCCTCGGTGGATGCCAGCAGTGCCTCACCCTAACATGGCTTGCAAGAACGAAACAACTAATATAATATCATAACGTAACTGCACCTAAGTCACTGGATTAGACTAATAATTGAGTTTAAAGCGTAGGATTAGTTTAAAAGATGCTTAAATCATAGACGTACAACTTTAACCCTCTCTTTGTCGACGACATCGTTTCATCGTAAGCTGCATGGTTGTTCTTCTTCTCCTTCCGGGGTTGGGTGAGATGCCGTAATCTCTGACGCTTACTTTGTTTGTTACTGAGTGAAATGGCGTTTACGTACGAGAGGGACCTAAGTGTGTTTTATTATTGTTGTTTCCTGTCGTTTACCTTTCATGTCGTTGGTCCAAATTTTTATTATTTGCTTTCGGTTTGGACAAACCTAGCTAGCTAGCTTTCAAGCCCTATATTATATTTGTATAGCTCTCTCTTTGCCTCCCACCCTCCTTCCATCAATCAATTTGGTCTCTGATGTTCGAAGCTTCCTAGTATATAGAATGAAATATTTGATGTGTTTGTGTTATGAATTATAATCTAGTTTTAATTATTATAGTTCTTGTGAGGTGTCACGTGAGTTAGCTGTGAGTGTGGGTGATTTATCACTGCTAGCTGTAGAGAATATTTCTGTTATTTAGTATGGGAGATAAGGACAGGTGTCCTTCATTTCTGAGTCATTGGATGAGGTATAATTGTAGCTGGTGTGGCCTTGAGCCTTTTATCGAATTATCAGTATTTGCTTGTTTATCTTTCCTTTACATTTCTCTGCTTTTGCTCCCTCAAATCCAAAGTTAGGGTTTCGATCCTAACAATCTGGTATCAAAGCCAATGGTCCGCCTTAAGGGGGGTGGAGGCCAGCCACCACAACCACCTGGTGATCTGAGCCATGGTGATCTGAGCCATGGTGATCTGAACCATGTAGAAGTGGATCTTCAGGTCCATAGAGAAGCTACAGAGACCAAATTCAGTGAAATTCAAAGCTCTTTTGAGTCTTTCTGCAGTCAACAGACCCAATTTCGAAATGAAATCTTGGAGGAACTCCGGCAGCTGAGGTTGTTCCAAATCGCCGGTAGATCAAGTCGATTCAACTCTGCTTCAGTTTGGAACGCTACCAGCCAACGCTAGTCCAGTGAGAACTTCGGTGTCTTCTGGGACGTCCTCACCCACTATGCCTCCTACAGATGGTAACGCTCCCAATAGATCTATGAACTCTTCCTTAAATTTAGCTCATCATGAGGTAATTTTGGGCTTGAATAGTGAGATTAATACTACTACGGTAGAAGTTTCAAGTGCTATGGCTATGTCTGGTGCTATGATTTGTAGTAATCAAGCTAAGGAAGTGGGAATTGTTGGTGGGTTGAACCCTACAAGTAGCAATGAAGTGTTGAATAAGGGATTTGGGGGTGCTCGGGGAGTTCAGGTACCATCTGCTCAATATTTCCAACACACCAACTTTGGGTCACAACCATTCAATACTTTTGCAGGGCCTTTACCTTCTAATAGTAGCCCTCATGGGTTTTATCCCTATCAAGCTGCTCCCAGCCTGAAGGTGTCCCATTATGACCCATTTGTTATGACTTACACTGGCCCTTATAACCCTACATCCACTGTGTATCCGGCACAACCTACCCCAACCTTACCATTTGCAGTACCAGCATACCTTAATGCCCAAGCTGCCCAGCAAGCTACTTATGTATCCCCAACATTTGCTACAACCATGACTCACTCTGCTCAATCTCAATTTCCATCACCTCACCATATAGGTCATTCAAACATTCAGGGCCCTTACCAACCATATTATCAACAACATCCATATCAAACCCCTCATTTGGATAACAACCTTCCCACCATGAAGCAAATGAGGCTGGAATTTGCCGTGTTTGGTGGTGGTGACCCTGTGGAGTGGCTGAACAAAGCCGAGCAGTACTTTGATTTGTATCAAATACCTGAGGACAAGAAATTGACCATTGCTACAATGCACTTGAGTGACAAGGCTTCTGATAGGGTATAGTTGGCTGATTCCCGAGGGAATTGGTGTTTAATAAACGTATCGTTGTAGGGCAGGGTGGGTTACAGGCCGAGCGGGTCGCAGGGGGGCCGGATAGGGTAGAGGAAGAAACCTGACTGGTGGATGAACGAAGGGTGGTCAACGGTTTTGGGACCATGGTTAGGTGTGGACCCCGGGGGGCGGGGGGCTACGTTTGATTTTAGGGGGGCTAGGGGGGGGTCGGGGGAGCTTGAGTGAGGGGAGAGGAGAAAAAGGGGAGAAGTTAGGCAGCTGCCGGGGACGGGTACAAAGGGTTGGTGATGTTGGAAAACTTTTATAATCCTACGTTACTCGCTTGGGTTAATGGATGTTGGCGGGGGAATGAGACAGGGGGGGCTCCGGTTTTGGGTTTTATATTACGTTGGGTGGTGTGTGGGGTGTTGGCGGTCTGGGTTTGGACTTGGGGGTGGGGTGGTGGGGGGGGGGCGTCGGGACGGTCAAGGGTGTATGCGGGGGGGTGGGCGGGGCGGTTGACCGGGGGGGCCCTTTCCAAAAGGAAAATAGTACGAGCCGTAAGGGGTTATGAGTCGCGTGTGTCGAAGAAAAGGAGGGGGGTGAGGGCTTTAAACGGCGAGTACCCCGGGGGGGTGGAGGAGCCGTTCGGGTTGAGGGGCGGGAGGCGCTTTTGAACGGATTGGTTTGGTTCTTTGGCAACAAGCCCTTCGTCGTCTGAAGATTCTAGGGATTTTAAGAGTTTGTATTGGTTTTTTGTGTATCTTAATCTACGTTTTTGGGATTCAACACTGGAGTTGGTGTTTAGTAACTGCACAAATCGGTGAAGGAGGGGTTTTGGGACTCGGTGGATACTAGGACCTCTTGTGCTCGGGGGAGAAAAATAGAGTTTAGCAAAGGGAGCAAAGACTTTGAGGGGTTAAGGGGCCTGGTTGGGGTATTGATTTGGGTTTGGAAGCAAAAAACAATTGCCAAAGGGTGGTTTTGAGGGACAAGGATCGGGGTTTGAGTAAAGGAAACAGCTGGAAGTTTGAGGATTTGTTGGGAAGGATGGTCAGGTGGGTTGGGGGCAGAGGATGCTTTTCTAAGTAAGGCTTTGGTAGAATCAATGCGTTTATGATAAGGAGGGGGTGTTTGGTGCAAATTGGGACATTGTTAGGTCACACTCAAATTCACGATCCGGACATGTATTTTCTGGGCCAAAGAAATAAGCACAACGAAGGGACGTTGATTGGGTAGATTATTCAATACACTATAAGGCTGGAAAGAACAGGCAGGCAGGAGGGGAATTAGCGCCTAACTGGGGGTCCGGCTGCACCGTTTGTACACGATTTCAGAAGCTGCTTCAGGAGACTAAGGAGTTATAGACTGTCCCAAGGAAAGGCTTTATTGAAAAGGTTTATAAGGGAAAAGCTTGTTCCTAATTGTGTGGAGGAAAAATACTAGCTGATTTCAGAGGGTTGATGGTGGACTGGGGGTCAAGAACTATAGGGAGGGGGTTGGGCGGGAAAGGTGTTAAAAGTTTGTTGCGGCCACATGCAACAGAACCTTACGAGACATCAAACTCGGGGTGCAACCAACCCAGGATGGACGAACTATGGTTTATTGATGGATAAGCAAATGGAAGTGGACTGGTAGGGTGGACGTTGAAGGGCTTCCAGCACCCTACGCCGGGGATGTGGGGTTTCAAGCCCACGGAGCGAAACCCTCCGATAGGGACCAATTTTCTTAGCACTTTTGGGAGGCTTCTTCAATTACAGGGAACTAAATTGCACAAGAGCTAGCCATCCCCGCTGATGGTCGACCGAAAATTTGAATAGGACATTAGAACGTACTTGGGGGGTTGGAGGAAGGCAACTGGAGGGCACCATGGGCGAAGGGGTAAACTGCTCACCACTGGCAAGGGAGACCCCCCGCTTATACGGGTATGAACCTCCAAGACTCACCCTGGACCACTGTTGAGGGTGGATATCTCCAAACTAGGGCAAACGCGTTGCTCAAAGAAACTTGCGGTTGCTCGCTGAATGAAGGGTTTCTATGACAAGAATCACACGAAAGGGCTTTGAGAAGGTCAAGGGTTTATGAAACTCCAGCTTATAGACAAAACTGTGGAAGGGGGCTTCAAAGCACACCAAGGACTAGGCTTTTCGGTGGTACAGGGGGCCGTTGCTACATGAAATGCCGCAGCGGTCACCAGTGGGCACCAAAGCAAGTAGGGAAAGGCTGGGGCTGCGACGGACCCCTAGGGGACTGCGTCTGGGCGGGGGTTAGGGGAAGCTGGACAAAAGGTTGTCAGGGGGGGTGGGAGCAACCGGGAAGAGGGAGCAACAGGACCGCGCTGGGCGCTTACGGGAGGGGTGTTGAAAACGTTTTAATTATTGTTTGTGGGGCGGGGCTGGGGTGGGTGATTATCATGAGCTGTGGAATCTGTTTGTTGGGAGAAAGGACGGGTCTCGGCTGGTGGGATGAGCTGGTGTGGGGACGCGTGCGTTACAGGAAAGTTGGGGAAGTTGGTTGATAAAAAAAAAAACGGACGTGGGTTATAGTAAAACTATTATTAATTTATTATATATGATACCTACATTATCTGATCGAATCCTCTTATGAACAAATAAAAGCTAGGGATGTGAAAGATAGTGTTAGAATGTGCTGGTTAGCAAAAAAAAAACCCTACCTCAGATCAGGGAACTAGGGAAGTAGATTGAAGAACCTTCTTGCTCTGCATCTGCATTAATTTGATCAAGAATTTGATTTTCTATTGGCGTATATTTTGCATGTGTACGTGCAGCTGACGATTATTAATCGATACTTATGAAGTAATTTATTAAGCGATTTACGTTAATGAATATATGTTAGTCATTCGCACACGCGTAAACAACTAATAGTCTAATTAATACTAACAAAATCTATGAGATTAAAAAAAACCAACGAAGCTTTTGATGAGCTGGGTACTTGATTATGTCCTTTAATGGGACAAAAATAAATACATTGATGCATATAATGATGGCGATGTTCATAGACATGCCACAAGCAATTGGACTTTTTCCAAGTTGAACAATACCTAACCAGCGTTAAAACGAAAAGCGAACGAGCAGAGTAGAAAAAAGAGACTTGGACAGCCACCATTATTAGCGGAGGAAGCTTGTCGTTCATAAACCAAGTAAAGCCAGCAAGTTTCCTAGCTTGTCTGTGAACTGTGCATGTACGTGATCACACTATATATCAGACTATCTACATTGTTTACATCATATGCAGTTTTATCGATCATTGCTATTTTGTTTCTTCTAAGACCATTTCCAATGGGGGGTTAATGGGTTAAAAATAGCTCAAAATAGCCCTTTTTCATCTCCAATGGGTCAAGGGCTAGGCTAAATTTAGCCCTTGTAGCACCCCTTGAAAACCCTTGAGTGAGGAACAAACATGTGAAATGAAGAAAAAGAGAAAGAAAATTATAGTCTAAATCAATTTTAGCCTCGACCGGTTAGAGACGGTTAAATTATAGCATACAATATTTGAATGAATAGTAAATTTTAGGATGCTAAAATTATATCTTGAGTTAATTTTAGCCCCCAATCGGAGATGGCCTTAAGGTATAAATTTTCCAGTGCAATTCTGGACGTACAAAACTGCACCATCCTTTAATTACAGCCCTGCAAGTAGATCCACACGATCGAGTACTGTAATTAATTTTTGTGGGTATATTTTGGAACAATTAATTAATTTATGTACATGCACAGAGACAGATGATGAAGTTATTAATAATGTGTAATTATTTGTACGATACAATGAATGCATCAGAACAATTAGATCCTATGCTGTTTACTGTAGTTAAATTTGTTATTAGGTCACTGTTTGGGTAGGTTATGAGTAGTAAATTATACGTACCGAAACAGGAATAATGCATAATTAAGTAGGTCGGCATTGATTAATCTCTATATAGCTGAATCTTTTTTGTTTCAATTAATTAATATATCGTACAAATTTACTTGCATTGTGTACTTGTGCCATAAAAAACACTTGACAGTAATTTGTTAGATCTATATTTTTTTTTGCCAAGATTTGTTAGATCTATTAACGGAATGCATGTTTTAATAAGTTTTAAATTGTTTTGGTAATATTTTGATGTTTAAGTATGAAATTAAAATCGATTACAAATTTTAAGAATCGTGTGTAATTTTTCTTTTTTTTTTTTGGAATTAACAAAGACTACAATCAGAAATTAAAGAAGGCTAAAAAAAAAAAAACGACATCACATTTGTCCTTGGAGGACCATTGTTGAAATTTGAAACAATTGTGTGTTTTTTTTTTGGGTGGGTTATTGGCTATGTATGGCCTTGTTAAATGTGTAAATCTCACGGTTGGGTAGGTTATGATGTAATTATAAGAATACACTCACTGCACTCGTTGATATTTGTGACCCCTCAAGGCTCAAACTTGTACAGAACTGCCTCAATTTGGGAAACCGTCATGGGGTTTAGTACCTTTCTTTCTTGGCCAGGGAAAATAACATCATACCTTCCGCAGCTAACTATTGCTCGTTGCCATTTCTGTTTTCAATTTTTATTTTTAACCTCCAAGTGCATGTTTGTTGTAGTTTTTTTTCCTAATAAAAGAAAAGGCTTGTAGCCAATTATCATGCATAATGCAAATTATTGCAGCTAATTTAACCTTTTAAGATCCATGTATACTACTCTGTTAGGTTATGGTCAACTTAATCTTATAATTTTGCTTTGATAAATATGTGACGAGTAAATTGTATATCATAAGTTGTGAATCAAGATGATTGATTATACTTTTTTGGTTTGAATGATTTGTGTCTTTTTATGTCTAATTTGTTTTTTTTTTAAAATTAATCCAACTTAAAGAAAAACAATAGAGATACCGAGTAAAAAAGTCATGACATACCGAGTAATGACAATTTTGTGTTTTACAGCAGTTTCATCAAGTAAAAAACTTAAAAACTGGTCTACATGGTTACATAAGTAGCAACTTATTTAGTCGCTAAACAGAGAATTAAATATATATATATATATATATATATTTTTTTTGTGTCACATTTATTCAAGGAATAATAAAAAATTTACTAATATTTAAACCATGAAAAGGCAAATTCAGAGTTCACGGTGGATGAGAACGATTCAGACCCGAACAAAACGGTGACCCGACAAGGCTAAACACAAATAGGCGTTTAGTACACGTGGGAGAGAGATGCTCTCATTTTCTATCCTCTCTCCCCCCACACGTGACACGTAGCTGCCGAAGCCATTATGGAGATTACACGTTGGACTCTCCGATTGGCCGTCGCCAGAGAACCGGTGCGCTGACGTGGTAGGTCGCTGTCAGAAAGAGCTCAAAAAAGGAAGTGGGTAGTAGTGATGGCCTAATCACTTCGTGACCAGCCTTGATTAAAGTGCCCCTTACATACTCGCCACTGCTTTTCCCAAAATTTACCCTTCTGCCACTGTTGTCGTCTAACCAGTAACCACCCCTCCCCTTATCTCCCTGGTTGACCATATTACCCTTCATCTCGGGTCTTATTTAACTTCCTTGCCCCGTTTCTTGTCGTACTTTTGCTTCTTGCTTATTGCTTCCTAGATGGTAAACAAATTTTCATTAAAAAACAAAAGCTAAAAAGATACCTGCTCTATTAACCTAAGGACCCTAGGGAGATTGGTTACTACTTCACGTGTACTAACATATTTCTTTTATTATTGGTGGGGTTTTAACTTTACTTTTTAACTTGTTAGCCTTACTTTTTCGGATACCAATAGTGATGGATTGTTACATATATGTTGCACTTGTTTTATGTGTTTCATAATTCTCATATCAAGTAGTAACACATATATATATATATATAATTATATATATATAAAGGGTATAAAGATAGCTTTTTTTTTTCATACCCAGTGGTAAGTTTGTGATAATATTATATGCATAGATAAAACAAAATTGATCTGTCATCCCCAATCTTATAATTAAAAAAGAGAATAAGAAACACTGAGCCTGCAACCAAAATACCAAATAGTGGTTTAGAGCATAATAGCAACTCTTAGAGGTTCCTTTCTCTCTTTACCAACTCTTTTGACTATTAGTCATCATTTGGCAATTGTGGGAAAAGTACTGGGCATCTAATGCCCCATTTGGTACCGAAAGGACCAAAATGGCATCAATTAAAATTTAGCGTCCATGCAAGGGCACTTTTGTCAAAGGAAGTACAGCCATACAAACGCATAGAGTTAACGACTTGGCTAGCGTGTAGAATTTGTCTACTGGCATTGGATGGATAGGGATGTAAACCCAATAGAAAAAGCAGTGATTTTTTATGAGTGGGAATTTTTTTTTTATGGCATATGAAATTATTTTTATTGTTTCTATCAAGTTTTTCTACTAATGTTAGAAAAGTTGGAAAAATAATTAAAAATATTTTTTTTGTTTTTTGTTTTCATTCTAATGTTTTATTTGTGTAAGAATAGAAAATAAAAAAATAAATTCGAAGAGTTTTTTGGATAAAGTTAATATATTTAATTAATATATAGTCGATGAAGGGCAAGTACGAGGATATATTTTCTAACTTGTTTCTTACTTTTTTTTACCAAACAGAGAAAAATAAGTCTACATTCCGCGAATCAAAGGGTCTCAATTTTATTAAATAATTTAATATAAAAACATGTCACATTTTAATTTTTAATTTTTTCTTTCTCCTTGGTGGATGTTTTGGATAGATAGAGAGATAATGGCCTGAGCTAGCAGACATTTCTACCATCATATTCTTCTTCTGCTTCTCATTTTTTCTTTCACAGATTCTTCTTCATTCTTAATGTCCATGAATCCTCACTTCTTAGCTTCTTCTTGTTGCACAACTCTCTTTATTCCTTCTATTGTTGCTGCTGCTACTTATGTGCATAGATCTCCTGAGCTTGGTTTACTCAATAGTCAAACCTCAGCCCCATGCTTGCACATGTGCTTGTGTGATTTCAGGAATTTAAGGCTTACTCTTCTCAACTAGATTTCCTGCCAGATTCTGTGTTGGGGGTGCTGTGTTGCTGATTTGATAGCTAAATTTGGAATCTTTGTTGGGCAGTTTGGTCCATTGCTTGTTTTGGGCTTTAGAATTAAAAGCCAGAATCTTTTGGATTCTTTGGTTCTTGTTGCTAATACTGTAAATTTATTGTCTCTCAGTCTCAAAATTGAAGTTATTTGGGTGGATAAGATAGCATATCTGATACATCCTTTCCAATCCTGCCTGAATTTGGAGGTGGTGGGTTTGTTCTTAATTTGGAGTTTGGATTTTTGTTTTTAATGTTGGGTTTAGCTAGACAGCTCCTGTAGATTTGATAGCTGGTCTCTTCTTCTCTCTCTGTTCCATTTAATTCCATTAGAGCCACTTCATCATCTTGGCACTGTTTCTATCTAACTTGGGTTGTGTGCTCCTGTGGATGAGTTTGCTTCATGTATTCGGGTTCGGTTTAAAAGTGGGGCATCTACTTTGGATGCTATGTTGTTGGATTGTATCTGTGATTTCCATGAATTGGTACCTTAATGGTGGAATTATGGACACCAAGAGTGGTAGTTTGCTTGGTGATGGTGCCAAGATGTGCCTCAAATGGTGGGAGAAGATCCCATTGAACATTAATAAGATCCGCCATCATTATTACCAGTATATTGGGTCCAAGAGAGTTCGAAAAACTTGGTGGAAGAGGCTTTTGGTTTCGTGGGTGGTTGGTTGGACTATTGCGAGCTTGTGGATCCTCTGGTACATGAGTTCAGTGGCTAGTGAGAAGAGGAAGGAGACTCTTACAAGTATGTGTGATGAGAGAGCAAGGATGTTGCAGGATCAGTTTAATGTGAGCATGAACCATATTCAGGCCATGTCGATTCTGATCTCCACATTCCACCATGGCAAGAACCCATCTGCCATTGACCAGGTAACTACATCATCTTCCACCTCTGAGCAATTTTAGGATCTGAAATCTGGTGGAAAATTGATGTTCATCCACCAGTTAGTACTTAACTGCTTTCTATGACCTTTGTCATTGGTGTTCAGCTAGCTTTGTATTCACTCAAATTTGGATTAATTGAGGGTGCTTAGTCAAGTGCTTGTCTGTTATTAACTGTACGTTTTGTTAGTTAAGTAGCTAAGTTGGTGCAATTTTTGTCATGTGGGGATTTACTTAAAGATGTTAAGTTTAAAGAGTTTTCTTGACCAAATTGGGATTTGATATATCTAGCTTCATTTAGTACCAGACATGAGTTTTGTTTACCTATGATAATAAACTAGCATCCAGCAGAACTTCTAACTTTGTGAACCTGTAGAGAACTTTTGCCAGGTACACCGAAAGAACTGCTTTTGAGAGACCTCTTACAAGTGGTGTGGCATATGCTGTAAGGGTGCTCCACTCGGAAAAAGAACAATTTGAGAAGCAGCAAGGCTGGACTATCAAGAGACTGGATACCCTCGAACATAACCAAGTCCATAAGAATGACTATGCCCCAGAAGCTCTGAACCCATCTCCAATTGAGGAAGAATATGCTCCTGTCATATTTGCTCAGGATACCGTTGCACATGTCATTTCTTTCGATATGCTGACTGGGAAGGTATTTCCTTTTCTAGATTCTGTGTTTTCATTTTCCACTTGTCATAATTCATTTCTTAAGTATATTAGTAGATCTTGCTGAAAATTGTACCATCCTAATCAAAACACTATGCAATATCAAACATATCAAAGTATTTTTAACTTTATTGTTGTGGAGGTGATGTGTCCAAAACTTGGACGGCAGTGCCATTATATTTCCTAATAGCCAGACAAAAATGAGCTAAACTGCCTTTCAACTCGTAGTTTATAGATGAGAATGCTCTTCTACATTTTCAATGTTATCTCACAACTATATAGGTTAAAGTCAATGTCTTGACTTGTGATCTTTAATCGTAAGGCCTCGTTCGTTTACCTTCAAACAGGAAGATCGAGATAATGTGTTGCGTGCAAGGGAATCAGGAAAGGGGGTCCTGACTGCTCCATTTCGGCTGCTTAAAACTAACAGCCTTGGTGTAATACTGACGTTTGCTGTCTACAAGAGAGATCTACCTTCAAATGCAACTCCAAATGAAAGAATCCAAGCAACCGATGGGTATGCTTTCTCTGAAAGAGGACATGTTGTAAATAAAAATTTGTATTGCAAGTTTCCATAGGTAAATAGGTGAATGATGTCTCCAAAAAGATGCTTTGCCATTAAATGTTGGAGAACTTAGAATCTTCATCTTGTTATAATCCAGAATAAGCTTTATTAATACTGTTGGTTTTACTGACCAGGTATCTTGGTGGAATCTTTCATATTGAGTCACTTGTGGAGAAGTTACTTCAACAACTTGCAAGCAAGCAAACTATCCTTGTGAATGTATATGACACTACCAATCATTCACATCCAATCAGCATGTATGGTTCAAATGTTTCAGATGATGGGTTGCGGCATATTAGCACCTTAAATTTTGGAGATCCCTTAAGGAAGCATGAGATGCACTGCAGGTAATGAATAATTCTTCTGCTTAGTAATTATAGGGTTGAACTACCATGTCAATAGGCCTCTCTTTTGTCTCTGGTAATAATGCGATGCCAGGAAATGTAATGGTGATGATGTCCCTAAGTTCATGAGGGTTAGAATAAGTGAAGTTGTTGTTTTATTTTTATTTTTATAAGACTGTTGCGCCTCCTTATCACTTATAACAGTTGCACAATTTCCAAGGCACCTTGATTTTCAGAAAGTCTTGTAAAACTGTATTCAGAAGCCCAGTTTCTTATTTATGTAGATTCAAACATACGCCACCGTGGCCGTGGTTAGCCATTACAACTTCATTTGTAATGGTGATGATGTCCCTAAGTTCATGAGGGTTAGAATAAGTGAAGTTGTTGTTTTATTTTTATTTTTATAAGACTGTTGCGCCTCCTTATCACTTATAACAGGTGCACAATTTCCAAGGCACCTTGATTTTCAGAAAGTCTTGTAAAACTGTATTCAGAAGCCCAGTTTCTTATTTATGTAGATTCAAACATACGCCACCGTGGCCGTGGTTAGCCATTACAACTTCATTTGGGATCCTTGTGATTGCATTGCTTGTTGGGCATATATTTCATGCAACTGTAAATAGGATTGCCAAAGTGGAAGATGATTTCCATAAGATGAGTGATCTCAAGAAACAGGCCGAGGCAGCTGATGTTGCCAAATCTCAGGTACTACATGATTTTAGTTAATACAGTTAGAGTTTTTTTTCTAGAATTCTACTATCCTTGTGCCTAATCAGATCTCACTCCTCTGTAGTTCCTCGCTACTGTTTCCCATGAGATCAGAACCCCAATGAACGGTGTCCTAGGTGAGTTTGTGAGACTGCCCCTGTTATTTGTTTTGTGATGTCCAGGCATTACTCAAATATTTAGAACAAAACTATAGGCCATGAGAAAGCTTGATGACCCTAAAAAATGTGTTGATTTTTCAGGAATGTTGCACATGCTTATGGATACAGATCTAGATGTAACTCAACAAGATTATGTCAGAACTGCCCAGGGTAGTGGAAAAGCTCTAGTCTCACTTATAAATGAGGTCTTGGACCAGGCAAAGATTGAATCTGGTAAGCTGGAGCTCGAGGCAGTGCGTTTTGATCTGCGAGCAATTCTGGATGATGTTTTGTCACTCTTTTCTGGGAAGTCTCAAGAAAAAGGAGTAGAGGTAAAAGATAGTTCATTATTGTCCCCCATCCTGCAAGAAAAAAAAAATCTTCCGCTTTTTTACATCCGATTTGCTACTCACTGTCTAATTACTGGATTCTTCGATTCGCATGATCAAATTTGGGGAAGAGCAGCTGGGAGTATACATCTCAGATCAGGTTCCTGAAATGCTTATTGGTGATCCTGGAAGGTTTCGGCAAATTATCACCAATCTCATGGGGAACTCGATCAAAGTAAGTGCTGGTTCTAAAAAAATATCTACTTTTGACTCCAAAATATACTTAAATAATTTGCGCAGTCATGCTAACAAATAATATGCCTTTTGGCTGGCTATCTTAACCGATGCAAAGACGATAATTTGAAATATGTTTTGACCTTCCCTGGGAATCTTCTTGTGATTTGTGGTCTAGGCATGCTGTACTTTAGACTTGATTAGTAAACTGAAAATGGATTCTGTTTATGGTGTATGCTTCCTGCAAATTATTAGGAGGCTGGTGCAGTTGATAAAATAGCTGTAAAACTAAATATGCTTTCTAAAATAGTTAAAAAGTTAAAGCAGAGTCTGCGAAAGACACTTTAAATAGCTGTGAAATTGATTATGTAATTTGCAGTTCACAGAGAGAGGACACATCTTTGTCACTGTTCATCTTGTCGAGGAGCTGATGGATTCAATAGATGTTGAGACTGAATCATCATCGAAGAACACTTTGAGTGGTTTCCCTGTTGCAGATAAACGCCGCAGCTGGGGAGGATTTAGGGGTTTCAGTGAAGAGGGATCTGCTAGCTCATTCTCATCGTCCTCTGATGTGATTAATCTTATTGTGTCTGTTGAGGACACAGGGGTTGGAATCCCTCTGGAAGCCCAAACTCGTGTTTTCACTCCTTTTATGCAGGTGGGACCATCTATCTCGCGGACACATGGTGGCACAGGAATTGGGCTAAGCATAAGCAAGTGTTTAGTTGGCCTCATGAAAGGGGAGATTGGTTTTGTGAGTATTCCCAAGATTGGTTCCACATTTACATTCACTGCTGTTTTCGCCAAAGCCCGCTGCGATTCAAATGAATTTAAGATCCAGCAAATCAACAACCAAGCTAATGCTGCATCCTCAGAATTTCGTGGCATGACGGCATTGGTTGTGGATCACAGACCTGTGAGGGTGAAGATGTCAAGATATCATATCCAAAGGAGGCTTGGAATTCATGTTGAAGTAGCTTCCGACTTGCATCAGGGTTTGTCTTGCATAAGCTGTGGGAATACAACTATTAATATGGTGCTTGTTGAACAGGAGGTTTGGGATAACGATTCGGGCAGTTCAGCTCTCTTTATAGATAACTTAAAGAAACTTGATCGTCAGGTTCCTCCCAAGCTGTTCCTTCTTGCCAATTCTATTAGCAGTTGCAGAACAAGCTTTGTGAATTCAGGTGTCTGTACGCCAACTATTATCATGAAGCCTCTCAGGGCAAGTATGCTTGCTGCCTCACTACAAAGAGCCATGGGAATTGGTAACAAGGGTAATACCCGGAATGGCGAGCTCCCAAGTTTGTCTCTCCGCAATCTTCTACTTGGGAGAAAAATTCTAATTGTGGATGATAATAAAGTCAACCTCATAGTAGCTGCTGGTGCTTTGAAAAAGTATGGGGCTGAAGTGAAGAGTGCAGACAGCGGTAAAGAGGCAATCTCACTGCTTACGCCACCTCATAGTTTTGATGCCTGCTTCATGGATATCCAGATGCCTGAAATGGATGGGTATGTGATCCTTATATCTTTAAAAGCTTTTGATTTGTGGAGTCATGGCTTGGAGATTAAATTTTAAAAACCAAGCCTAAATGTCAGAATTTTATTGAGATGAATATACTAATGCATGGGGTTTACTACTTTTCAAGACACCATTTGTTTACCAGAAAAAAAGATCACTGTTGATTTGGCCATCTTGTGAGTCACCTTATATGTGATGACAGTAGTCTGCATCAATTATTATTTTTTAGTTCCTTGATTCCTTGTTTATATGGAAGTCTCTTTAAGCTGAATGCTTTGCTATTTATCATTTACTTATTCCAATTTAGATATATCGGGTTAATGTGGTCACTATATCTCTATAACTTCTATTTCTTTTCCCCCACAGATTTGAAGCTACAAGGAGAATACGCGACATAGAACGCAATGTCAGCAATAGCATTCAACACGGCGAGGTTTCTGCGAAGGACTATGAAAATATTTTAACATGGCATGTACCCATTCTGGCCATGACTGCAGATGTTATTCAGGCCACCCATGAGGAATGCACAAAGTGTGGAATGGATGGATACGTTTCCAAACCATTTGAAGCTGAACAGCTTTATCGAGAAGTTTCACGTTTCCTCGAATCTCCTCCAAAAGGTACTTTGTAGAGGACTTCAATAGATGAGGACTGGCTCGTGGCCTTGGCACAAGCACCTGTTCTCCAGGACACTGTAAATGGATTCAGAGTTTTCCCAGTAGTAAGTTTTTTAACGACAAAGATTTATGTTTTATACTTTCAAATTATGAATAAATAGAAGAAAAAAGTGGGTAGTTACATAAAATCATTTCGAGTGGTAGTGTCAAGCACTGACAACACTCTTGCACATTGGTTGGCCTTTTGCAGGATATCATTTCTTAGTAGCAGAGAGAGTGTATATAGGAGCCCTGCTCGATTAGTTGGGATCGATTTGAGGTTTTTGTATTCACCCATTTTCCCTTGCCAGATTTCAAAGCTGGTTCATTTTTCCTTGTAAAGTTGATCTATCTTCAGGCCTTTCACTGAAGTTGGTTGGTAACCTGGAAGTTTCAAGTTCCAGAAATTGCATGTGAATCTCACTACTCGGAAGTGAGAGAAATAGGAAGCACTGGGTTTGCATATTCTCATCTCAATGTAATAATAAAAGTTGCAATGATTGAAGATATATCACCCTTTTCTCAGTATCAGTGTATTGTATAGATAG
Source organism: Rubus idaeus (assembly GCA_030142095.1). Classification (NCBI taxonomy): domain Eukaryota; kingdom Viridiplantae; phylum Streptophyta; class Magnoliopsida; order Rosales; family Rosaceae; genus Rubus; species Rubus idaeus. Next base: position 29,216,004 of record CM057968.1, on the reverse strand, counting down.
ATTTGGCAGAGAGGAGGAATTGTAGCTTCATTGGGAAGCAGGTAGAGAATGCCCGATGTGTATTACAAAGTTAATAAAGATTTGAAATCAGCTTCTTGTTCTTTAGGGGTTTCCTCCCTATCAAGTCCAAAAATTTGATTCAGTTTAGACTCGATGTAAAGTTTCATTCATTGTAGCATAACCCCATAGTGTTGATAATTTGTGAAAGCTCATGATTCTCATGCACTTTGTACAGTCATTTCTTGCTATTACCTCAAAAAATAAAAAAAGTGCATTTCCTGCTGAATTCAATTAATCTAATTACCAAGGGATTGGAATAATTTTTTTATTGGTATTATTATTTACCAAGGGATCTCAAAGATTTATATGTATAAGTTCTCGCGGTTAGTCCAAATGAGGAGGATTCGGCTAAAATATGTCACGATACGATAATGATATAGTAGTTGAGATGAAAATATAAACAGCTTTAAGGTAATGTGACTGCCAAAAAAAAAAACACTTTCTAGTATTTTTATTGTATTTTTAAATACAAAAAACACAGCGTTGTACTGACGCAAGTCATAGATCGAAATAAAAACAAATGGGAGCTTATTATTAAGGGTTGGAATTTTTTTTTTTGAAGAATATTAAGGGTTGGAATTGGATAACCTAAAATCACGAAAGAAATAATTCGGAAATATAAAAACCCCCGTCTCGTTTCGTCTCTCCCAGTTTCAGTTTCTCTTTGTTTGCGGTAGCGAGAAGGCGGCGATCGGGTGCGGCGGAGATGGATCCAGACGCGGTGGCCAAGGCGTTCGTTGAGCACTATTACTCTCTGTTCGATTCGAACCGTGCTGCCCTAGCAAATCTGTACCAGGAGGGTTCCATGTTGACCTTCGAAGGCCAGAAGATCCAAGGCTCACAGAACATTGTTGCGAAGCTGACCACCCTCCCTTTCCAGCAGTGCCAGCACAGCATCACCACCGTCGATTGCCAGCCCTCTGGTCCCGCCGGTGGCATGCTCGTCTTCGTCAGCGGCAATCTCCAACTCGCCGGTGAACAGCACGCGCTCAAGTTCAGCCAGGTCCGCTATACGTTTGCGATTTCACTTTCATTTTTTCCATCTTTCGGCGGTTTTGTTTTCTTCTAGGGTTTTGATGCGACTGTTTGTGTTGTTGCTAACTGGTGTTGATCCTGTGACGATTTAATTACCTTTTTGCTGTTGCTAGTTGTAGAATCTTGATTTTCTAAGGTTATGGTATAGGTTAAGATTGGAGGGCCTATGGCTTCTGTGCTCTAGGTTTAGCTCTCGATCTACTTGAAACTTGAGTATAGTTACTTGCCATAATTTGCCTCACTGTTCTTTTGTTTGATTTATGAGTTTTTTTGCTCTGTGTGGTTTGGCATTGTTGACTTTATGGTGAGATCTAGGCTTTGTTATCTATGGTTGTGTTAATTGTTATTTCACTCACATTCAGCTGCCTACGCTTATGCTGCGATGCCACCCGTTATATGGCTGTTAGGTGTTTTATGACTATGAATGAATGCCCCAAGATATGACTGCTGTTCGCATAGGTCAATGTTGGGTATTTTATGCTCAATTTTGGTGTGCGCTTTGTTCTTCTTTCTGGTTATGTATGCATGAAGAGAAGATTGAATTGCTAGTTTGAATTAATAAATACGCATATCTATTAACTAACAGTCATGATCTTTTGGCCTCCATTGACAAAAAATCCATCATCACCAGCTGGCAGATCAAAATTCAACACGTAGCAATAGTTCTGAAACGGAAAATACTTTTAACGAGATTTAAACGAAATTTGAATGCTCACTGTTGAATTGTGGTCTAGAGGTTGGTGGTCATGGATTTTCATGGGGATTATCAGACCAAGAGATCAAATTAGTAAGATATTCTGAAATTTTTTAGTTCTCATAAGATCTTGACTTCTGCTGTAAGGAGGAAGAAGAAATTGAGGTTTTGGATACTCAAATTGTCTGCATAAAAATGCTTTGTTCTCTTTGTCTTTATCAAGTTCAAGTCTTAGTTTTGACTAAGCAGTCTATTTTCTGGGGTCTGGATTATAGAACTTGAAAAATATGTCAGAAAACTCAGTTGTTTTTGTTTTATGTATTCATAATACTTTCATTTTAGTCAATTATCTGATTGTTATAATTGTTCAGATTTAGGACAGATCTTTTCTCTCTTGCTTTTGTTTTAATTGCTTTCTAGGTATTAAGGATATTGTATTGCCTTTTGCTTTATGTCACCATGTTTTATACATGAGTCTTAGGCAATGCCTAGGGCATAAAAAAAGAACAATGAAATGAAACCAATTGGAAAGTTCTCCCTTCAACGACATATTGTAGTTGTGACCTGATAGGTTAAAACTTATTCGAACTGGGTTGGGTTCCTTTGTTTTCTTGCCTAAATCATGGTGTCGGTGTGTCTGTAATTGATTAGCAGTATGTGATTTTGTGTATCTATCATTGTTTGAAATTGCTTTGGCATGCGACTTCAGCTATTTTAGTGGCTACTTTTACTCTCATGCAGCTATAATCACCGAGATACTTTTTCCCTCTATCCCCTTGCATCGGTAGAGTATGTTGGGGCAGCATAGGGAATAAGTGCTCCATTCTGTTTTTTGTTTGCTTTAACCTCTAGCATGCCCTGTTATAGTTAGAGGCATCTCTTCTGTCTTACAATTCGTGCCTAGGTTGTGTTTGTGTTATTTCATTACCTCTGAAATAACTACTAAATATTGCAAGTTTGCCATTTGACAAAATTTCTTTTTAACAATTCTATTTGCATAGTATCCACTAGGATGCCTACTTATTTTTAAGTGCAGGATGTAGGCCCTGTTTCTTGTTTTGATTGAAATGAATTCATATGTGCATCATATCCACTATGATGCCGACCTTTTCATATGTGAGCATCTGTTCAACCAAACGAAAAAAGGATTTGAGCATCTTGGTTCATTCATCTTTTCTACCTTTTGTTTTATTCTGCGTTCATTTTACTAATTATATTTTTCTTAATATCTTTTTTTTTTTTTTTGCCAGATGTTCCATTTGATGCCTACTCCACAGGGAAGCTTTTACGTGTTCAATGACATTTTCCGGTTGAACTACGCATGAAGATAAAGGTTGATGACCCACATTTAACAACTGGTGGGATTATGTGTGCTCTCTCTGCTCATGTGTAGTTCAGACATACCAATTCAAATGGAAAGTGTGAACTTCCTCGTTAAGTTTAGTGTTTTGTTTCTAAGAATCAAAGATTTGATGGTATGGTTGTTATTGGTTGATTTGATGATATTTACCTTTGCTGGGTAACTGTCTAAATGGATACAGTATTGGGGGTTTGAAGACTAAACAATGTTTCCTTGGTCCAATTTCTCTTTGCCAGTGTAATCTGAGAAGTTTAATTCATATGATTGGTAAAACTTGTGCACTTTGCTCAAATGTCTAGGGTTTGTGATTCTTTCTGAAATTGAGTGCTTTTGTTATCAGTCTCCTTTCTCTCATCCCAGCCCTCTTTGTAACAAAATTTCTAGACATGTGAACATGGCCAAGCCTGTCATGAAGTAAATCTTCCATAGTATCTATGTTTTACTCCAAGTAACAATTTTTGGATGCCAGGTAAGTTATATTATACATCTGATTGCAAAGTTGGAAGTTGAAAGCCAATCCGCGGCGGCACTTCCAGTCTTGCATACAAGTGGCACAGCTGACTCAAGCTGGCTGCTCTTGCAATTAATTCAAATTGATAAAGGGGTTTCAACAAGTACAATGTTAAACTACATCTAAACATGCAGATAGAGAAGTTGCAATTCCCATTCGGAGTGTCTTATTAATTTTGGATGTTGCTCCAACCGAGATGGATGGCCAGAGAGAGCGTTCGTTCGTGGTGGCTCTTGCCTGAAGCTCAATGTTTTTCAGCAGTAAAACCAATATCCGGTAATTCGACGGAGGGGAGCTCAGGCATTTTGAGAGAAGGGTAGGCATCATTTTGGTGCTTTTCATCCTGTCGACTTTGCTCGGAACGCCCCGAAAATATGCCCGAAATCAGGCTTTCACAGTATTTGAATGGGTTGCTCAATCCATGTTTCACTTTCAAAAGCAGGGTCACCTCTGAGGCTTGCCAAGCTATAGTGAGCACAAGCATCGCAGAAAGCAGCCAGTGAGTGATGGTGTTCTGTCTCTTTAACCTTTTCAATTCTTTCACTATCTCCTGTTTGTCAATTTCTTCGCCGCCGCCGCCGCCACCACTCGCCTCCAATTCACCGCCACCTTCACAGCTTGTTATTTCCTCTCTCCGTTTGTCTTTCAGTGATTCCAACTGTCAATCCGATTACTATCAGTCCATCCAATTGCAGATTCATATCAAAACGCAGCAATGAATTAAGGTATTCGAGATCAGTAACCAACCTGAGACAGCAATCGGGAGAGGAGGAGGTCGTCATCGTCGCCTTGGAAAAAGCTCTCGCCGGAGGCTCCTCTCTTGTTTTTCCTCTCCTCTAACAGCCTCTTGATTGCCTCGTTGATCAGCTCCACATTTTGATCTTTGGATTCCATGGCTATGGGACTCTGATATCTGAGAGAGAGAGAGAGAGAGAGATTTGGCTCTCGGAAGAAGAAGGAAGTCAAATTCCGATCTTCTGCTATTTGCATTCCAGATTCTACTACCAGCAACCGAAAGTTTTCATGTCATACTGGGACGACACGTGGCACTCATACCGGTCGTGGCGTGAAGAGGTTGGCCTTTTCATGTTGGTGGCTCTGTCAGCTCTCAATTATTTTTTCCTTTGGATTAAAAAATGAGGCAAAGGACCACGAATCACAGTGATAGACATGAACACAAGTTGCGTGATGGGCTCGGGTCCAACCCGAACCGTTCACAGGATAATCAACAAAAGCCAAGTCCATTAATAGGAAAGCCTTTACAGAAGGTTATATATAATTACATATATCAATCATCATTCATTTACACAAACTGCTTTTATATAATATATATACAAAGTGAACCCATAAACCATCATCTACCAAGTGATTAGAAAATTTGGTCAACCAAACAATATATAAGTTAGAAACTTAAAATGATTAGGTTGTTTGCTTCTATGGAAATTGAAACATATCAATGTCTTCCATATTGGACAAGTCACCGAGGGAACTTGGTCCTGCTGCTTCACCACTAGTGCTACTGCTACCCATTTGAGCCTGCAAGAGTTGAAGAAAGCTCTTCACATTAGTTAAAAGTTCATGGGGTATTTTGCGATTGAAGATTTGTGGCTTGCTTTTGCTTACCTTAGCTTGATGGTACCTCTCCAGCATGCGCTGATATTGCTCACGTGCCTCTGGAGACTCGACCATGGACAACACCCGCGAGACAGCCTCGTCAATGGCTCCATCGACTTTCTGTTTGCGGAACACCTTGAGGATATCTTCGTCTTCGCTTTCTTCAGTGGATTCTGTCTCCTGCCGAAAACCACGCAAACCGGCTCCTTTTCTTCGCCACCTTAGCACAACTTTGTCCAGAATCCCAACCGCCCAGCAGATTACCTTATAGTGCTTCCTAACCTGATAACCCCTCACACATGCCTGCCAAAATACAAGTTGATAACTCATTACAACAGTTTTAGTATTTTCGTTTCATATGCATGTCGTGCAGTTCATGCACCAAGTAAATATTGACTTCGACTTAGAAAATGAGGTACCTGTATCTTAACAACTTTCTGGCGGAGCGCCAGGAAATCCTTGCGGCCTTTCCAGCCTCGATATTTTTTCTGGATAGATACTGCAGCTGAATTGTAATCACGAGGATTACGAAAGGCTAGCTTTGACATGGCTGAAAGGCCTTGAATATCATCTGAACTGATACCATAATCATCTATACTGACACCAACTTCTCTATGTTGTCGTCTTCTGAAAGAATGCGCCCGGAAAGCAGATTGTATACGAGCAGCAGCCTGCGCTGCATTTCGGACTGCAGCTAAGGTGTTTTTCAGTGGGACCTGATCTTCATTGGCCTCGAGGCTACTCTTTGAGATACTATTTACGGTTATTTCTGCTTCTACCTCAGCGCAGCCTCTGGAAATCTCACTTTCTTCCAGTGTAAGGGATGACAGATGGCTAGTTAGTGCCACCTCAGCAAGATAACCTGCAAGTCCCTTGTGCCCATGGGTGGCTGCAATAGACGCCGGAGTTTTGCCAATCGGATCTTGGGAACTAGGATCTGTCACTGCTCCAGCTGATGCACCAGAAGCAACAAGTACTGCAACCATCTTTTCCCTATTAAAAAGAACCAACATTTCAATGGTGCGCCACAAGAATTATTCTATATGAGATCAAACAAACACACATATATGTTCTCCCAGTAACCAATCTTAGTCATAATGGTAAAAACAAATCTGATCTCAGAATGTGAATGACAACCTTAATCAATTTTCGTTATTTTCTCTTTTACCTTGGAGATTAATAATTATTTTATAGCTGTTATCCTTATCCTAATGATGTGATATTACATGTTATGCCAGTCGAATGAAATGCCACAAGTCCACAATCAAAAGAGAGGAAGTATGGCTCTATTACCTTCCAAAACGCGCAGCCCAATGTAGAGCAGTCCATCCATTTATATCCCGGAAATTTATATTGACTCCAAAATTGAGTATTGGGTATAAGGCCCACTCAAAGCCCAACCCAGCAATCATGTGTATCATGCCTTGCTCTTTCTTGGACAAGGAACAATCTGTCTGGTCAAGTCCAAGGGATGTAGAAGAAATCCATTGCTCCAACTTGTCTTTTAGAAACTCTTCCAGAAGCCAATATATGGTACTAGATGAACTTCCACTGCCAACTAGGAGAGCCTCTATAATACCACCCCAAGTATCATCGTCAGCTTTTGATTTTCTCAGGAACTCAGACTCAACAGTGTCTCTTCTCTGCATTGGTGAATCAGACAAGAGAATTTGAGCGAATCTGACAAGTAATAGCAGTTCTTCTGCACTCCTAGCTTCTGTGGGAGGTGAATTATTTGGAGTAAAGCTACTGCTCTTAACTCGATACTCAAACTCCCTAACTTCACTGCAGGATTCCCGATTGCCTGAAGTAATGCAGATTGTCACCTTCCCGGGAAGGTGAGGAGGAGCTTCACAACGGATCACACCTTCCTGAATGATCTCAGCAGGAACTTCAACGTCACCGAACATACAAGTCCATGCAGATTCTGATGGATCACACATAAAAGATCCAATAACGATGACCTGCATTGAGCAACATGGGCTTTAAGTTTATATTAAGACTACCACAAAGAAAAGCTCCATCAAAGGATCACTTTTTTTTAATAAAAACAAATCCAAGTGAAAACAAATTAGGATATCTGGCTATCAAGCCCTGGACTCAAAACTCCAACATTACTTATCACGCATTAGAGGCACCTAGTATAAGATATTTGGTTCCTTCTAAAAAAAAAGGTATAAGATATTTGGTAGTACCACAAAACTGAGAATAATCTGATCTTGACAGGGCTCTATTTAGTCATTTAGGTCAAGCATAACATATCCAGCCTCACAGATTTGTATTATTATTATTATTATTATTATTATAACTTCAAAGGTGATGCACAAAAATAATCATTAGCAGCAGAAACATGAAGAGTGATGTCAGGATGTTCAGAAACTAGGACACTTGTTAAACAAGCAAGGGGAGCATTCCTGAATAAGAAGCATACCTTTGTAGCCTCAGTGGCATAACCCCATTCTGGAGATATTTCCCGGATTGTAAATTTTTGCTTTTGTGCAACAGTCAAACTGATATCTGAATCTAGAAGTCCAATCTGTTCTTCCTCAAAAAATGATGTATAGTAGTCTGAATGTGTTTCTATCGCAGAAGAATATGGAGAAATCTTGAAACTGTCAACTTGTTGAGGCAGCAACGAAGAAGCTGGTAACATCCAAAGCTTGTCAGAGGATGAAGAATATGCATTAGGTGCTTAAAGCAGTGTCAAATTTTTTTTTTTTGGTTCTATAAATGAGAAAAAGGAAATCATACAGTGTTTAACATTATTTCTATCAGAGTTTAGGCACTCACTATATTCCGGCCCTTCATGTGATCTACTCGATGAAGAAGATAGTTTTCCCTGATGCAATTGGTAATAACAATGCATCAATGGCTCCATTACTTAGATTACTTAGAAGGAATACAAAACAAAGAACAGACATATGGCACCAAGCCATAACATGTACAAGATTTAGCCACCTAAAAGTCATTAACACTACCCACAAATAATCTGAGTAATAAAGGATTGAAAGAGGACAAAAATGTGAACATAGATCAATATGAAATTTAGTCCACAAATACTCACACTTCTGTCCAATGTATATAAGCGTTTCTCCTGGTGCTCAACACCTGATGAATTCAGAACCTCTTTCCAAGAGACAGATTCTTTGTTTCCATCTGCAAATTCATGATCAAGGAATTGACGATGCTCACCACTAATGTCTGCATTACTTTGCATTTGAGCACGTCCACTATAAAACTGATCATTTAGAATGTGTTCTCGTCCAGGGAAGGGAGTAAACTGATCCTGATTGATGATATCGCTATGGTAATCCAAGATATCTGTACTAATATTTGCATTTCCTTGCATCTGAGCATACCCACTATAGAACTGATCATGTACAATAGGTTCTCGTGCATGAAAGGCAGTAAACTGATCCTGATTGGAGCTCTCACTAGGGTATTCCAGGATATCAGAACCATTTGGATCATCATCCACAAATTCTTTGAAGCTATCATCATTCAAACTTAATTGCTCCTCTAGTCGACGCAAAGCTTGGCTAACAACAACCTTAGTTGAACTATCTGACTCCCCTGTGCTATATAACTTCTCTACATTCTCACTTCCATTTTTCTGGATGACTAGATCTGAACTAACTTCTGGACTGGATAAATTCTGATAAGGTTCATATAATTCACTAATCATGGAGACAGATCCTTGATGTTGTGTAGTATTAGAGATCGGACTCTGGCTTAAGGAAGAAGAGGATACTGGTGATTGTATTAAAGATCCAGGACTTGGCTTCACCTGAAATGCATTATTGCAAGTAATGATGTCAATTCAAAGCTCAAGCCACAGACGGCTAGGTGCTATTGCAATTGCTGGAAAATATAAAAATGTACAAGGTGGCAAAAATATTGTATGTGTACAATTCCAACTACAAATGCTGGTTGACCATAATATGAGCTGATAATTTATCACTGATGGAGCAAATTTTAGCCCTGAAAAATGTGCACATCCTGGTGGAAAGTTCAGGTTTAAAAATCTTGAAAAAGGATAGACTTAAAAACATGTTTTCTTTAACATGCACATGTAATGGAACAGTGTATGTCACATTAAAGAGGTACACAACTTTAGTTTAAAAAAAATTGATATACAAGGTGTAAAGCTATATAGCGAGATATGCCTTGTTTATAAAGAGGTTCTGAAGACTTACCTCACTAATTTCCCTATAATGAACAAGAACAATGTGCTCATATGCCCTGCCAAAATAAATAAAAAAAGCTTGTGAAAAATCTATTTTAAATATGTGTCATCCATGATAACATAAATGAAGATGGAACAATCAAGAATCTTTACACTCCTATGGTAAAATATATTTCTGTAAGTTGGATACAATAATAAATTTGTACAAAATTATGATAATTATGTAAAAAGCAGACCTTTTAGCAGAATATTACATTAAGGAATGCAATCTACAATAATAACAAGCATACTTACGGATCCAACATCCAATAGCTACGCCTCTGAAAATTCGGGTTGTCCTCCCCATGCGCATAATAACAATTTAACGTCTCAACATTTCCAACCTAACCATGCATATGAAACATCATTACTCAAACTGAAGTGTTGGAGTACTGACCACAGTACAAACCAGAGCAAAATAAAGCAGGATCTATTCACTATTTTACTGAGCCACTGAAAATTTTCAACAGATTCATCCCTCAGTTCATAACTAACCGACAAGAAGGAAATATACAGTTCTGTGTCATGTAGGACAGGACCTTTGCACAAAAGAAGGCATTCAGTATAACTAATGGACTACTTTAACAAACCTTAAGTCGTTCATGTGCTTCACCAACAGTCCTTCCATCCCTCTTCTTACGCCAACGGTGTCCGTCTCTACGGAAAAACCGAAGGATCCTCTTGTTAAAAAGAAATAAAGATCCACCTGTTGCAAAATCCAGTCAATAGTAAGGACAAATTCAATGGGAATATCAATAAACCGATGTCGTCCCAATTCAATAGAAAAAAAAAAATTAATAATGGAAGAGCAAAAAGGAAACTTACTAACAGGTTGTTGAGGAGGCTCTGGGGTGACCTTATACTTCTCATGATTCTGTAATATGAAGAGAACTTCGGCCGGCTTCAGCCACCGGGTTTGAGCTTCTTTAAAGAGATCGTTAATATTATATCCTGAATATGTAAAACATGTCACACAGTTCATATGGTCATAAACCATTGTAGCAAAGGCTTTTTACTAGATCATACAATCCAAGGAAAATTAGACTGTAAACAACCAATTTCTTATTATGATAAACTGAATTGCAGGGAGTTAAGTCTAAAATTCAATGCCTTTAGATAGATTAACAAAAGGAGATCCAATGATAATAACAATGTAGCTCCAGTAGCTTCATGCAGAAACAAACGAACACAAAATGAAAATTGGTGGTCGTAAACTAACATTAACTTTTAATTACAAATTTTTGGTGCACAAAAATGATTTGATCAACCTATCAAGAAGCCCTAATACCCTGATTATCCAAACCCCTTTGTAAAAATGCTACATTTTTTATACTCAAATTCGACCAATAAGTCAACAACGAGTAACAATATAATTAAGCGAATTGAGGACCAGACCTGATTGCGTCATGTTCAATTCGTGAAATTCAAAACTGGAAGAGCTGCAGAGAAAGCGTTTGAGTTGTGCTCATTTGAACTGGAGGCCCGTCGATGATGCAGCCGAAGCAGAGCAAAAGAGTTGAACTTGAGAGCCGGACGGAAACCCGGTCGAGCTGAGCCGGAGAAACTGAAAACCTCGGTGGACCGGATCACGCCTGAAACCTCGTCACCGTACAAGTGCTACTGAACGGTGTGGCCCTTGAATTTGGGCTTGCAAGGAAAGAAAGAAAAACCGACAGAGACAGCGCGACCAAGACGAAGTGTGTACTCTGTATTTTAACGACGACCAGAGAGGACCAACAAGGTTGTAATAGAAAGGAGACAATTATCTCCCGCTACGAGGTAGCTTCGTGTCGTCTGACGTGGCGAGATGTAATTGGCAGGGCCAAAATATCATTTACCAAGGCCTGAACGGCTGATTGTTGTATAATATCAGACGGTGAATAATCAATATGGGGACACCGTCGGCACTATATTCGAAAGGGTAATTTTGACATTTTACGATAAAAATACCCGAGAAAGATGATAGTTAAATAGAAAACGTGGAAAAGGGGGGGCGTGTAGGAATATTCTTGTTTCTGGGTAAATTTGAGTGCATAAAATGACCCACACACACTCGCAGATTAACGTCACTGAGAACGATGGGCATAACAGTCTTAAGCCTATAGAGAAGCAAATGAAAAAAATGTGGAGTCACCATTGATATTCCAAAAATGAGAGGCTAGCTGCTGTCTAGTTTCGATTGGAGTGGTCAAAAGGTGGGACTGTCAATTGTGTAGCCAAAACAAGGATTGGGATGAAATTGTGAGGTGCCTTCTAAAACGTAAAGTGCTTTTGGATGATTCACAACAGTGCTTTGGGAGATTATTGGTTGACAAAGGAGACAAGGACGTTGCAGTTTGCACTGTTGCTAACCAAATTCATAAGGATGTAACATGCATATCAGGTTATGGGCTAATAGCCTAATATATGTTTTTTTTTCGTTACAAGGGCTAATATATGTTTACTATTATATGTTTCAGGGTAAATTTGTTTTATATTCTATTATTCTTATTTTAACTCATGCGCAACTCATTATTTTATGATCGTAATACCTTCACTCTTTATACTTTCGCCATTTGAAAATGATTTGTTACTGGTGTCAAATCCTTTCCCTCCAACTCAAATTAAGAAACTTCAAAAAATCAATAATTGTTGCCAACGATACAAGGTTGATCAATAATTGAAAACGCCACCATAGTTCGGGGTGAAATGTAAATAATCCTATGAAAAAAGAAGCTCATAAGCTGTAAGATTAAATTCTTCTCTTCCAAGTCAAACTAAGAAATCTATAAAAAAATATCAATGGCTTTTACCGATGATTAATTCGTCGGCCAAGGTTGAGCTTCAATTTTTTTCTCTCCAATGAAATAAAGATCATACTTTTAATGCTCGAATTAAATATGATTTAATTTTTGAGGTCATATCTTTCCTCTTTGCAACCTCGCATTAAGTTCCTCAAAAATGCAATTCTCATTAAAAAAAATTTGTGTGTTAAGCACGTATTTTTTCTTCCGTCTTGTTTGGGGTTCAACAAAACCTTTCTAATAATCTATTTTCTATGAACATTGTTGAAATCTTTTTCCTCCAACACAAAATAAGAAACTTAAAATGGAGTTTTTGCCCCCCCTTAATTTTCTTTCCTCCCCCTACCCCCATCAAAATTTACACTCATTTACCACTCCAACACTTCACCTTACCCCCAATCCAAACCTATCAAAAAATTTATAATTCCACTACTTTTCATAACACTACTACAAATAAAAACCTCTTAGAATGAAACTAAACTAATCCTCAACTCCCCATACCAGATTAACACCCAAAACAATTTAAAAGTTTATACAAATAATATTTAAATACCCATTTAAAATAATTTCCTCTCTTATAAAATAATTTCACTAAAACTACAACAACTTTATCGACTAATGAGGATATATATCAATATCCCCCCCCTCCCTGATACATCACCCCCGTCACCCACCTAAATATTCATACCTCACACCACGACACAGAATGATTGGGATGGAATCAAATACACACCACAAATGTTCCTCCATAATCACTAACACATTTAACCCTAATTTCTAACATTTCACATAAACCATAAATAATTAATTTAAAAACAACTCCATTCCCCAAACTCACTCTACTCCCAGTGAGGAGGAGATATACTCACTCTCATAGGAGGAGATTACTCTTCCGAAATGAGAGACCTACTTCCAAACCCCCATAACCTAGAAATATACCACGATATAACTTAAAAACATAAATTTCATCAATTATCTTTAAACAAATCATAACAAACAATCCACTCTAATCCTCCTCCTCCTCCCGACAAAACAATCATTAACGAACCCTACCATATCATCTTTAATTATCCAATTCATCAATCTCCCCAACCAACCTCCAAAATATTCAAAATAATTATCTTACTCCTATATAATTCCAAATCCACAACACATTCAACCTCGAATTTCGATACACCCTAATTTATCGACAAATTCCCAAACTTCAACAATTTTCACAAAACAAGTATCCCATGATCATGATAAAATATACAACACTAACCAAACAACAACCCCAAAAGATGACCCCCCACCCCCCCCAATTGGCCCCACTCCCCCACCATCTCCGATTCACCAAATTTTACAGACATCACTATCACAACATGAGGAACAACTTTCATAACTAACTAATCAAAAGATCGGAAGTGCGGAAATACCTCAACACCGTCACCCTCCGAGAAATCCCTTTTTCCCCTCCCGATGTTTCCTCGGGCGGTGGTATAGTCCTGTGAGTGGGCTTCCAACCCAATGATGGGAGCTGGAATGACCGGAATCCCCGCAAGGTGAAGAATCTCACCCCTGCACTGTTCCTGGGCGACTTTGGCTCGACTTTCCTTCCTCCACGCTTGATTCGATCTAGAAACCTTTATAGGATTGAAGATGGTAGAAAGATGAATCTATAGGGACCAGTTTTGTGCCAAAGGTGGCGGACGGGAAAGTTGTGGGGTCAAAGGTGACCCGACGGAAGAGAGAAAAATCGGGGAGAGAGAGAAAAATTGGTGTGGGTTGGGGTTTCCCGAAATGGAAACCCTAAATCCAAAACTTGCTATTTATAGTATATTTTTTCCGAACTTTCAAGACCATAACTTTTACATACGAACTCCGATTTTAATCTTCGTGTCCACGCTCGTTTAACGTCCTCTACAACTTCCTGAAAAAATTATTTCAAATTCTTTCCGAAATAAAAAGTCAACTCGACCTTCCCTACTTTTAGCTTAACCGCACTTCGACCTTCTCGTGAAACCTAGTAAAACGATAAATCTTCTCGTCACAGTTTTCTACCCAACGGCAGTGGCACCCATCTTTGGGTTTCTTCTCCGCTTGGATCTAGGAGACGGAGGCGGTCTCTACTCCCGTGGCACCTACCTACTCCTCCCCTTTCGATTTCGTTGTAGTGACGGCTTCAGATAGGGAGTGGGTATTTGGATTTGGTTCCTTAGTTTCTTTTGGTCTATGGGTCAAGAGCAAGGGGCTTTCGTCTACTCAAGGGCGATCTCTCGTCTGGGAAGGAGGGACTGACGCCGAGATTCGATCGGTTCTTGGGTGGTCACTCAAGCGGGGCAAAGCAGTAGCGTGGATGCTGGTGTTGTGCGGCATAGACGTGTGACTGTGGTTGTTAGATTCTGCATGTCCCTTATGGTTGTCTGATGCCTAGGTGGTAGTGAGGTCTAAACTTGGTCGCTTTCAAAACGATTTTTAAACCAAAATCGCATGTTCTTATTTTCGCACCAAAATTATTATTTTTAAAGACTTCTAGAGTTGACAAAACGCACAAATATTGACTCGTTTATTTTCTACCATTTTCCAAAGTCGGAAAACTATAAAATTCATCAAAAATAAACAATTTCAGATTTTCGAATTCTGTTAATCGGAACACTTTAAAAAATATATGTTTTACGAATAGAGAGTTTTTAGAAATTTTTATTTTTTTTCGCCGAAACCATAGTTTTTCATCCAAACCGTGGGTTATAACACACGATTTTTGGGCCAAAATCACATTTTTTTATTTTCGAACCAAAATCTTCTCAGACTTAAAATCATGATTTTTTAAGACTTCTCGAGTTACGAGAAAATATTCGATATGTTTATTTCTTACGATTTTTCAAATTCGAGACAACTAAAAAAATTATTAAAAAAATAAACGATTAGAGATTTTCAAATTCTGTCTATTGAAACACCTTTTAAAAAATATGTATTACCAATAGTGAATTTTTGATTTTTTTTTTTTTTTTGCCGAAACCATAGGGTTTTCACCCAAAAATGTGTAATGACTTATAACACACGATTTTTTTGCCAAAATTGCATGTTTTTATTTTGGTACCAAAATCATTCTACTCTTATATCATCATTTTTAATGACTTTTCGAGTTAACATAATACAAAAATATCGACTAGTTTATCTTCTACGTTTTTCCAAAATAAAAAAATTAGAAAATTCATAAAAAAATTAATGATTCGAGATTTTCGAGTTCTGTCAATTGGAACACCTTTAAAAAAATGTTTGACCAATGGTGATATTTTTAGAAATTTTATTTTTCTGCCGAAACCATGGTTTTTACCGAAAACAGTAGCTTGTAACACACGATTTATTGGCCAAAATCGCATGTTCTTATTTTCATATCAAAATCTTACCACACTTAAATCATGATTTTTAAAGACTTCTTGAGTTGACATAATGCAAAAATATCAGTTTGTTTATTTTTTACAATTTTTCAAAGTCAGAAAATTCAGAAAAAATAAACGGTTCGAGATTTTCGAGTTATGTCAATTCGAACATCTTTCAAAAAAAAGTCAAAACTCAATTTGGTACCTGAACTATTGCGAAATGTACTTTTTGGTACTTCCAATTTTTTTTTACTCAAAATGGTACCTCCGTAGTTGAGAATGGTCCAATTGGGTACAATTTTGTGTAATGATACAATAGTCCAGGTATCATTTTAGGTTAAAAAAAATGTAGGTACCAAAACATATCTTTCGCAATAGTTCAGGTACCCAATTAGGTTGCAGAGGTACCATTTTAGGTAATAGAGCAATAGTTCATGTACCATTTTGGATTAAAAAAATTTGTAGGTACCAAAAAGTATATTTCGCAATAGTTTAGGTACTAAATCATGTTTTTACCCTTTAAAAAATATGTTTTACCAATGATGCTTTTTTTTAGATTTTTTTTTTGGTGAAACCATGTTCCTATTTTTACAAATTTTATTTTTCTGCCGAAACCATGGCTTTTACCCAAAACCGTGAGTTATAACACACGATTTTTAGGTCAAAATCGCATGTTCTTATTTTCGCACCAAAATCTTCTCACACTTATATCATGATTTTTAAAGACTTCTTGACTTGACAGAATGCAAAAATAACAGCTCGTTTATTTTTCTAAATTTTTTAAAGTCTGAAAACTATAAAATTCATAAACAATAAATGATACGAGATTTTCGAGTTATGTCAATTAGAACACCTTTTAAAAAATATGTTTTGCCAAATCAGTGGGTTATAGCACACTATTTCTTGGCCAAAATCACGTGTTCTTCTTTTCATACCAAAATCTTCCCACATTTAAATCATGATTTTTATGGATTTCTCAAGTTGACATAACACAAAAATATCGACGTATTTATTTTTTATATTTTTTGGAGTTATGTCAATTGGCACACCTTTTAAAAAATACGTTTCACTAATGGTAAATTTTTTGCCAAAACTATGATTTTTTACCTAAAACCATGGGTTATAAGTTATAACACTCAATTTTTGGGCTAAAATTGCATGATCTTATTTTTGCACCCTAAATCTTCTCACACTTAAATCATGATTTTTAAGGACTTCTCGAGTTAACTGAATGTAAAAATATCGACTCGTTTATTTTTTACGATTTTCCAAATTCAAAAAACTAGAAAATTTATAAAAAAATAAACGAGTCAAGATTTTCGAGCAAAGTCAATTGAAACACGTTTTAAAAATCATGTCTTACTATGGTGAAGTTTTGATACGGGCAAAGTTAATGGAAAACGTTGGTTAGAAAGGTTTGGCATGCCCTGCACCTCCAAACGTGTCAAACCATGTCAATCCCTTTTTTCCATGAGAAAGCTTTACCAAAGTTTAAAAAATAAATTTTAAAATTATTCCAACTAATTTTACTCGAACAATTTGAATCGTTTGTGAGTTATGATTTGCGGTGATATCCGGTGCATCAAAGTGTAAACTTTGTTGGTGATAAAAATCCTATAAGTAATACTCGAATGACTATGTGAATTAATTTTTGTGGTGATATGATCATATTGATCATTACTCTTGGCAATCTCAGTTTACATTCCTCAAAAATACAATTCTCATAAAAATTGTGTATTATATATAGCAAGCATTTTTTTCTTCCTTCTTGCTTGCTTCAACAAAACTTTTCTAATGACCTATTAATGTTGTTGATTCAAATATGAAAAAGAAGCCCATACAATGTAGGTCTAAATTCATTTCCTCCAAGTCAAATTCAAAAAAAAAATGTGAATGACTTTTACCGACGAATATTTCGTCGGCAAAAATTACGCTTCAATTTTTTTTTTTCTAATAAAATTTGTGTGTACGTATATATATACGTTGTGATGGGTCACCAGCAGCTTTAATGAGAAAGAAACAGAAGATCGATCCAGTTGTCACATGTCATTTGCAGAAGACACAAAATGGGACGGCGGGAATGAATCCAAGTAACTTGTTTCCCTAACCCTCCTCCCACTCACACCCACACACACTCTCTCTTTATCCTCTCTTTCACTCTCGTCTTAATTTCCTTCCCATTCAAGTCTTCTCCTGGCTATTATTAATACTCCTCCGATCCAATCCCATTATTCCCAGGTACCATTGTACGTAGCACAGCTACTGTTAATAAATTTCTTGCGAGGCAAACAAGTGCATTGAATATCATCATGTCTGACTGGGGACCGGTGTTTATCGCCGTGCTGTTGTTCGTGCTGTTGTCGCCGGGTCTGCTGTTCCAGGTGCCCGGGAAGCATGGGTGCGTGGAGTTTGGGAGCTTTCACACGAGCGGTGCGGCCATAATGGTTCACTCCCTCCTCTACTTTGCTCTCATTTGCGTCTTCGTGTTGGCCATCAAGGTCCACTTTTACCTTGGTTAACTACTTGCTTAACCAAACCATTCAAGAAGAACAAAATGTAGTACTCGATCTCACCAAATCTATATATTTTCCCCTTCTGTTTCTTGAGTAATGATAGGGTTTCAAGTGTTCGAGTGATTGCATTCTATTTGAATAAGAGTTAAACTTGTGTTGATCACCAATTTGTGTCCTTGCTGAATGAAGCTAGTATATATTACACTTACCTAATTGCAGTGTTTTGAGATTGTGAAACTAAACTAGTACGTACATGCATGATTGAATATAGGGAATATATGGTTCTGGTTTGGTCGTTTGGATGTGCCTATTCCATTGCTGATTGGCTTAGCCAGCTAGCGATCGTATAAAAGTGAACGTGGTCCATATAATTTATATACTGCATGTATTTTAATTCCCAACTCTAAAAAAATATGATTGGCTAAAATCCGTCTCAATAATAAGGTATAAACTATAAAGCAATTGACATTGCGACTGGAGAACTAGAAGCTGGAACCAAGCAACAAAAATTACCTGTTGGACGATGGTACAATACATTGATCTAATTAAAACCAAAACATTGCTAATTGATCCAAGTTCTAGGCTGTAAAACAGTACCCCAAGTACGTCCCTCATCGGGTAATACACTTCTAGGAAGAACCAAGTATTTATAGAAAAGCCTATGAATTCAAAAGTAATTTCAGCCAACACTTTGCGATGAGCCCTTTGGGTTGTTACATAAACAGTTATCCACATGTCACATTTCGGATTTGTCTTAAAAGCCTCTTAGCCTCATCAAGTAAATTGCGCTCTGAGTCTAAGTTAGGAGCATCTTCCTTAATATCTGTACCAAATTGAAACTTCAGAAAATAAACAGATAAAATTCATATTGAGGAAAGAATACATATATGTATTTGACTTCTTGCTCAAGTTAAAACTAGGGGAGCACGAATCCTGCAGGCCCTATACATGCAAAGTATAACAATCGTTAGCCGTATGAGTGGGCATGAGTTTATTTCCTTAAGTATGCCATGCATTATCATCTTAAATTAATGTGGAAATTAACTCATCATGCATGATAAGTATGTACTACTATATATATTGTGAATCCTCAAATCGTATTGGTACAAATATATATGATCTTATATATCCTAACTAAAGTGATTTTTCCTTTTTGTCACCAGGTACGTGGTGAATTAATTAAATTAATTAAACGAGAGATTAGTTGTGTTGTCAAAATCATAACTAGGATTATCAACACTAGTACTCAACAGCTGTACGTTTAATTAGATTTTAAAGTGTTCACAAGGGACCTACTAAAAATAAACAATGATCGATCACGTTTGTTTCTGTTGAAGATTTCTTCTTCTACACTGATTCTCTCTCTTTTGGAATTCGGATATGTATTCCTTTCTTCCGTTGCCCAATTGCTAACACGTACATTCTTCCTCAACTTTTTAATACAATATATATAGCTAGCGAGCTAAGCTAGACACATATCCACACACAGAAGAAGTAACCAATTAAGAAGAAGCTAGAAGTAGATTGCAGCTAGCTGGTAATGGCGGACTGGGGGCCGGTGGTGATAGCGGTGGTGCTGTTCGTGCTGTTAAGTCCGGGGCTACTGTTTCAGGTGCCGGGGAAGGGCAGAGTGGTGGAGTTTGGCAACATGCAAACCAGTGGACTATCCATCCTCGTCCACACCATCATCTTCTTTGGCCTCATCACCATCTTCCTCATCGCTATTGGCGTTCACATCTACACTGGATAATGATCGACCACCATCATTTGCTAGCTAGCTAGCTAGCTACTGTCTCATTTCATTTCTTTTATGTATGTTTGATTCAGAATCAATTAATGACTAGATGCTATATATAAAGTCGATCTCTTAGTACTTCGATTCTCCAAGAGTCTTCAGCTGACTACTTATTCTTTTATCACCAATTAAGTCTTCAACTAAAGAACCCAAATGCATAATAATTCAACTAAACAAGCCTTGTATGCTCTTTTATGAAAATGAGAAGAGGAATGAGCAACTCTTGGACTCTGAAATATCATGATCAATTGCTTTGCTTACATTCACTTCCGAACCAGTACATCAATGAATTCTTCATCTCATCTAGTCATCAATATTCTGACTCTGCTAGCTTTTCTTTTCAGAAAATTAAGTTTAGTGCACCATACGATTCATATCATTCACTGGTGTCGGCCATGTCCATATCAATGTCAGTTAGAAGAATAATGAAGTCTGTTATCGTGGAGTGTAGAACTAAACTAGAAGGTACAAGTTTTGCTTCACTTTTCACACCTTCTGATTCAAACCCTGGAAGATTGTGATGCCTAAGCGTTCACTTATTGCTATGTCAGTAAGTCCCATTTCTTATTGGGCAAGGACTCATGGTTCTTATTGCTTCTCCAGTTGTGGGCTTGTGGCATTGGAGTGATCAGTGGGTGGCATACAATACTATAGAACCAGTTTGTAGTCGCTGAAACTGTTTCCCCTCTACTTATTTATTGGGTTTTTCAATTACCTAATTTTAGCCATCACCGTCATACTCATAAGCTGACCAATTCAATCCCAAAGCTGAACCAAACTGAAACCAATAAGCAATCAATGTCATCTTCAATCAATCCCCATCCTAGCCCCTACTAGTCAATACCAACCTTATCGTTGATAAAATATCTCTCAGTTTCTTATACAAATTGAAACGCAATTCAGAAGGTTTGCTTGAAGAAAAGAACAGCATAATTTGAATATACTGGCCCAGCATGACTTAAACAGAAATATCACAAAGGAATAACTTATGCGTATTTGAGAACAAAAGAGAAGTGATATATATACTGGAACATCCTCCTTCCCATCTCTCCTCACAAGTATGAATTCATTGGATGGGGGTAAAAAAAGTGTAATAAATATCATGATGATATCCTTGAACAATTCACTATTAGAAGCCATATGATCCACAGATTCAGTAGAACATTAATAAAAACATTCATCCACTGTTCATGCATCATCAATACTTCACGATCTCTCAGCTCGATCGATCCATTATATAATTTCGTCCTGAATTGCCTATACATTCATTCGTTCCTCCTATGTGCAGCACTCCACTTGCAACAACATTACTGCTGCTCTGCTCTATCCCCTTCAATAAACATATCAACTCTCTTCTCTTGAAACACCTCCTCTAACCTTCTTCACAATAACTTCCATGCTGCAGCAGTAGAGAATTAATACGAGTGAGTTGTTAAACAATCGCAGACCTTAAAAAAAAATCACTTGGGACAGAAATGCATCTATCTGATGATTAACAAAGAGAAGAGAACAGAGACGATGATCCAAAAATAAATAAATCCCAATCATGTGAAAATATCCCTTACCTGCATTCCTGGATACATATGAATAGAAAACATATGCCAACTAAGAATACTTAATACATCACTTTCAATACCTAAGATCCCACTGAGGGTAAAATTTTGGACAAGCCAAAATTTCCGTGCTCAGCTAAGTAGAGCAACATCCAAGCAGTGAAGCAGGCAGTTCTAACACATCTAAGCAACACTAGCATTGTTCTCTCATCTCATTCCAATCTCAAGTGTTAAACCAGAAAATTTGGCTTATCCTAGTAACCTATTTATCACAATTGCTTATATCCTTGCTAGATGCACACCAAAAACCTTTTAGCTTTCTAGGTTGCAGGACTAGACAAATTAACCAATCAGAATTCCACAAACAAACCATAAAGAAGCCAACATGTCATGAATATAAATTTGAGAAGTTATTCAATGACTTATGAAACCAAGATTATTGACAAAACGTAGAATCATCCACGAAACCAAGAGCTTTATTGTTTTAAAGCTAGTACATTTTAATAAATCCAAGATGAAAACCGGAAGTTAGTACCTTTTGGTCAATCAGATTTTGCATGGAAGAGACATATTAATGGGTGGATGAAGGTTGGAAGTTTGGCATAATAGTGGCAGCAATCGAAGAATGAAGATTGATCTGTAAATGGGGGAGCCGCATACAGGACAAACAAAAACGAAAAGGCGCCAAATTAGACATGTTGCAGACGAGTGATTTGGCTGGACACATTAACAGGTACTCAATTAAGCAAAAGAAACTACATCTTTTTTTTAACAACAAAAGAAACTATATCTAAACTCATTAATTTGCACTTCCTTACTACCTAATTTTCAGTAAAGGATACATAAACTAAGAAACCTTTCCCTTCGCCAAAAAAATAAAAAATAAAAATCTTAGTGCCTTCAAACATGGACAAACCTGGAAAAGAGGTTTCTGCATATTTCTAACTATGAATGAATGAATGATACGGCTAGTCCATCCCAATCCCGATTTGATACCAAACCTTGTCATTCGTAATAGGATATTCTTATCGAAAAATCTAACCTTGCAAATAAATTGGTTCTTTCAGAAGAAAAGCAAGTAACACCAAAAACAGACAAAGCCATTCGATATCAATATTCCAGACAACAAAGCAAGAGCCTCAATTCTCACAAAATTACTTCAGCAAAAGACAAAGCAGATATTAATTAGTAGAGTTAATTAAAGAAATTAAAAGCCAAAGCAACCATATTTACCAGGAATCTCCTTCCGCGGTGACGTCGGCGGAGGCGAGGCGTAACAAAGAATCGACTTTCCCAAAACGGAAAGGCTGGAGACGACCCCAGCCACGTAGAAAACCATGACCAATCCCAGCACCCAAGGCATCAACAAGAACCCGATGAAGAAAGTCACCGACCCGCAGAGCATCAGCGCCATCGAAATCCCGAGCATAAGCGACGCGAACCCCGCCGGCGAGATCTGCGTAGTCGTCGTCGCCGGCGGCGGCGGCCGCCTAGAGGAAGAAGACGAGTGATCGGAGAATTGAATCGGCGTGGGAGGCGATCGGAGGAGGTTGAGGACGAGAGCCGATAGCTCGTAGAAAACCCTGGATTGCTGGTCTTGTTGTTGTTGTCTTCTCATCATCTTCTCTTTCCTTACTTTTCTCGACAAACAGAAGAAAAGAAAAAACCTCCAGAAGAATATGAGGTCAACAGAGCCCAATCCGAGAGAAATTTGAAGAAGAGAAGACAACCCAAAACAAACAAAAACAATTGGAGATTATTCTCTCTTTTTTTTTGTTGCTAAAAACGAGGCAAATGGATAGAAGGGAGGAGGAAGAGAGAGTCTATGTCTATCTATCTACAGCGCGCGTCTGTTGTTGATTGGAGAAGTTGGTTCTTGTTCACCTTGCTCGCTTCGGGTTCGTAATTATTGAAAATACAGGTGGACGGATTTGAGAGGCAGCGCTTGGTTGTTATCTGAGCCGATATTTTCTTTTTCTATCCGGTTTGGATTGGAAGAACAGAAGATCAAAATCTGCTATAATTGGAAACTGGTTGCGCGCGTTGTCTGGTGGAAGCAGAATGAAATAATACAAACAAAGGGGAGAGAGTTTGGATAGGACGACACGTAAGCCGTGCGTGTGAGGCCAACGCGATGTGGATTGGAGTGTGAGTAAAGGTTTACTCGAGGGTGGGGCCCACATGACGTGGGACCTTATCTTCTCCACCCCTGCTTCCATCTCCCGCAAACGACCACCGCCTTCTAAAAGACTCCTCGAGGCTTTTATATTCTTTATATTTTGTAAATTAAATGACAGGTGATGCGAATTCTTTTTGTTAAATAGTGGTGGAGGTTATTTCACCAAGAAAAAATATGGTGGTGGAGGACCGGACGTTTTTTTTTTTTTTTAAGGAACACCGAAGGTTAAGTTTGTTGTTTAACCGTTTTAGATGAAAAAGTTAGGAAATGAAGGGCAATTGAAAGAACGGATTACATTAAGGTAGAACGAGATTAGTTGTATTAGGCTAGTAGCTATAACTTCTTAGACCCGAAGGACATTACCATCTCTTTTCAAAAATAAACTTTTTAAAAGTGTTGATAACGATATTACTATACTTTAGAATTATCATCTAGAACTGTAGAAGGTGGTCCAAATCTACTTGGTTAGCTAGGTAAGACTTTTCAGGCCATTTGGCTAGGTAGCCAAGACTAGAGAGACTAGCACGTTAAAGTGTTAAACTCGAGGTTATTTATTTCGTGCATCATTTCATTGATAAATAAATTATCATCTAAAAACATGGTTGAAAATGTAGCCATATAATTGAAGTGGGTTATGATCAAAAAAATATAATTGAAGTGGGTGGGAGCTTTGATGATGACACACAAATTATTAAAGTGTCAAAAGAGATGGCTTTGAGGTCTCAATCCCTATACGTGGCATTTCCATGACCCACAAGGATTCCCATACATTAACAAATAACAAAGGGATGCTAGCCTCATGATGCTCGTTCTTCATTATTTAAGATTATCATAAGCTAGGAAAACACGCATTGGTAATCCCAAGATCATAAGGGGTTCTCATGCTTGAATAAATTATTAACATTAATGGAGCACCTTCTTGGCATGTTTATGTGAATTTTGTTCACCCCACATGCAAAGGGTGGGTTTTGTACACATCAATCATTCTCGCTCTGAAGTCAGAACATTAATTTTGAAACGTGTAGATCAAATTAACACTTTCTACGAGCCCAGAAGAAGTCTATACTCTATACCATTCGAGTCCAAGAAAAGAGATTTGCTATCGTGTAACGACTGTAACCTAACCCAGAAAGAGAATTTAACCAAAGGCCCAACTCAAATACCTTCAGTAACCCAAAATGCAATAATACTAACCGAAGTAATAGGCAAAAATGCATGCTTACTTCTGGTAAATAATAGACATTTCAGATAGTAATATTTATTACCACCAAGCTAGCTTTGCTCCAATTGGTCAGACAGCAAAGTTTTACACTCTATGCAAAGAGATACTAGTACTTATTAAGTTTCCAAAGCAAGCTTGCGAAGCTAAAAGAAAGAAGCAGATCGAGTGCTGGGCACGCATGCACAACTCTAATGTGCAGAGTTAATTATGACATAAATCCATACTATTATTACAACATGGTTCAGTTTTCTGGTCAAATAAAAATGAAAACATAATAAAAACAAACACAAACGTACGGCATATAACTCGCTTATGATGAATGGAACCCATCAAAACATGCATGCATCCATGGCTTCCCCATACAGAGTTGTTCTCATCCCTTATTGTTGTTATCATGGCAACCATCCTCCCATGTAATTCACGCTCGGCCCTGCTGTCACAACTGATATTGGATCATTCTGGTGATATGATCTGCAAAACAAGTACCATTAATTTCTTGAGGAACATGAACCTGCTGCATGCCTTCGAAGTTACTTTAGCTAGGTCTTCTCTAAGTAGCAACAAAGTCATAAGTAACTGTAATATAGGTCTTTCTCTAGTAATTTTGAAGGTCATGGTAATCTTGAATGACGGTTCATCTGCTTCCTAATTACTTTAGGTCTTTAAGTCTTTTCAAGTTTCAAAATATACTTGTGGAAGATGAACCTGCTTTCAAAACTACTATGGCCTTCACTTTGATGCCTCCAATACAAACCTTCCCTCATTTCACCTATAGAGCATAA
The DNA here is from genome assembly GCA_030142095.1 of Rubus idaeus. Lineage (NCBI taxonomy): Eukaryota > Viridiplantae > Streptophyta > Magnoliopsida > Rosales > Rosaceae > Rubus > Rubus idaeus. The sequence goes on along the minus strand of CM057968.1, from coordinate 29,190,316 downwards.
AAACTTACTAACGCAGTCATGCTTATTCGGTTTACTATATAATTGAAAACTACGTAGTTGCTTTCTGTTGGCCATACCCTTCTAGGTTAAACCCAGAAGAGATCGATGCTAGCTGCAGTACTATAATTAATATTTTAGGTTTACTTTATTATAGGGAGTTTATATATATGCCCAAGTATATATAGAACTAGCATATATACACATGTACATACCCCATTTGTAATGTGGGCTCCAACTCTAAGGGATGGAAGAAGCCATCACCGTGAGGTTGATGAGCTTGTTGCCGGCCATATCCCACATCCTCAGCACTTGCGTTCAGTTGGAGAGGATTTACATTGTATCCCTCAAACAACTGCAAAATAAGTAGCATCACCCAGAAGTTCATGTACATATCACCTTTTATAATCATTCAAAGCCAAAATTAATTGTCAGAAACATTGCCTTACCCTTTGTTTCAGGGTCCTGTTTGCTTCGTTAAGCATGTGTTCCTGTAAAGAAATAAAAACAATGCATAGATTGATGATAGACTATATTGAAAGAAAAAAAAATCAAACTTTTTCCTTTTGACCTGAGAAGGAGTTGGAGAAAAGCAAAAAGGTCAGATGTACGAGTCCGGATTTGTACCTTTCGCTGAAGATCTGTGAGCTGATCCAGCATGCATTGGGTCTGTAACGCAAGAACATTGAAGTTACAGATAATGCATCATCTAGGTCATGATTTACTCAGAAGCATTTCGAAAACTCAATTATGTTTTTTTTTTCTTTTTTGAATGAAAGAAGACTTAACTCAGTTAAAAACGACAAGGGCATGCATGTAGGGGCAAGAGTTTCAGGGCATATGGATTTCAAAATATAAAAAGCAATTTCAAGGTGTATTTGATAACTGGTAGCTGCTTAAGTTCTCAACACATTATTGTACGTAGACCACTCCAATTTATAGTTCAAAAGTAGTTTGTTTTTGCAAAATAAAAAAAAACTTGAGAAAGCTAGATAAGGAGAAAGAGAGTAGAGTTGTCAATTAATTTCACTCCGAAGTACTTCTATGTACGTACCTATAGCATGTTGGAGATGGTGATCAGTAGTTCAGTACATGATATGGAAACGAAAGAAAAGATTTCTCAAGTAATGTCAGAAAAGTGACTTAATTAGCTAGTAATGTGTCAATTGTCAAACTGCAAGAATATAATGATTCATTTTTTTATTTAAGCTGTTTTATATTTATCAAAATTCAAGAAGCAATTTGTTTGATACTAAAACTAAAAAAATTCTTAGAAAATAGATATAAAATGAAGGATCTAGTAACTTTTCAAAAAAATGTTTTGAAGGAATCTTTTTGGACCTCCTAAATAAGAAATTTCTGGGAGAATTAGAGTGGGAAAATTGATGAGTCTAAAAACCATAAATAAGAGAATTACTAAAGCCTCTAAATAGTGTCAAGTACTAATGAAATTATTGTGAGAAAAACAATGTGATAAATCACGCATCTAACGTAATTGTATAAATAAGAAGGTCGTGAGGTCAAATACCCGAGTTGATCTGATCTGCTTCAATGACATGTCCAGCTGCCTTTCAAGTGATTCAAGCTCTTTGCTGCTTAAAGGGCCAAGATCTTCTCCAAGAAGATTCCTAATATAATAAGAGAATTATGTCATATATCTGATAACTTAGTAACTTAGTGTACGTTTAATTCTGCAACTCTGTATAACTGAAGATGGAAAATTCCTGCGATTTACCTTTGGTTTCTTTGTAGTTGTTCATAACGTGCCTTGAGCTTAATATACTCCTGTTGGCTACTCAATTCCTATTGTCAGAGACAAGTAAGATGTATTCAGTTAAAAATAAACAACCACAGCAACACCTTAAGTTCATTAAAAATGGAGAGTTTGTGGTAAAGAGATTTGAATTTGAGATTTTTCTTTTCATTTTGGCTTACCCCTATTTCCAAAAGTTATTAAATATTGTATTACATTATAACAAACCATGTAACCACTTGATAAATAAAATTGAGAATGATGTGTGATACCATAAATGAACAAGAAGCAAACTACTAGTATCCCGTATAATTTCTTTACGTATGAATGGCCTAATATCCCGTATATTATGCACCCCACAATATTAAAAAAAATTATGTATATCAACCTAACATTCTCTCACGAAGATGTGCGTTAACCAACAATAGGCTAGGAGACAAGAGCTGAAAAAGTTTAAACTTAAAACAATCTTCTTGTTATCAAAACTTAAGACCGTGCTATCCAACGACTATTAGTGGATGAGTGGCGATGTTCTTTCATTCTTCTTTTATGCATTGAACTAAAGAACATAAAAATAACAAAAAAAGAATGCAACAGAATAGAAGTGGGATTAAAACTAGCTAGCTAGCTACTTGTTGACAAAAGAAAAATTAGAAAATATGAAGTTTGAATTATGAAACGATTAGTATGTTTAAACAGAGGCAAGTTTCAGTTCTGTTTAACAAATATTTCGATCCATAAGGGTTAAAAGCCATTGTCGTAATCTACTGTTTTCTTGTCTGCAGTTGTTTCTTTTATCTAGAGTAATATATTTCTCCAATAAAACCAATGTATTACCAAGGCCTCCCTTGTAGATACATTTGTCTCTGGTGCTCCATAGTTGCACTTCTGGTACCTCTCAAGAGTTTTGAGCATGCTGCTTTTACAAGAACATTAAAAAATATCAGAAATTTTATACGTTAAAAACTTAGCAGAGCATCAAAATACTATATAGGAGGAGAAAACAAGAGATGCCACAAGCCTTGTACGTTATATACATATATATATATATTATGAGAAGTATTATACATTTGAAGATGATGAGTGATACCCCAAGAAATAACTAAACAAATAAGCAAAAGAGTAGGAAATGCCTTGTCAAAACAGAAACCATTTGAGATCTACGCTCAAGGTCTTTTCATACATTATGTGAATTTAGTAAACATGACGAAATATTGTTACTTGAATGAGATCAATGTTGATTCTGTAAATTTTGGTTACTTTTTAAAAATTCTATATACTAAATAAACAAATACCTTAAAAAAAATTGCATTTCATCATCTGTGTGTGTATCATATCCAAGATAGAGTATATAACACAAGGCTAATTTACACAACAGGTCAGTTGATACACAGGATTGAATTTGGATATGAATATGAGACTTGAATTTAAGTATTTAACTCAAGATTTGATCACTATTCAATTCCGCTACTTTCTTCTTCTTCTTCTTCTTCTTTTTTTTAAAAAAAAGACATACATTTGAGAAACCAAAAACTACATAACAAATTAGAAACGACATAACCAATTTTTTTGCTTCTTTTGTTTTTAGGAAAGAATTTTGACAGTATCAATAAATAAAATTTATTTAAATAACCAATTTCATTATTATTTTTAAATATAATTTAATTTAATTTCCATATACTTATAATTAATGAAGCGTGTGATGATATATCAAGCCCTAAAAATGCGTGTAAGAAAGATAATAATTTGATAAAACAGAGAGAGATTATTACGGCGATTAGATAGAACACTGGTAAACAAGTCTTAAATTCAGAAGTACGAGAATCGAAACGAGTCAATTCTTCACATCGAGTCAGACGGCAAAAGAGAGAGCCAGAAAGCCCTAGAGTCAATTAGAGTCGTCAATGTGATTGAAAACCATTTGCGTCAGTCTTTAATTAAGAGATAGAGAAGGAGTACTAAATCCAACGGAAAATGAAGGAAAACGTGTGTATATGAAAGCACCAATTGAAGAACTGGAAAAAGCCGTGTAATTACCTGTTTGTTTTCGAAATAATCACAGAAAATGAATTTCATAAAGTTGAAAAATTTTCTCGTTTCAGATTTCAGTGAAAGAGCTGAAATTTAACCTCAGACTCTGAAAAGTTAGCCTTAAAATCCGCCAATTGAAAAAGTAAATGAAAGAATCAGGTGAAAACAAAACCCTAGCTAATTAATAATACAGCTAGGTTTTCAAAGAGAAAAAGTGAAAGAGAGGGATCGCTACTGTAATTAGTTTCTCTGAACGAATTACAGGTCAATTAGTTCAATTCCACTAAAAACAGCAACGAATTTCAGTGATCTGAAAACCAAAATTGATTCCATGAGAGGAGAAAGAGAAGTACATACTAGCTTCGTTGTGTTTGGCTCCTTTAGAGAGCTGAAAATTTTCCAGAAAGAGCCAAAGAAAAACCAAACGGAGTTGATCGAAAAGCAGCGTAAGAGCCGTCGACGATGAGGTTTCAGTTGCTGATCCAAATGCTCGAGATCCGATCGCTTTTAATGGTGAGAAATTGAAGAGGAAAAATTTTGAAAATTTTGACATATTTAACATTGAAAAAGGAAAGAGCGAGGTAGCTTTGGGGAAAAGCAAGAATTAAGAGAGTGGAGGGAGAGCTAGTATATAGAGGCAGCTGCTAGGCTAGTTCATTTTGATTAGATGAGGGAAATAGTGGAATCGAGTGAGTGATCGTCTTTTTATGGCGTTTCCGGTTGCAGATCTAACAGGAATGCCAAGACTGAATCGAAGCTAGCTGCTAAAAACGCCGAGACATACACCAAAACGGAAACAAAAGGAAAAAAATCAAGGCAGCGAAAACGCTCAACGGAAACGGCAAAGAACCAACCGTCATCACGCGGAGAGCCTCGGAGATCTAAAAAGCAGAGCAAAAATTGAAGAAAACGAGATCTGTAGGCTTTTTGCCGTTTTTGTATCAAAATTGGAGGGATGAGAAAAGCGGTTTTGTTGTTTTGGTGTAAAACTCTCATAGATAGATATACAAGACTACATATAAGTAATATATATATACACACACCTTGAACTACTGCAAAACTCGTACAGCTTTCCTCTATTGGAGAAGATGATGAGAGCAACCTCGGCATCGCAAAGAACGGAAAGCTCGTAGGCTTTCTTCAATAGTCCGTTCCTTCTCTTTGCAAAGGTCACCTGCCTGTTGATCTTGTTCTCAATTCTCTTCAGCTCAACTCTCCCTCTCCCCATTTCTCTCTCTGTCTCTCTCTCTCTCTCTCTCTCTTCTCTTCCTCCTCCTCCTCTGTGTCTCTCTCTCTCTATAACAATATTAGTACTTTTCCACTAACCACCACGAAAACCTAAAGGGAGGTCGGTCCTTTAATCCGTTATATATATATGACGACCTAATCAATATGCTGTTATTATTATTATCCTTGTAAATAAATACTCTACGAGCTTAATTCAATTTCCATTATCACCTTCTTTTTCAGAATTTCTCTCTCTGTCTCTCTCTGTGTGTGAGTAAGCCAATATATGATGAGAGGGGGGTGGTCTGGGCAGAGAGGAATCAAATAGTGCTGGTAATGAGATCCAAGGGTGGATCCGACGGTGCAGACGAGAGGATGGGTTGGCACGTGAGAGACAGGTGATTTAGACCAATAAGGGCAAAGATGAGCACAATTGGAGAAACCTTAAAATGGAGGGAGAGGGGGGGCAATGAATGCAATGGGTCCCACCCAAACTGCTACGTGTCGATTTTTCAAGTGAACGACGTCTGATGACCACCTGACCGATTTCGGGTTCGGTCTATCGTGTGACCTAACCTAAGGGGAGGGGAAGGGGAGACCCTCGTATCTTCCCTCAAATTTACCTAAATACCCCGTCATGCATTAATTTACTTTTTAATGCCAAAGCTCAACTTAATTAGCAGATTAAGATTATTTTCGTAATGATAAGTGTACTCCATGATGTTATGTGGAACGCTGAAGCATATTCCCAATGATATTCACTAAGGATAATTCTTAGGTTAATCATGTTGGTGAACTTAAGAATTTACAACCCATCATGATCAACATATTTTTACTTTATAATTTCATAATTTAACTTTTTATATTTTTAAATTATCATGTATAGATAATCTTTACAAAAAATTAATAGTATCGGAGATTGTTCAACCATTCAATTTTATGAAACCAATTGACGGTTATGACAACAATTATTGTTATTATGATGAATTATCTATTTATTTTATATAAATAAGTAACAAAAAAGTCTCCAATTTGATTGATTTTTTGCATATATGATCTTTATATTATATTATAATACATAAATGGTAAGATTATAAAAATTTAAAATAAAAATATATTAATTACAAGATGAGTGGATTTTTAGGTTCACCCAAGAGGTGAGTAATCCCAAAAATTATCCATTCACTGATGTCATCATTTGGACTAGCCAGTAATGAATGGAATAGCTACAATACATGTAAAATACGAGAGATTTTTCCATGTGACCGTCACGCCATGTCAAATATGTGACTTTCCAAAAAAATCTGCCACTTGGAATTTTTTTAACACCTCAGCATTGGGCATACCCTAAATCCTAAATCCTAAACCCTAAACCATACCATACACCCTACCCTAAAACCCTAAGGATTTGTGTCTAATGATGAGGTGTTAAAAAAGTTTCACTTGACATATTTTTATTGGGAAGTCACATATATGACATAGCGTGACGGTCACATCTAAAAATTTCTCGTAAAATACATGCATGCATGATTATTTAAACAAGTTCATTTTAAAAGTAAGTTGAAAAGTATTTACTTATAAAATTTGAAGGTTGATTTATCTTTATTTTTCTAAACTATATACGAGACTGTTTTACGTGTATTTACTAATAGAGCTACCAACGCCTACTTAATAGAAAATAGTATCATGAGTTGAAGCGTATTGATAGACAATAAAACGACTTAATTTATTGACTACTCTAAATTAACTTTAGTTTTACTTGAATCTGGATAACCCATACTGTGATGCACCTTTTATATACATATGAACACTTATTGAAATTCAATGTGAGATTTTAAGACACCAATTAGTAATTGCTTGAACTTTCTTCTTGTTTGGATCTTGGATCCCCAAATCTACCAGAAAACATGATCACTTCTCTGTGTGTTTGTCTTGATTCTTCAATTGCTAAAAGTGCTCCACAATCGATGTGTACATTTTCTGAAAGCAGCTTTTTACTGGATTGGTAGGTTCCCAAGAACATCTACATATTCACTTTAGGGTTTGCTAATTTTCAAATCTTCTTCTCAAGAAGAAGAAAAATAGGGTTAATGAGAGAAGAAGTAAAATCTTATACCCCATTATTGCATAGCAAACAGAAAAAAAAAAATCAATACCCCCATTTAATTATTTAATCTACGTACATATATATATGGCTTTGATTTGAAATAGCAGATCGATGAAGTGAGTTTGAATAATTATCTTGGTTTTTCCCATGCATGTCAGTTTTTACCATTTAGATTAGAAGGAGATCGAAATGGTCTAGCTCCCATATAATGAATTAATGCTAAACCTGGCTAGCTTGTGCAGAATTAGTTAAACCTACTTGGTTGGAATTTACGGCTTGATGCCATGGCAGGCAAAAGCTCTCTATTTCAGGTCCAACCCGCCCGCACAAATGAAGAGAGCCATTCTTGTTTTTCCAATAGATTGGTTTGAAGCAAATTAACAATTTTTACTTAAACTGCCTAGACAAGCAGGAAGCACAATATTACTCCAACAACACGCTCATATTTGTTTTAATTCACATGGTGATGATCGAAACGACTAGGGTTTGCACTAATTGAATTTCCCAATACAATGCGTACTAAGTATCTCTCTTTAACTAAAGACAATAGATTAACGTGTGAGATTAACTTTGATAGAGTAGACAAATCCAATCCAGGCTAGCCAGGGTTGAGTGAAGCAGCTTCTTTTGACCAATATGAAACAAATTAAGACATATATGACTAAGGAACCATGTGAAAATCTTCAACAATATATGGAAACTGGGAATTAATGAGAAAATACGTACATAAAAAGAAGGCTTTAAGGAGAGGATGTGTGGATCAAAGGAAAGAAGGTAGCTAAAGCAAGGTTTGCGTACGAGTTGTGCCTATGATTATGCTTTTATCTTTCGTGCTTGGTGGTATTGCATTAAAGCGAACAAAAAAAAGAAGAAGAAAAAGATGAAGGAGATATTAATTAGTGTCTAACCATATTCAAGCCAACCATACATTTTTCATTAGTGATGAGAAGTTCTCTCTCCCATTTTACGGATTAGATTTTGGCTTTTTCATTTTCATTGTCGGTTATGTTGATTGATATTATGCTCGGCTTAATCTCTCTACTAGCAATCAAATGTAGAGTTTTATTTAAAACATCTTATCTCAAATGTCGCCACATCAATGTTGTTTTCAACTTAACTATTTTGTCGATTCTCACTCATTTAAAACAATCAAGTGCAATGAACGAGCAAAAGACAAAGAAAACTATGATAATTTCAATTAAATATCAAACCACACTACTAAACCATTACGTAATTTTTTATTTTTTTTGCGACTCAAAATTCTACGTATTTTAAACGCAAAAAGAAGAAGAAACTATATATTCCACCAGAAAATCCTTCGCACATCCCCTATGAAAGACACCTTAGAATATAGTGTATGTACACGGCTATTCAAATCACTACTAGTGAAGAATTTGCTCCAATGGAATTAAAACCAGCCCATCAGTTTCATGTCATTGTCGTGAACTGCTGGCAATTGAGACTTCCTAAGCCCTCTCCTGTCCTATCTTTTTTCGTTTAATCTCTACCTACTGTACAATAGTTTATTAATTTTATATAGTAACCTTTTCATATGCCACTGAAAAATATCTAGAGCAATGGTAATAATTGAGCAGAAGTGAAACACTTTTGGATTTTGACCCCAAAAAAAAAAGAAAAAAAAAGAGAAGTAAAGTGTAGGTCACATCACAGTGTCACATGGTCCAGAACCCATTTAGTGGTTCACTGCATTAGTTGGTGTCCTAATGGAACCCACCAAAAACTCCAAGCTTCTTTACCTTCCAGTTTCCACTTTTATGATCCTTTTTCCAAAAACTCAGTTCATAATTTCATTTGAAACAAAATAATGAAAGAAAATAAAAAAGCTATTTATATCATCATTATTCAAAATTATACTTTTTGCTATCCTAAGAATTTCAGTCAGACCACCGTTTTGGTTTGTAGATTGCAAAAGTATGCAACACATTATTAGTGTTTTTTTTTTAAATAGTGAGAATACATTTTTTTCTTTTTCTTGGGTAAAGAATAATAATGAAAATGAGGAGATGGTTAAATTGAAAGAGATTGTACAATGAGTCATGAAGACTTCTAAATGGTACAATATTGTGACATGGGCATGGATTGGGACTTGGGGGTTTGAAAATTGAACCTAGTCTATTGGCTTGAAAGAGAATTTCTCCATAAGAGGATAAACAAAGAAAATAGGGTTGTAAACAAAAAAGGAAGTCTGTTTTATGTGCTGAAAGAAATGGAGAACTAATTTTTTTTTCTTATCTTACAAATTTTAAGGTTGGAGCACAAAGCTTCTTTGCTTGCTCTTTTTGCAGGTCAAACTCCATTAGATAACTATGCTTTTTGGTGAACATGGCCACCATGCATTGTACTTAAGAAGTCGACCTGTAAATATGTGAAAAAATAATTCACATTTTTGTTTCAAACTTTACATCAATATTAACTACATATCATGTGTTATGTTTTGATGGAGAGTAGAGAGAGTAGTCGCGGATTGAGGTAGACTTTTGTAGTGATTACGCTATCTACCTTCCAAGTAAAAAGTGGCCTTACCATTATATTTGATGGTTTGAATGGATTTAAGTAGTGTAAGGGTAGGTTTGTGGGTCATTTCCACTCATGAAAGCCGAGAGGTTCACATTAAGAGACACACATGTCTATTTATAAACTCTATAATAAAAGTATAAACTAATTTATTTAAGAGATGTGTTTACTTTTTAAAGTTAGACCGACTTATTATTTCTTTATTAACACCTTAAAAATTAGACTTTATGAACCAAACCACACCAAACCAAACCAAACTTAAGCCGGTTGGTTTGGTTCTAATTAGAGCTTTGTTCACCTCTAGTAAAATTTTATTTTCCTTTATTTTAATGGTAAAGTTGAGACTTTATGAACTACAGGTGTGGGGGTTTCAATGGAAAAAACACCTCGTACTTAAAAGGTTTAAATTGTAATTAGCATTAATCTGGAATCTTACTCAAACCAAGAAAACATGTAAAACCAGAAGTGGCCGGATATGGAGTTGCATCTAAATTCAGAAGTTTTTCATCTTTATGTGGAATGCAGTTGGGAAGATGAACTGAGTTTGGTGCAAAGGAGTAAAGGGCTAGCATATATATTATATATATACACACACACACATATGTACATGCAAAGATTTCTTCTTCTTTTTTCTGCTCAATCTTGTTGAATTGCCAACATGCACATTCTTCCTTCTTCTTCCAACAGCCATGACCTATTTGAAGTACTGGTTAAACCCCCAAGTATATCTGATCCATTTAACCTTTACTATGAAGGCAAAAAGATGAGGTAGCTTAGCTAGAATCCTGCACCAGGTGGGGACCGATAAATAGGGCATCAAGTACTTTGTTATGAGACAAAATCCAGACCGAAAATGAGGTACCCATTTTCCAAATGATGCGTTTCCAACACTGCCGAGTGGTCCTGCGCTACAGGAATTGGCAGGTGGGAGCGAGCTTTTGCATTAGGCCAATCCGCTCATACTGGGCTATCAGCTAAAATTGAATGCACGGAAGGTGTTTGTGAAAATGCCTCTGAGAAACCACCTTAGCTATTTTGAAGGAAATTTTTCTGGTACTCGCTCACTGCCTCTCTATGTTATATGGGTTTTCATTTATTATTCATTTCTTAAGGTATGTGGTCTGTGTCTTGTAGCTGCTTCATACACAAGTATGGAAGTGTTGCAAATTCTAAGAGTTCTCACCATTTTTGTAATGAAAATTCTCTCAAATATAAAAGTTGGGAGAGAATTAAACATGGATACGCAGCCTAGTTGATCTAGACATGGAAACACTACAGAGTGACAGAGGCACTTATATCACAACTATTTGATTGTGACCACCGACCACCACCATTGTGCCTTCTTATTCATTATTCAACCCATAGTGGACCACTAAACAGATAGATCATAACCTTTTTTTTTTCTGTGTTTTTTTTTTTGCTATTATTTTGGGTGAAAAATGAGGTAAAGATTTAAAGCTAGCTATTGTTCATCAGCATCAGACCACGGGGGGGGGGGAGGGGGTCTGTGTGTTGTCAATTTTGGAATAATTTCCATTTTTTAACTCTCTTTTTTTTTTAACCAGATTTGTGGGTTCTCTTTCGTGATATGGTACATTGTAATGGTATATTAATGGAGTTTGGTTGATGACTGATAAGAAGCTTTAAGATAGTCGGAAATGTATGCTTCAATTCTAAAGTTACGGCTTCGTACACTTATTTTGTGAAAGTAATGAATTTGTACTGAGGGTTCAAAATTTCGCTTCAAAGGCATTTTCTCTTTTTCTTTAAACGCTAAGCAAAGAGTAGAGTCAGGTGGTTAACAATATTTTGAAATGGAGAAACTAACTCAACATGTTTATTAACATTTTATGTCCCAATCGTATTAGTATTAATTTTAATTTGAAACTAAATGATCTTGCAAAAATACTTAACACCAACGTGATATATTTATCAAAAGAAAACATCCGAATTGTAAAGAAGATGTGGTTCGAGGCTTCGAGCCAAAAGGGAGGAGCCTCATATTATTAATGGTTAATCATATCATGTATGAATCGACTCACGAATTTCTTATAGCCGCACAATACTGCATTCACAAACTTGTGTTCCTTAAATAATGTAACATACTATTGATGTTTCATTGTTCATACATTTTTTGTTTTTGTTTATGGCAATCAACAAAGAACTAGTGCTTTTTTTTTAATATGGCAATCAACCAAGAACTAGTTTTTTTAGTAACTATAGTTGATGACAAGTTGTTATGTGAAGGTAAAATTGTAAACGAGGTGACTTTCAAGTTTCACAAATAATTCACCAGTCAATAAAAAAATTTATTTTTTGAGGGGGAAATGGTTTCATTGATCAAAGATTATTACAATGAAATTGCAAAGTCGTAATGAAAATATTAGACAAATTTAAATGCAACGCATCCTTATTTAAAAAAAAATAAAAATACAAAGCATCCTTAGCAATAAGATGAGCCGTCCCATTTGCTGATGGACGCACATATATGAGGCCGAAGCTTGTGCATCACGGAGATCTTCAACAAGAAAACCCAAAGACTAATTCACCGGTCAATAATGATAAAGCTCGAAAGCTGAGAATTAGTGGGGCCAAGCATATTTGATTGACGGATGGGTGAGGAAATCCAATGGATACAGTAGCACGTTAACAGTACTTAGGGCTGTCAGATTTGTAGCCATTTAAGGTAGAACACCGTCAACGTCGACCTCAATGGTAGGTGGCCCCACTTCCGTTTTGGGAACATGTCTTTAAGGAAGTCACGTCTAGTGTGGGCTCCACTCCCCCTACTCGTCGTCTATCTTTTTAACCCCCCCCCCCCCCCCCTTTTTCCCCCCCCACCCCCAAAAAAAAAAACAAACCCCAAACAAACAAAAAAAACCCCACCCCCCCCCCCCACCACCCCCCCCCACCCCCCCCCCCCCACCCCCCACAAAAAACACACACCCAAAAAAAAAACCCCCCTCAAAAAAACAAAAAAAAAAAAAAAAAGGGGAGGGGGAAATTTTTTTTTAATTTTAATTTTTAAAAAAAAAAAAAAGGGGGGGGGGGGGTTTTTTTTTTAAAAAAAAAAAAAAAAAGGAGGGGGGGGGGGGGGGGGGAGAGAAGAGGAAAAGAGAAAAAAAAAAAAAAAAAAAAGGAGGGGAAGGGGAGAAAAAAAAAAAAGAAAGGAGGGGGGGAAAGAGAGAAGAGAGAGGAAAAAAAAAAAGAAGGAAAAGAAAAAAAAAAAAAAAGAAAAAAGGAAAAAAAAAAAAAAGGTGATAAAAAAAAAAAAAGGGGGAGGGGGGGGGGGGGGGGGGGCAAACTCAGCCCGCGTTTGAGCCTAGCATTGCCCTCTTTTTAAATCCGAAACGACCCATCACACAATAACAAACACCGATCCATTTTCTTCGCACGACGTCACTAATCTTTGCTTGTGACTTGTGGTAAAACTGTAAAAGGGGTAGTCTTACATGTAGGCGGGTAAAAAATCCGTTTCAGAGTTGAACCATTGGATCCTAATCATTAGTTTACTTATTCGTACAAAAATGGAGTGCATGTATAGTATTTATCATGTCACATGAGAAAATGAGAATTTGTTCGTCAAAATCTGATCCCTTGAGGCATGCATACAGTTTAAAGTAGGTGAGATTTTCTTTTCTTTTATCGAGATTGTTGTATTCCAAAGGTTTGTAGGTCTAAGGCTCTTACTCGACCACCAGCGGTGGTTAAGTAGATGAGATTCAAAAGTAGGTCGATTTAGAGCTGAACAATTAAACTATTGCTATTGTTGTTTGGTGAAAATAATAATAATAATAATAATAAAATTAGTAAGTAGATTTGGTGAGTGTGGCAATAAATGAATGGAAAAATGTTAAGTAGAATTAAAGGGAATGTTTTGACGAATTGCCTTAAAAAGCCAAAGCAATGGCAACTGCTTAAGAGCAAAATCCAATAATTTTTTTCACGAGGGCGAGATGAAACACAAGGTTGGTCCCGATCTACCATACTTATTTAGTTAAGCTTTATGTGTGTTTAGATTGGGATGTGTCCTTGGTTTGCACCATCAGATTAGTGCCCCTAAACGGACATGACTGATTTTTCTCGATCACTCTTGCTTAATTTGTGGGCTATATATATATATATATTATTAACCAATTAATCTTAAACATTAGTGATTTTCAGCAGCAACAGCCTAATTTCAAAAAGGCACAAACATGAATGTTTATAAGCAAGACATAAAGCTTTAGGAAGTGCATGGACCAGTAATTAACCTTTTTATAAATTAAATCCATGTTGCCCAAAAGTAATTAACCTTTTAATTAAAATCTAAACCCTATATATAGTCTGTACGTATGATCGATGGAGCTTAATTATTAGAGCCAGGCAATGTTATGATAATAATTGATCGATCCATGCAGAGAAAGCACGATCTAATGGAGGCAATGCATGTGATCTTGGAGACGCACAGATGCTTATTGCTGTTTAGGGTTAAATGAAGTTGAGACCTTCCCTTACGATAAGGAAACTTTAACTTAATTTGGCCCCTACTTTAGGTCTGTTTTCAACCACCCCACACAACAAGGGCCATCACACAGCGACCCACAAATATGAAATATTCCCCCCATTCAATATTCACATTGTTATTGAGCCTCAATAATTTCGTTGCAAACGTGGTACGTACATAGACTCCATCTTGTGCTTGTGATATTCCCAGTTTTGATTGCTACATTTGCTTCAATGTCTCGAGGGTCTAGTGCGTACGTTTATATATGAGACTTCACTATACTTTTTTCGTTGTTAATTTAGACTACTTACTATTAGGGTTTGTACATAGATGAGTGTTTTATGAGTTTTTTAAATATCAACTAACATTTAAAATTAATACTCATTTAACGGTTAAATTTAAAAGTCTTTAGTGAATTCTCATTATATGGTATTTACTAAAGAAGACCTCTAGTGTTGATTATGGTTTACTATCTATATTTTACACCATACTATAATCTTATATGTGGTTTTTATTTGACAAACCAATGAGCTTACCAATCCCAAAAAAAAAAAAAACTTACCAATATGCAATTCAATTAGATGTTTTGGTAGAGTTAATACTCTAAATACAAAAATATTGACACGACTCACAATAGCATGGGGAGGTGTGTTGCATCAAACCCTTCATTAACTTGGAGCCCCCCCCCCCCCCCCCCCCCCCCCCCCCCCCCCCCCCCCCCCCCCCCCCCCCCCCCCCCCCCCCCCCCCCCCCCCCCCAAAAACCCCCCCCCCCCGGGGGGGGAGCGAGGACACCCCCCCCCTCGGGGGGGGGGAGACGACCAACTTGGATCATATTTTCTTCTCCGGAAAAAAAGTCTTATTCTTCTTAGAGAAGAAAAACGTGGTCTTCTTTTATATTCAATTAACATTCATCATTTGACCAACTAGCTACATATTTAGGACTAATGGCTTTTTCTTCTAAGGTGTGATGAGGCCTTGATTTCAAAGTTCAAGCCAGCTCCTAAAGAAAACCATTACCATTACTTGGGCCGGGTTATGCCAGGAGAGAGCCCACTCACGACTGATTGCTGAGTTGGTACCGGGTTCAAATCTCCATTTTTTTAGACAATGGCAGGATGAAAAAAAAAAACGCATAGTAATTTTCAAATTGCAGTATGTCTGGAATTAGTAAGCTTTTTTCTTCTTTACTAAAAAAAAAAAGCTTTTATAACCAAATTGTGATCAAATTTGTTTAATTAAACAAGGTAAGGAACTAAAAATTGTTACAATATAGAAATTAAAAAAATTAAAATTATATTTGGAGTGGAGGTGTTTTTCTTTTTCTTTTTTCAATAAGGTCTTAGATGTGACTAGAATAACTGAAACTAGACCCTACTAGGCTACGACCATGTTAAATGAATACAATAGCAAATGTATTGCACCTAGTCACCTAGTTTGAAGTCTTCTCCTTCCTAGTTTCAAAGAACTTGGTCTAGAAGACTGGGATACATATGAATACTATGGTGCTTTTTCAGCCAATAATTTCATACTTTACACATTAATCTCTATGAAGAGTAGTTCACCCACTTGACCCCTACATTCCTCTTTTCAGGGGAGTATCAATTCTTTCTAAGAAAAAGTACAAACAGAAACATTTTGAATCTCTCTCAAGTTAATTTCACAGTGAGCTCCAATTCTTGATCACAAGGGAAAAGAATTAGCATCTAGTGAAACATGTCCTGGATGCAAAGGAGATTGGAATTGCTGCTTCCATCAGAAACCAGGTTAGAAATTACTGCTTCACCCTGCATACCCAAATCATTGTAGTGGTGAAGTCTAGGGATGAAGGACTGAGCTGGGCAGATTGAACTGGTTGGTCCTGTGAGGCTCAAACCAGTCTCCTCCTGGACTGCTGATGCATATGACAGAAGAGAGCGGGCACAACTCGACTCAACGTTGCCACCGAAGAATTCATTGGAGAACATTTTCTGGCTGTTGCCATAATTTCCCAATGCAAAGTCAGTGTCAAGAAGCGGTTGGCAAACAGAAGAAGCTTCCGAGAGCATGGAATGAATGCCTTCTCTGTATCTATAGCACGGCATAGAACCTGGAAATGAGTTTCTTCTTGAGACACTTACTTGGGAGTGGTGGTCGATAGGAACCTCATCCCCAGAAGAGTTCATTACAGCATTTGTTGGATAAATTTGTGGACTAATGAATGGTGAAAATATTGTGCCTGTTATATGATTACACATTGCAGTACTTTGAGTAGTGCTAATGAAAGCAATAGTGAATGTGAAAAGACCTTATAGACTAAAAATCCAAACCTTGGTAATCAGAAGGAAATGCTCCTGAATTTATGGGCATAGGTTCTAGCTGAGGCTTCCTTCGGCGTTTGTTGTGTCCAGCAAGACGCCTTCTACAGCTTCTTTTTCCTTCATCAAACTCCCCCAATGAATGGAACCTTGGTAGTGTGATGAAGAGATGTTAATAGATATAAGCAAGGAAGGAAACCAAATGCGGAAAGAAAGACATCAACTGACCAATGTCCAATTGATTAGGGATTTAAAAAAAAGCGCAAATGCTAATTAGATTTCATGCATATGTATTTATGTACACCTTAAAATGAAGAAACTGCTTACAATTGTGTTCTCTCTTTTTCATTCTTACCTGCTGCACTGCTGACAGAATCGCTTTTCCTGGCCCTGAATGATAACCTTTGGGGTCTTCGAATGGAGCTCACATACTTTATGGCGCCGGTGATACTCCCTGCATACGCTAAGGTCGGAATTGCACCCGTCAACCAAGCATGAAGCAACTTGGATTACAGCATTGGCTCGTCGGCCTCTCTTCGAAGATGCGTTCATCATAGAGACCCCAGGGTCCTTCAACTTGCCCTTTGAACTGTTGTTCATATCGCCCAACTCACAAGTTTTACACTTTGTCCAGCAATCTCCTGTATGCACTCCTAAGCCACTAGAATTAGCAATGGAGAAATGTTTGATATGCCTGTCCAGGGCAACCAATTTTCAAGGTGTCCTTAGTAATAGTCACTAGAAAACACTGCTTTCTTTTCCTCTAATTATGTATGTTCTTCCACACATCACCAAAATTGCAAAATCCAATACTACTCAACCAAAATAAGGAACTAATTGATAATTCAATGCATAAACTAATGAATTCCTTGGCTTGTTTTTTTTCCAACATCAATTCAGCCTACCAAATAAAGAAAAGGACAAAAAATTAGGAGCTATGCATGACATGTCATAACTTGTTCATTCCTCCAAGTTACATATGAATGAAGAGGAAATCAAAAACCACTTTTGTGCTCATTCAAATGCTAATTAGATAAAAGCGAGTATATCGCATCACACTCACACTAAGAACTCTTATCTGGACCACAAACAATCTTGAATCATTTCATATGTTCTTTCCTGAATTATTTTTCTTGTAATATTCTCCAAACAAGCCAATTTTGGATCTCAATGACAGCATTATAAGATAGTCTAATAGCTACCACCACTATAATGATGAAAACCACATGTACACTACCATTTCACTGTTCTAAAGCTACTTTTCTGAAACCTTTTCTCTGTTTCTTTTTCTTCTTCTTCTTCTTCTATTCAACTTTTCTCAGTGAACTCATTCTCAATTGCTAAAATTAGAACACAATATGTTGAGGAATAAAAGAACATATACAAGAAGATAGAATGATGGGTACCTTAAACTCTTAGAGAAGCCCAGTAAAGCACAAACTTGCTTTGATAACCTCCTTTCCAATTAGAGACAAGCCTTGAAATGAGAGGAAGAGAAACAAGAAAGAAACCGAAAGTCCAATCAAGCTTCGTGGAAAATGAAAGAACTTATCACTACTTTGGAAGAAGTTGGGGACATTCTGCAAAAGATGAACGATAAGAAGCTTGGTTTGGAATTCTCAGCCATTAGTTGTCTGACAAAACAGTTCCACTGAAAGTTAATAAAGAGAGAGACTGAGGCGACTTTCAGACTCGTTTTCTGTTGGGTCTTCCCCTTTAAAGAGTTAAGCTTGTTGCACTAACGAGAAAAGTTAAGTGTCACAGTAATAATGAAGAATAAAGATGGGCGAAGAAGAAAAAAAAGGTGAAAACGTGTGGTAAGGAAAGGTACAGAGTGTAGTTGCCATCATCCATATAATTGAGAGTGGCGGAAGTACCAAAAAAGTTGCTTCATTTTCACATTCCATGGTGTTCCACTGTTCCTCATGGGGGTACTGAGCTAGTGACCTCTATTATAAATTTTATTTTTGGCAAGGACCTCTATTATAATTGATAGTCAAGACTTACAAATTGAGCCGGGACCCGATCTGGGTACTTGAACCCGAGACAAAAGACTAGACTTTTTGTTTTTGGCTCATACAAAAGACTAGACTTAATGGTCATTGACTCATTGGCGTATAGCCATATATATAGCAAAGCCCTTTTGGGAGGAGACCCGAAGACCTTTGGAATTTGAGGAAGAGAAATCCCTTTTGTATTCGTCATGTTAGAAATTTGAAACGTGCATAAAAATGCAGAAGGCGATGGTCATCGACTCATTTGGTCATCATTCTCCACAAGGTTAAATTACACTCTTCACTTGTTGAACATCCATATTCACATTATAGTCACTATATATCAATCAATTCACAACGAGCAACAATGCGTAACATGAAAATCTCTTATGTTGAGTTGTAATGAAGTATGAAACAAAGAAATCTGTCTACGGAAAAAAGAAAAAAGGAAAGCCATTGCAATTACAAGTAAAGTTTGTAAGTACATATGGAAAGCACATTACCGAAAGAAATCATAAAAGTTCTCAACTATTAGTCACTATAATTACGGTTTTTTTTTTTTAGGAAAAAAAAATTATATATCACGAGGATTCGTTCTGTATCCTTACAAGGAATATTTCATATATGTATAACATTACATTATCGCTTGTGCTCCACGATTAGTTCAGCCCGACCTGCATTACATCAAATATGTTCTGAGCTGAGTGAGCAGCAGGTACATGTTGAAACACCTAAAAGATTAATGGGGCTCAGAGCTCCTTCAAGTCAAGAAGATTCTATTTGCATTTGCGTGTCTTTCGCTGTAGATTGATTCTGCAACAGAAATTATTGGTAGAACTTCAGAACTCACTCTAAGGTCTTGGGATTCTAAGGCAAATACTCAAAATGGAACTGCAGCATATTTTGCCTCATGCTTGTGCACCGATCAATAGATTTTATGACAGGAAACCCTATGCATTATGCTCCAAGCGGATTTTTTTGGTCATTGATTGTAATTTATAAAACATTAATATACCTTTGACTGCATAATTATTTGGCTCTCAGAAAAGTAGTGATTTGGATGGTTAATCCCAGAATCGCATGATGATCCATGAACAGCTTCAAACGTCAAGGTGCATGCCAACTGATATATACATTGCCAAGTAGTTACATGTTATATTAGCCTCATGCTAGAACAAAAACAAAGAAACCTGCCATAAATTTTTATGCATCCAGTGACATTTTCACCTGATAATGCTTATTTCGCACTTTGTCCATTACATCTCCAACTGCACGGCTGCTAACTCCCATTCTACTGAGAGCTGCTGTCAGATTCTCTTTGCTGTGACAGAAAAATAATGAGTCAATAAATATCATTTTAGAAAGTTGGTCAACAATGTGACTAGTGTGGCTGAAAACCATTGAATTACTTAGTTCATTTGCTGCAATGGTTCTATCTAACCAGTAATATAACACTCCACATGCCAAGTTTAGAGGTCATTTCCTTTATGCCTTTTTAAACATCATCCATATCAGTGATGAAATTTTGTTTCAAAGTTACCTGAAATGTCGATATGGGCATCCATGATGATCTCCTACACCGGGAGTAGATGATATGATTTTCTGACAGGAATAAGGTGTATAGTCCTGCAGTGTCCAGAAGGTACATATTTGAATAATTTGATAGTGATCATAACACAAGGCACCATACTTAAGAACTTCACACGGTCTTGAACAGTAAAAAACAACTAAAAGTTCAGCAATTCTGCAACAACCAATGATTATTTTGAAGTTGCGATTTTAGTTACACCCACTTTCCACTTAAATATCCAAAGTTGGTCCTATAATCTGACTCTAAATCAATACTATTTAGGCATCTAATCATCATTCACAACGTCAAGTTTGATGCCTTACCGTTCTCTTTCCTTCTCTTCCATAATTGTGGCGTATAATTGGATTGATATCTTGATGGCACATAATATTTGTCATCCAATATTCGATTCAAACTTTGTGCCCTTATGATGAGATTTAGTAGATGAGATGCTCTGAAAACACCATACTTACCTTTCGTGAGAACTCAGCTATCCAAAATGTTAGTGCATCAGCCAACTTCAACCCAACACGCTGCACATGGAGGTTAAGCAAAACACTATTATTTAAACAGTTAACCAATTGGAAAGGAAGGGCTTAGAAATGCAGATTCGTGATTCTTTTAAAAAATTTGGCAGTTTATCATAGTGTGGTGTTTATAGATGTCAACTGACACTTTTCACGCATCAATATGAGCATAAAAAATGTGTAATAATATGTATGCAATCCAAAATCACCATCATTAGTACAACTATTTCCAACATACTAAAGTGGCAGCTGAAACATACACAATGAGCATGTCTGACTTCCAACCATTTGGATAACTAATAACTGTTATCTCCATTTTACATATAAAGAGGTATACAAGCATCAAACTAACCCAAGCAGTGCATAATATGTGTGAGCAACCAGGAAGAACAATGGACCGCATTCCCATCACTTTATTCAAATGCTATTATGCAGACACAAACACAGGACAGATAGGAAGTATGTCACAACCTTGAGAAAGAGACCCAGTTGCATTCTCCCCCCATGCGTTAGATGATGCTCCTCTCTCAGCTGCAAACAAGTGGCATTTATTAAAAAAAAGGGATATGTAAGAACACCATGAGAAAAGAAGAATCTGGGGAATCGAAAAAAGAAATAGACAAAAGCAAAAGAAGCGTATGAATAACAAGCAGAAAAACATAAAAAGCTGATCATTTTACCTTTTCAAATAGGTGGCGCATGCACAAAGGAAATTAGCTTTTAGCTATTTCATCAATGTCTCTTAAGGATATCTCTGCAAATTCTTTTGGCTACAAAGGCAGTCAACATAAACCGATCAACTTCGACAAAAACTGGACCTATGGGATATAGAGGAAATAAAACAAGTTATGAATTACCTGAGAATAGTCCGGACCCAGGTAGCTTGTGGACAGGGCTTCAACGATCTACACAAACAGTAAAGAAAAAAATGTCAACAAGCAAACCTAAGAATAAATGCAAACTTTACAATCTGATACTCACGGGAGTCAACCGATTTTTCTCTTGCTCTACTATAGTTGATGTCCAATTTCTGCAAGCAGAAAGTTCAACTTCAGATAAGTGGAAAATCCAAAACCACATGAGTAAGATCTTGTCAACACAGAAT
Source organism: Rubus idaeus (assembly GCA_030142095.1). Lineage (NCBI taxonomy): Eukaryota > Viridiplantae > Streptophyta > Magnoliopsida > Rosales > Rosaceae > Rubus > Rubus idaeus. The sequence continues at coordinate 29,168,688 of CM057968.1, read as the reverse complement.
CAGCAATTTACCTACTCTCAACCTAGCAAATCTAGAAAAGGCTGGACAGCCACTGGCAAAGATATAATTAAAAAATTCATCCAGTAATGTCTTGTTTTCTCAAGAATTGATTTTGTCCACAAAGCAATACATGGAATAGTACCAATTGAAACTGTGACTTTGTTACTGAGGACCAACAGAAACCTCATAGTTTGTGCATACCTCATACACAGAACTTGGAAGACTTCTTTCCCATAAAAACAAGATAAATTCTCAATATTCATGCATAAAGAATAAGTTGAAGAATATCAAGTTTAACAATAGGAAACGAATAAAGATGAACTAACCTTGTAAAATATGGCATCAGCTGCAAAAGAAGGGAATAAAAGGAAAGAATTAGAATATAGATATAATGAAGGACATACAGATTATCACTTTTTGGGAAAAATGTTTTGAAGATCCTTAAAACAAAAGATGCAAAATGCAAGACCTAAGAACATACCATAGATACCTCACTACTGCACATACCCCCTTAAAGTAGAACATTTTGTGCCTCCGAGTAAGATTAACACAACTCCCAATTATCAGAGACAATTAGTTGGCCAAGTATTGTGAAGGACCGTAAATAGACAAAAATACAATGCTATTAGAGAGATAATAGCAAATGAAGTGAACAAATACTCATCCCTTACCGGTGGGTAAAGAACTAAAGATTGACCCATGGAGCGCGCAACCTGGGCCAATTTGTCTTTTACACTCTGTACAGGAATATAAAATAATTTAGTGATTGCAGCATATACTAAGATGTTGAAAGTATCAGAATCAGAGAATGTAATACGAAATTTTCAAAGGGTTTTAATTTCAAACCCATACTTGTACATATCGAACGCTCATGCTACAGTAAATCAATTGACGCATGTAATTTCCTCGAGTTCTGAACTATCAACTTTCTTGTATAGAAGACCAAATTCTGCCATTAGTGACCTCTGCAAACCCAAAAGCATAATATTAAAGTTCAAATCACCAGAAACTTACAAACAAAATGAGCAAAGCCTTTTTATAAGAAATCCAGAAGAACTATGCAGATTACCTGAGCTTCAGGCTTTACATTGTGGAAACGGTAACGAAACAAGGTAGTCTCCATGGAAAGAAACCATTTCCTCAGGTCCTCTCTAATTTGCAGATTAAAAAGTAAGAACTATAACACAAGATAAAAAGAAGAAATTTTACGAGACTGACAGAAAGCAACAAGTTCTTATGTTGTGCAATAAACAAGACGGAGAACAAAGTGTGATATTATGTCCTTGTTGATGACCTCTGATGCCTGAGGGTGCCTCATATTTGCCTTCCATAGATCACTTACCTGCACAATAGCGCGTTAAATTGCTAAAAGGAGTAATATGGAAAATGAAATGAAATTCAACCTGTAACTATAGTCATACCAGTTTCTCCATTTCTTCGTGTTTCTTTCCTCGTGATAATCCATCGGAAATCCCTTTAAGCACTGCAAAAAGCATTAGTTGCCATCAATTGCTACAACAAAACAAGATCTTAGTCACTCCAGATATGTAGTACAGTGTAACCTCTTGAATTCAAACTCCATTCCAGAACTTAATCCTCTCTACTTAATTCCAAACAGTTAGCAGGAGTATAATTAACTGGCTACAGTTTATACCAAATCAACCAATTGCAGAATTTGAATTAAGCACAAAACAAACAATTGCAGAATTTTAATCTCCATGCCCTAATACAATCTAATCTATTCCATTTAGCACCAGAAAAACAGTTTCTCAGGATCCGAACACAAATTGAAGCAAAAAAAAAAATCCCCGAAGTTGAACACAAAAGCTTATTACGCGCGGAACGGAATTTGCAAAGGTGTGAAGAAGGTAGAACATACCTCGGAGGCGATCGATGGCGAAGAGCTCGAACTCTTCGAGTCGAACATCAAGCGCAGGGGCGGAGCGGTAGAGAGGGAGGCCGGGGACGTCGTCGTATTGGGCAGATTTTCTCTGAGATCGAACGGCTAACATTTTGGTTCCGATGAGAGGCCGCTGCTCTCTCGCCAGGGCCACAAGCTACTTGTTTTATTTAATTTATACTAGCGCGCCAACAAATGGCGGGAAATGTGTTTGTGATTCCATGCGTCACGTGCTTGGTTTGGGATTTTTCATATTTTTGATAGAAAAGCTTTTCACTTTTTTATTTTTTGAGACTTAGATTATTAACAAACTTCAAATGTCAATCTACACTTTTTTTATACTTTTTATTTTGTCTTCATTATATAAATAAATTGTTTATAATATCCATTTATATAAAACTTTCAAAACAATAAAAGGACATATAGACCATTTATATAATAAAGTCAAATTGAAAAATAAAAATAGTGTATAAAATGATATTTGGGATGTGTTAATTAATGAAACTATTTGTTTTGATGAATTTCAATTGATTATAATCAAACTTTTCATGCATTTTTTAGTTTCCAAACAACAATATATTGCTTTGGTTTAATTTATAATCTTGATTACTAGCCAACTACGTCATGACCGCCGGCGCAAGTATAAATTTTCATGTATATATCTTGTCAAATACTTGAGTCAGTTGTGTGTATTTTGACTAACATTGATATTTGAAATCAGTGTATACTAATATTCCCACCAATTTGTTCTCTAAATTTGTTTGTTAATAAAAATTGCCAATACGCAATATATCTTTATGAAAATCAATGAGGTTGATGATGATAAATAGATTTGATATGTGTAATATAGCTCATACCATATATAGACTACGTCTAGTCCTTAAATATAGCTCATACCATAAAGTCCCAACATCAACATATTAAAGGGAGATTGATCATAAAAGCTCAGAAGGTCCAGGTTCCTAGAATTGTGAACTACACAAAATAGTTTGTTAGGGTTTTGCAAAAGAACATTGTATATTATCAAATGACCCATATTTAGCAAAACAAAAGAAACTCGGATGATAATTCCTCAAAGTATCGGAGTTGATGAGAAGTTCTCATGCGGTATGTTCAAGTCTCCCTCTCTCTCTCTCTCCCTCTCTCTCTCTCTCTCTGAGACAGTCACAAAGAAATAATCGTGCAACGATCAATTTGAGGGGTATACAAACTTGGAGCAGGTACGTACGTGTAAGTATATATAGAACGAACCATAACGATCGAGGAGACACATTAATCCTTAATCTTAATTATTTTATTTTAAAATTGTGTTTAAGGGAAACGTAAATAACAAGAAATAGTAGAGAATACTCAGAATAGGATCAACTTTATTAATGAATAAGGGCCTCTATATATGAGAATACAAGATACAATCCATATTATTAGAAATATCTAATCCATATTCTAGAAGGATAACCTATACTAAGAGTCCTATTGGACAAGCACACAATAATTTTTCCTTCAACACTCCCCCTTCCACAACTAGACTCTTATGTTTCTCTTAAAAACCTTCAATAACAATAAAACCCATGGAAAAAATAAACTTGTCGAAGGGAAAAAGATAACCACCCTTCACATTTAAAATGACATTATTGACCCCCTCAATCCCTCCCCATTCTTACAATCATACTCATAACTTAACATCCAATCTTTTAACATTTTTTCAAACGTGACTTAGGCAAAGACTTAGTAAATAAATTACATTCTCCTCAACTAACTTGATTCACTTAATTTGAGGAGAGTCTTTTGATTATAAAAATACTTTACGATATATCTTATTTCCCCTTTAATAAACCTTCTCACATCTCATCACCATTATCCTAATAAATCAATAGTTCCTCTTTGACCTCACCACTTATCCTCAATATGTAATAATAATCCCCATCACATTACAACTTCATTAAAACAATTATCTCTCATGATTCAGAATAAACTAATTTCTTGGACCCCAAATATTCTTACCCATTAAAACATAACAATTTGAACAAATTCTTAGAGAGTACGATATCACAAAAACCAACCAAAACATCACAAGAATTTTATGATATATGTTCCTTCCTCCTACCTTTCATTCCATGTGCCTTAGAGATTTGAAGTACCTTTTTCAATCCTTTTTTTCTCTGTAGGGATAAAACAACCCAAATCATAATAAGGTATCAAATATTTCTTTAGCGGGGCAGAAATCTAGCTAACAAGTTCACAACAAAAGAGATGTAACATCCTTAGAATTTATTTAACCTTTTGAAAATTGAATCCTTGACTAGGGCGATGACATGGAGGAAATGGAGTATTTCCATTAAACTATAAATTCACAATGAGGTAATTTCCATATCTCTCTAGCACAAGCTAGAAACGTTTCAAGATTTTATCTCAAATTCGTTCAAAATAGCAATATCTCTCGTTCTTCGAGAGGTAATTAAAAGAAAAAAACGAATCTCTTAATAAACACAGGATAAAATATTTATATACCCTCCCAACAAAATAAATTTTACTAAAAAACCTTTAACAATGTAATGAATAGGACCTTCATATACTCGAATTACTAGAGAAGTAAATTTAAGCAAGTTATTTGGAAACACCAAAGAAAGTAAAGTAATATATTCCTTACAGAATCTTCTCCGAAAACGATCTTATATCTCATTCTCTACAAACTATTAAAAGGTAGTCCAATACCTTTTTGGAAACTTTAATTGGGTTTTTAGCATTTTTTTCATAACACAATACTTATCGGATTTTTTTTTAATATGATTCAAAACACAAATGGGGATGGGGCTAAGAACCCCTAGGGAACCCCACTACCCCTTTGGGAATTACAAGTTGGTATATTGGCACTTTATCAATATCAAACGATGACGAAATTTCGAATAGAGTGGGGGATGAGACGAGTGGGACACCAACAAAACTACCCAAAAAAAAAAAGAAAAAGGAAAAAAAATAAAGACAAAAATAAAAACAAAAAATAAGAAGGAAAAAAAAAGGAATCCAGCGACCATTTAAAATCTCTTAATGGTGGCTTATGCGAGACCATTTTGTGTATGCCTGGGGTACAGATATTTACTTTAATCCCATGAATATGCAATAATCATCAAACTTGTGATGTAAACTGTCTAGCTTGTCAAGACATATTTGACATAATAGAATGATTGGGTGGTGAGCCCTTGCGTATAATTTATGCTGAGTTTTGCTAAGCGCGCGTGTAGACAATAAAACAACATGTGACCAATATGTCGATGCATCCACTAAAACCATAAATTATCTCAAAAGTCCGCAATAGAGGGATGAGCTCAAATTTTCCTTGGATACAATGTAAGAATGGAATAATATTTCTTTTGTGTCCTTAGGTAGGGATGCTTTTGCTCAGGAACGGCTTTGGGAGCATGGCCTGGGGTGAACTGAAGTGAAGTTGCAAACATAGTTCACATCGGGGAAACGGAAAAGGCGAAGGGGAGGGACAAACGGACGGGTTTGAGGGTGATTTTGTGATCGGTCGACGGGAGGGTTTTCACCCGGAGGGGGTGAGGATGGGGGGTGAGGCGGGGGGGTGGCTTGTTTCAACGCTCCCTTTGAATCAACTTTTGCTTGCTTCGGTAAAAGGGAGGTGGGGTTTTAATATACGGACATCAAATCACGACAGGGTTCCGGGTGTCAAGTGTGGACCGCTCAAAACTTTGTTGGATTCAATGATATGAATAGTGGTTAAGTATAACCACAAGATCGACACATAAGTTTTTCTAGAGGTTTCTTGCAACATTAGAAATAATACATAGTATTTTTGTCCATTCTTACAATACTTTTCCATAATAACGTGACCAATATCCTTCATTATATTGAGGAGAAATTCGAAATTTGCTCAGTACTTAGAGGAAATTCGAAAAATATGTCCATGACATAAATAAAATTTCGAAGAATACTTGCCATTCTTTGAAGAAAATTCGAAATTTATTGATAATCTTGTCAACGATTACATCGAGGTCTTGTCCAGAAAATTCTAATCCAAAATGACTATGACAAATGTCAATTGAAATAAGGCATCAAAAGCCTTTACATAATAAACTTGGAAATAAAACAATTGCAATTTAATTGAAGTCTGGAACTTCCGTAGTCTTCTCGTTACTTTGGTAGACCTTAAAATATGCAATTGTGAGATTGACGTCTGTGTCATCTACGGTATCTTTTAATGTTTCTTATGAAGTAGAGTATACATAACTCATTATCAACACATGCTTCATTGGCGATCCGTTGATTGGTAAAGGAAAGGTTACCAATAGCGAGGATCCGTTCGTTGGTAAAAGGGCTATTGCGACGAACCGTTCGTCGGGAAAATATATTTCGGCACCATGTGCTTTTGGAGGATAGATTGGTGCTCTTGACACCTTATTGCCACGCTTTACTTTGCCGGTGTTGGCATGGCCTCCATGGCCCATGCCTCTTCCTCCTTGCCCCTTTTTACGTGGTGCAATAGTTCCCACGATTTTGTGCAACGTTATTGCAATTTCCTTCCTTATTGGGACGATTATATGAACCAGATTGTTCATTAGAATTACGTACCCTTGACATTAGGGTTTCGTCCTCTTTTGGCCATTTTTGCCATAATTTACTTTTGGAACTCTCTTTGTTCCGGCAGGCCTAATTATTGTTGTTCATCATGATCGTGTCATGTTTTCAGCTACTTGCAGAGAATTGATAAGCTGATTGAAAGTCGCTTGGCAATATACATTAATCGATATTGTCTATACAATATAAATGCCGAAGCTAGGAAGGTGTAGAGAGTTTTCTCTATTAATTCTGCTTCTGTAAGAATCATCTTTACAAAATTGAAGCATAACCATAGTTGAAGCATATCTGAATTATATTCAGTAATAGTGAAATTACTTTATCACTTTTATCACTTGTGAAATTACTTTATCACAATAATAAGATACCTTAGTTTCGCAGTCATAAAAAGACATCCACGAACACTAACTAAAATTTCCAATTATTTTTCGGATTAGAACAAGACCAAGATGGATATGATCATAGCTTAAACCGTTCGATAGCTCCACGTAGGCATGACCGGATAAGAAAAGGAATGTCGGTGGAGCAAAGCTCTCTCAATACCACTGATTCCAATCCCTCACCTAAATCACACCTACGTAGGTGAGTCTAGTAATGAATAAGCCATGACCAAAAATTGGTCGAATTCGATGCCTTTGTGAACTTACTTTATCACAAAGATTTTCTTGGATGCTCATGAAGTTACTTTATCATAGCATATATTATGAATCCCCACGATTCATTAAAGCTCTTTAACTTTTACTAAAGAATGATGGCATTAGGGGTGCTCATGACTTACATATACCGCAAGCGATATAAAGCTCGATCACTCCCCTAATACTTCTCATAATCTTTCGAAGTAGGTATAGCTTGTTGTCTTTTTGCTCATATATTTCACCAAGAAAGTCCCACGCCATAAGAGGGGTCGGGATGTAGAAGAAGGGAAGTTTTTAAATCCCCGAGAAAAACAAAACCGCATCAAAAGCAGGAACTTTTAGAAAAAACTTACTTGGTTTTCTTGGAATTTGAATATCTTGAGATCCGACGGTCTGAATGGGCTGAAATTTGAAACCGGAGTCGTAGACACACGTAGGAAGTTCTTGACAAAATTGCAGCTTGATCCAACGGCTGATCAGGGAGAAAAATGCTTCGAAAGTCGGCTGTCTCGCACAAGGCAGATCCTAGAGTTTTAGGGTTTTGTAGCTAGGGCTAGAACTCGTGCTGATAACGTGTTTAAGGGAAACGTAAATAACAAGAAATAGTAGAGAATACTCAGAATAGGATCAACTTTATTAATGAATAAGGGCCTCTATATATAGAGGAATACAAGATACAATCCATATTGATGTAGGAAATATCTAATCCATATTCTAGAAGGATAACCTATACTAAGAGTCCTAGTTGGACAAGGCACACAATAATGTTTTCCTTCAACAAATTGTTATTTTTGTCATCATATGTACTTGCATAAAAAGAAAGAAATTGATAAGCATCCACTGAAATTAATTGAACTCAAATTTGATAAGAGCAAGTTGAGTTAGCGTTGAAATTATTATTTTTAGTTAATCCTTAATCAAATTTTTAACCTTGCTGATTAAGGATTATCTGTTGACGGTCATAAAACATACAATTCATACAATTTATGCATATTTTCAAACATAATTATTCTTTATAGCCAAGAAAAAAAAATGACATATTTTGATTACTTCAATCAAAATAATTATTCCATTTTGTTTAAAAAAAATGATTTAATTTTCAATTGGTGCAGCTAGCACTAGAAAACACATGACACCACAAAACAGGGCCCACGACATAGCTAGATGCAACCTCCTTTTTTCAGTTTCTTCGGTGACTCCCTTGATTATTACGGTAACGGCCTTGTTTGTATAATTTTGAACGTCGGGCATTTTGAGGCTTGGTGAATTCGTTTCTACATGACTAGGTGAGAGAGTGTGAGGCTAGGTGGGGAAGACTTTGTTTATAAAGAGTGTGAGATAATATAACATGTGGGCATGTCTAGTGAAGCAATTTATTTTCATCCGTTGATATACACTTGTCTTTAATCTAGCGGCTATACTTTTTTATACAAGATGAAATGAAATTAACTAAAAACATACAATAGTTCATGAGGTTTATTATACAGATCTGACGGTCATAAAACATACAATTCATATAATTTATGCATGATCGTTATAATTTGTCTTTATTCAAAATTATAGGAGGAGGTGACCTGCAACACCCGGAATGAGGTGCAAGTGGTGTCATTGGCACTAGTAGCCAATCAACACCACCATGCATGTACCACCTCCAAAACAAAATCGATCAGAGCTAGCGTTGAAATTATAAAAAAAAGATTTAATTTCCAATTGGTGCAGCTAGCACTAGAACGCACATGACACCACAAAACGAGGCCCATGGCCAAGCTAGCCGCAACCTCCTTCAGGAATGAAGCAACAAAACCCATAATGAATCAATGAGAGGAGGAGTGAGGTTAGGGTCAGTACATAGTGAGAATTTGAACGAGAAGAAAAAATAAAAATAACAATATATCGCGATTTTGTTCGTTATTAACAGAGGTGGTTGCGAGAGTCAAAAATTCCCTCAAGGGGCCCACCCACATCGTCTTCATTTCCTCAACACTGGGAGTGACGAACCAACTCTCCGGCAACCAAACCCACATAAATCAAAATCCATCTTATCCAGCAACTAAATTCAAGACTAAATTAACAATAACAATGCAAAAATTTTACATAGCTAGCTGCAACCTCCTTTTTTTAGTTTCTCCGGTGACTCCCTTTATTATTTCGGTAATAGCAAGGTCGGGCATTTTGAGGCTTGGTAAATTCGTTTTTGCATGATTGGGTGAGAGAATGTGAGGCGAGGTAGGGACGACCTGTTTATAAAGAGTGTGAGATAACATAACATGTGAGCATGTCTAGTGAAGCAATCTATTTTCATCCGTTGATATATACTTGTCTTTAATCTAGCGGCTATACCTTCTTATACAAGAGAAAATGAAATTAACTAAAAACATACAATTAGTCCGCGAGGTTTACTGTAAGGTCATAAAACATACAATTCATATAATTTATGCATATTTTAAAACGTAATTGTTCTTTACAGCTGAGGAAAAAAATAGGACCTATGCTTTGATGTATAAATTATGCATAAATTAAAACGTAATTGTTCGATACCTTGATGCATCTATGCTTTGTAATCTTTAATTTTCATTGAATACAGTTTTGTCTATTTCTCTAAAAAAAAATGAGTTTTTGTCAATTTTTAGTGTTTTTGTAAATGAAAAGTAATTGAACAATTCAAATGGAATAATTATTTTGATTGAAGTGATCAAAATAGGTTTTTTTTTCTCTCAGCTATAAAGAATAATTACGTTTTAAAATATGCATAAATTATATAAAGTATATGTTTTATGACCGTCAGATCTGTACAGTAAAGCTCACGGACTAATTGTATGTTTTTAGTTAATTTAATTTCCCCTTATATAAGAACGTATAACTGCTAGATTAAAAACAAGTATATATCAACGGATGAAAATATATTGCTTCACTAGACATGAGCACATGTTATGTTATCTCACACTCTCTATGATTTTCCTTCATAGAATATGGTTTTCCTTAAAAGCCTTCCATGGATTGTAGGAGTTCGCTTCGGAAATCAAAAGTTTTCCAACCTCGCCAGATGCTCCCCGGATGAATCCGGCGAGAGCTTCTTTTCCGATAAAGTCTAAGGCACTCATTTTTCATGTGGGAATTTTGTGCCTGAGACTCGGTGCACGACTCTAGTTGCAATAACCTGACTAGACCCTTGAATATATATATATATAGGAGCTACCAATTGAAAAGGAAAAATCTGATTTCACCGGTATTGGAAAGTTGACATGTCATTCTCTCATGTTAGACTAGTATTCAAGTGTATGGGGAAAAGCATTCCCCAGTGCCACACTATGTCTTATAACATGTTTTCTCAACTAGATATGGTTATGACAAATTTTAGTTTACCAACTGAAATTCCACACCGTATTTTGGGTATGTTTGGGAATACTTTTCGGAGACCCAAAAACGTTTTTGAAATAATTAAAAAAAATATTATAAATATAAAAAAAATTGAAAAATATTTGAAAAATAAAATAAAATGTGGCATATATGAGTTTTAGAATCACTTGTCAAGTGCTTCCTTGTACAAAAACGCTTTTCAAATTTGTAAAAGCGTTTTTAGGTATTTCAGAAGCATTCTCAAACATACCCTTTAACTCTCTTCAATTACCCACTTTACAGATTTTATTTACTCTCATGTTAGCGTTCTATTGGCGTTTCTATCTTCTCTCTGCGCCAATTTGGGATTTTGATTTAACCTAGGTGGAATTTGAGAAACCGCTAACCGGAGCAGAGTAGATGGGGAGGATGTGGGAGAATTAAGAGCATTGGACTGAGTTCAATAGGGTTTAAAGGTTTTAGCAGCAGCACAATATGAGATTCCTATTAAGGCATTGCATTTAATTTTGGGTTTAGAAGATTTATTTGTATACTTGCTTGTTCCTTTAAAGAAGGGGAGTGAAATTGGCACTCCCTACTTTACAAAACACACTCCCACTTAACTTTTTAATGTTATTTTATTCAATATTGTTTTTTCTCTTCCAAACTACTCCCTTCTTTACAGCTTTGCTTTCTCTCTATATTTCTCTTTCTTCTCCCTTTCAATATTCATACTTCCCAGGTCGTGTATCAATTTTGCAACATGAATACTTAAAAAAAAAAACTGAAAGTAGAGGAAGAAGGTGTAGTGGAGATCAAGTTGGACGAGTAGGAAAATGAACCCAAAATGAAGAAGGTGCAAATGATTCACATGATTAAGGATGGAGGCGGTTGTGGCAGCAGCTACATTTTAATCCACCAAAAATGTAATTTCTGGCGCTGCCAAATATGACCATGAAATTAATACTGATCGTTTTGTAAGATGCTTCATTGATATTAGATAGTAAGTCAATATAATTTACCTAAAATCAAAAGGGGCAGACATGTACCAGAGTACCAGTTGGTTATAACACACAGATATGTACTACATTTTAATACTTTAACTGAGATTAACATAGCATCCTGAGTTGTTATGTTAGCCTCCTGAGTTTTATCATCAGCTACTCGGTTGTTAAGTTTCATATGCAAAGGCACTGTTTCAAGAATAAGATTCCACTGAGAGAGAGAGAGAGGCAGAGAGAAAGAAATAAGGAGATAAAGTTGTAAGGCAATACAACACAAACTGTCTTTTCCGACAGCAAAAAGTAGTCGGAAACATAAGTTTTTTGGTGGGAAATATGTTTTACCGACCAAAATGTCGTCGAAAAAAATATGGTTGGGAAAGAGTTGAGTGGAAATGTGCTTTGTAAAGAGGGGAGTGCCAATTTCACTCCCCTTAAAGAAGCGTATTACCCTGCAGGTATTGTTTTGAAATTTGAACAAACGAAATGTATATGATGAGTGATGATATTGAATTACATCTTTTTTCTTTTGGTCTGAACACTTAATGAAATCTTTACCATGTTTTACTTGCAGCGATTGTTAGCAAAGGTTAAGAGCAAATTCATCACACCAAGAGAACTAACAATACTAAACATAATCATCTTTAATAACCATTAAAACATGCCAACTACTCCACAAAATTCAGTACCCAATCCAGTTACAATGAATTTGACTTGGGCACTAAGGTACTAACTATATCTGAGGTTGGCACTCAAAACCTAACCAGTCTGACATCTCAAGGCTTTTCGCCCCCAAGGGAGACCAATAATTTATCATATGAATATATTTTAACAGCAGACCTATACAAAGATCATCAGAACTGTTTACTAGCTGATCGATTCTGTTGCAGCATCCCAATTGTAGCACTTCGCGTCCTTAGGATTGTTGAAGTATTAGAGGTTGGGTACTTGAACCCAAAACGACCAGAACTGGAAGATCCATTGCTTGTGCTTTCCAGAGCTGATGGCTCAAACACTTCCGAAATACCATTACTCTCCTGAAACAATTGAAGACGGTTTTTACATACACAAATAGCAAAGGAGGCAAAGAATATAATGAACGTGCTCATCCAAAGTGATAGAATTGTATAAAGACCAAAACTACCAGTTACAGATTCAACATGGGTTTATATTATGAAGGCAAAAGGTTCACAATTTTGAAAACAAAACCAGCCTGGCTAAATCAATCACATGTTTCCCAAGTGTTCAAAAGACTCGTTAGAAAAATAAAATATCGTAATTGTTCCTTTATACAAAGATTTTGCACTTTGCTAAATGGAAAATATTTCACCACATTAGTCTGCCTATTCCACTCTTCCCAACTTTATTAGTTTAATTCAGGACATCATTTGAACCCAGAAAGAGATGGCTAACAAACCTGAATTCCAATGGAACCCAAGAGACATGGTTCAGATTCTAAAGAACCAGTCTGCCAAAGTCACAAATAAACACAACTAAGTGGAATAATTCAGAAACCACATCATGAATGTCAATTGTTCCATACAGTGACCATGAAAGAAGAGATTATCAAGATCAGTTTAAATGGAAAGGCAAATGAACAAATGTATTGGTCAGAAGTTTCAATAAATTTAATTGCTTGAGCAGACATCCTGATTCAAGGAAAGCCCAAGACTCATAAATCTGCAACTTAAAATTTTTTAGCCAGACAAACTTAGTGGCATCATAAATACACTGATAGAAGGAAAAGGAAAAACACAGTCCACTTTCCTAACCAATAAGTAATGTCCAATAGAACAGAAAGTGAATGGGGGTACAATCATCTCATGATCTAATTGCATCTTGCTGATCTAGTTACTCTACATTTGGACATTGTAGAATCGGACCCTAGATGATAATGAAATTATTATGGGAAACATCATTTTACATGATAGATGTTTATCATATACATTTTCAGTCATATATATAGAAAATAGCATGATATCAGACTAATTTAAAGCAATAAGACCTACAAAACTTCAAGCCCTCCAACCAATTTTAAATATTATTTTAGCATTTAACCGATGAACTATCCACTTGAAAGATAAAACTTACTCTTGAGGGTGATGCTGAGGGTAGCTCGAGTGCTGGCCTTGAGGACTTCGGTGGTGTTACCTACATAAGTCGGTGGTAAAACAGTGAGCAAATATCTGGCAGAAATAAATAAACTGAAATGCAAAAACAAAATTTCTAAATGCTTACATACATCTTACATGCAAACACACATAATGCATTCATGTCAAAGGCCATCGATAGCCTTAATAATCATTTAACTAAAAGACCAAAAGTAGACTGATGTGTATGGACTTGGATGACAATCTTTACCAAAGATGAGGGTGAAGCTGGTGGTAGTTCAAGAGATCGCCTAGAAGAGTTGGACGGTGATGCCTAAACATAATAGAAATTAGAATCAATATGATGCCAAGTATAACATTGAAAATCATACGTTCATAATATAAAGCTACGGAACCATACAAGCAGTGAAATTTTGAACAGAAGTAATATTTTATTAATGAGAAAATAATGCTGTATGTAGTTGATATTGTTATATAATGCAGTAAATTGATCGTTAGACCAAAACACAACATAAAATAATTGTGAAAACAGACATAAGAAATGATCTGCCAGTAGTGTTTACAGGAGAAGTTCAGCACATGCCTGAATTCGTTCTGTGGTTCTGCTATTTTCCAATCTCTTGGCATAGTCGCACAACCTCCATACTCCGTCATTAGTCGAATCCTAAGAGATGTAAAAAGGCCACAACAATCAGAATGAAACTCTATCTTTCCCCGAAGATAATGCATCATGATCAAAAGTATATATACGCAAGTCATGTGGTCAGTAGTACTATAATACCTGCTTGCCTTCTATTCTGTTAATCTTAGTTTCCTGAGACAATGAGAAGAAATCAGTCTTTGATTTCATATCCGTGAATATACTTGTACGAAAACAAGAAAATATTATTAAATAAAAAAATAAAAAATCAGTCACCAGAGTCAGCACTGCATGTTGAACTTTTCTAAAATCCGTACTGATGGAGTCTGTTTTTCCTTGTAGTTCAATAACCTGCAAATGGCTTGAAAGGTTAAACTTACAAACCAGAACAATAAAAATTTAAGTAGCTCATTAGTATCTGACAGGGTCGACCTCCTGTTGTGTCCTAACAGTAGTTTCAAGACTCTCAGCTAAATTACGGTCCACACCATCCAAGTTTGAAGATAATTGTCGCTTGGTGACCTGAAAACAGGCAAAATACCAACAAAGTAGAAAATTGTTTATGCACTTATTTTCCATTAGGGAAATTTGTGTCTATAAATTCGAAAGAATTCACCAAATTCTCTCACGGAAAACAGACATTGAAATTGCATTATATCATCGACCAACAAAATATCTCATAACTAATATCCAGAAATCAAACAGAATATCAAGCACCATATATACTGTGCTCCCTAAACCCTAAAGAAGGTTAAGTTGCTCCCGGTTTGAAAGTATACACAAGAAGAGAAGGAAAACTTACCGAAATTGATGAAAAGACACTGTCAATCTGTTTAGAAAAAGACTTGCCAGCATCAGCTAAGCTACGTCTTGTTGCAAACATCATATCAGGAAGTTTCCACCCCTGAAAACATACATGAAACACCACATGTAGAGTAAGAAATTTTGACAGTATAGAAGAGAAGGAGAGAAGGAGAGAGGGGGGGGGGGGGGGGGGAGAGAGAGAGAGAAGAGTCATCCAATCCTTTATTTTCTTGAGTCATAATGACTTAATGAGTTTATCAAGTAAAGGTGGTAATATTTTGTGCTGACACCGATCAGAAGTAAAGAATGGATGAGGTATAATTGCATGATTTTAGGCAAGAAGCCCTAGGTACAGAGATAGTGAGCAAGCTAACACTTTAACTTTGCATTTCTTAATCAGTCATATGCTCTTCTCATATAAAAAATAATTCATCTTCTCATATTATAAAATAAAACACGTGATAATTCAAAGGCTTTATTAATATGCAGATAAAGTGCACCCACTAGACCAACGCAAGCAGAACTAAGAGCCTCAGCAAAGTTAATCTCAAGTGAGCAAAGCACATGTTTTAGTAATTTCTTTGTTGGTATATGCTAAAGCTTTACCTAGCAGATGAAAAAGGACTATATCATAACAAGTATAGCTTGAGGGACCACACATGATATGCACATGCAAAGATTGTAGACCATTGGAAATTGACAAAGGAAAAAAGTTAAAGAGGTTGAAGCCGGTGACGACACTAGTAATTAAAAAAAAAAATTAAGATCATATCAAAACTGTGAGGGAAAAGATATTTAGTGGTTTAAGTTAGGCTTTGAATCTTCACTAAATAAAAGCATAACCAATCATCTCTAAACTATATAACTCGGTTGAATTTCAAACTTCCAATGGATGAATAAGATTTAATGCTTTGTAACGTGGCCTGAAAATATAGAACATCACATGAGACTCCTTGTTCTATTCTTTTGAAATAAACAAAAAAGGAAGAAAGAAACTACTGTAAATTTTTCAAAGACCATAACAAAGGCACCAGGGTAACTCGGACTATGGCAATTCCTATATCAGTATTACAATGTTGAGGTATATTCGTCTCTTACTTCCCATACAAGTATAAACCACAGAAATCATGGATAAAACATCATTTTGCATATCTATAATGTTTATCGTATCACACACAAACCTCTTACCTTCCACCAAAAGTAGCCATATCCTGCCACTACCACAACAATAATTATACCATATCTGCTAGCACCTGCACTAACAAAAAAAATAAAGATTCAAAGAATACTCATAAACTACTAGACAGTTATATATAAGATACATTACAAGAAACCATGAAAAACAAATCATATAATCAATAGCCCAGAAACAAAACCTTGAAAAGCAAGAGAAATAAACTAAACCTGTTCGACTCCCAGTTACAATTGTAATTGGTCCACTTGATGCATATAACTGCAGCTCCTGCCGTATTTTGTTCATCTGTACAATGTGAATTATCTAGTCAGTATGCCATCCTCCAGAATATTAATGCCTATGAACTTTCATAGGAATCCACATTGATTCTGACTTAGAACAATTGATTTAGAACTGCATAGAAAGAAATGCATCTCTATTCTTATACTGAACTACATTTCAAACAATTTTTCACAATAAAAATTCAATAAACCGCAAACCTGAGCCATCAAAGCGTCGGTGGATGGTTTCTTAACCGAGGGTGTTTTACTTTTATCATCTCGTATTTGCTTCCAAGCAATCTGCGGTAAAAGGCCAAATATTTAATAAAATTTTATAACCAGCATGGTACAGTAGAAGTGTAAAATATATAAAATTCATACAAATCACCGAGTGTTTAATAATAAAACTACGAGTCTCTAAGACGATTTTCTTCTTATTGAAACTAGTTTAAACATAGAGTCAAGACCAACAAACCATGCATCTTGTATCAAGATCACAAAGGTCCGGCCAATCGTGATGATTACACAAAATCTATCAAGGACGTTGGACATTCGGACCTTTACCTTCCTTTTTTTTATTCATTTTCATTCCTAGGATGCAACATCATCAATTGACAAAAAGACCAACACATACAGGCCCAAAAAGAGCAACTTTGAAGTGAAATTTTAAACCACATGAAACAGAGGTAGAAGGTGAATTGTGCCTACCAGTGGAGGGGAAAACTTAAAAAGCTATGAAACAAACTTAAGAGCTTTTAACTTCTAAGAACTCATAGGTGTATTCAGTTTGATGACTACCTTGAATGCACCAGAGACCATATCAGACACGCGTCCCTCCTTAGCAAGGCATGAACCAAGAATGCCTAAAAAGCAACACAAATCAATTCATTAGAAAACATGTCCTTTCCTTCCTGACAACAGAAACCATCAAAAAGGAAAAGCAAACTGATAATAGCTCTTTACATAAGACCAGTAGCTACAATGTAAATGGGACTGGACAGGTTACATGTAAACTTAGAAAGAAAGCATGAAGCCTGTACAAGAGGAACCTTTTTCAAACGATTGTAACTCACAAATGATTTCCTTTCGCATCTATATAAGTAATCAATCAATGTTCGTTTGTGTAGAGAAAACGAAACTAAGTAGATATACTTAGAATCTTGACTTCAATCTTAGAAATACCACTCGAACCATATGATAGGAAGCAAGGAGAGTGTACCACTCCAACTAGTTAACAAGCACCAATAATGCACATTCATTGTGAGAACCAGCTGAACCATATGTCATATGATAATCAAAATAACAACATAGCTCAACTTTAATAGTTCCAGACTCGTATTGCCACTTACATGAGGCAATATCAGAAAGCTGAATGTATATTTCCTCCTAACAAACACCAAATTAGTGTCACATAGCATGTGAGTTTATTGGAAACCCTAACTTTTCTCCGCCGGTGCTCTACCCAAAACTGAATTGAAACATTACAAGCTAATTTGGGACTAAGATTGTGACGGGCTCGGAGAATATGGCAAAATAGATTATTATGAACTCTGAGTTGCTCGAAATTGAGAAAGTGAGGAAGTAGAAGGATTGCACAGACCTGCACCGACCAGAATCCCAACCTTGACCAGAGAAAGAGCCATGGATTCTGATGCTTGATTTCTGAACTAGTTATAGATATTGTCTCCTGGAGACTAATCCGAGATACGGCATCGAAGCCCTCGTTGGGGATCGCGGGATTGTTGAATGGCTAGACAAGGAATGCGCTCTCTCTCTCTCTCTCTCTCTCAGCTACTGAGAAAACTGAGAATCGACTGGGTTTCTGTATCAAGCGTGACAAACCCTATTTTCCTACTGTGCAAGCAAAGGGGACTTTGGTTGGTGGTAAGTTACATAACTGCCCTTTCAAATTGTAAGGACTTTATATGAATTCCAATTAATTTTTATTTTTTTACCAAAAAAATAATTTTTATTTTCAATTTTTAATGCAAGATTTATTATTGCATCCGGTGTGGACGGTATTTTTTTTTTTTTCGATAGAGTCTTTTAGGGTAACCATTCTCAAACTACTTAAATTGGAAGGTGTGCAAAGCTCGAGAATAAAAGTAACTGATCAAACCACAACCTTCTAAGGGCAAACCCACACGACAAACAAAAAAAAAAAAAAAAACACCAGAAAACACACACAAGCCACACCCCAACAAACACCCGGACGGACACCACAACAGCCCCCAAAAATAAAACAAAAAATATTATATTATACTCCCCCCCAGGACACCACGTAAAAGAGAGAGAAACCAAGTCACCTAAACCAACTAAACTATCGGCCACAAAATTAATTTCTCGTGTGGTTGGCTTTGCCATAACAAGCATTGATCGAGTTTTTATGTGTTTATTAAAACAAAGGAAATTGGAATGTAACTAAACCGAATTTAAAAGTGAGTTTCTTATGCTATAGGAATTAGATTAAAATTGGAATAAAACAATCTCAACCTTAATCTTTCAAGAGTTGATATGTGATTCATCATTCATTCAAAAAAAAAATGTAATTCATCGATCCATTCTAACTAAGAAAACGTTGGCTTAACCAAATAACGAATGAAATCAAGTTATCAAAATGCAAATAGCTCATTATACAATAGATTTGAGAATCATACGACAATATGACTATGGGGCCAACAGTAAGCGGTGAACTGTATTAATATAATGTAATGAGTTTGTTTGAAATTGCTTCTGAAATGCGTAAAAACGCTTTTCAAATTTGATAAAAGCGCTTTTATACAAGAAAACATTTGACAAGTGTTTCTGAAAATCACTTCTAGGTGCTTCTAAAACTCACCCAAGATATATTTTATTTTTTTCAATTTTTTTTATATTTATAATTAATTTATATTACTGCAATGATCGAGCCAATGACTCTGTCATCTTATAGCATCTTAAGCATACTGACCGAAGTTCTAAACAAATCCAACTCCACCGTGCTAGTTAAAGAGGAAAAAAGCTAAGAATTAATTAATGGTACTTAATTAATTATACGTGCATATAAGTACAATGACACCTTATAGATACCCTTGGTGGTAAAATAAAACGAGTCGTTCTTAATTTTAGTGAGGGAAAATCGAACACGTTTTATTTATACATTCAACAAAAGCATATTGTTCATTCAAGCATGGCCGCTTAAGGGAAAGTGTGGTGGTCCCCTGGCAACAACTGACTTCTCTTTCATTTTCAGTCTATTTTTCTCACCAAACCATCCATCCATCGATCTGTATATGAATATGTTCTTAGTTTCTTATTAAACCTGTGCTGTTGTAGGTCGATGTTCTTAGTTTAATCACTACTGGAAATTATATATTTTTTTTTGTTTTCTTGGACGAACCATATATTGGACTATTGGAGGGAAAATTGGCCGGTCACTCAAGTAAAAATGAAACAAAAAGTCAAAAAAGTTTGAGGGTAAAACCAACAAAAATTTACCAAAGAAGTTATCTAGAATATTATACTTGCACACCAGGCCGTTTACTTTAGACTAATTGCTATCTGCATAGCTATGCTTAATTAGTTCTATAGTAGATTATGTTTTGTAATCCTACATCAACTTTGTTCGTTTAGGGTTTCTTTTTCTTTCTGTTTGAGTCATCAGTGCAAGAATAATTGGGATAGAAAAGTCGGATGTCTGGTTTGGTAAAACTTTGAGATCATCCCGGTTTGGCAAACCTAATGACTAGATAATTAAGTTTTGAGGGATCAAAATCGACACGTTTGATGTGTTTATGGGCTCGTGAATGTGCATGGTTGAACTTATCACCACTCAGACTTTTGACCTATAGTTCATACATGTTTAATTTCAATCTACAACAAGAGTGACTAAAATATATATAAAGAGACTATTCATATTTTACTTAACAATCACACTAGAGAAAATTGAACTCCTGAGTCCTGACTAATCGTTCCTAGTTCCTACCCTAGTTAATTATTCATTTCCAACCCTCTAGCTCTCACATTCGAGTGGTTTATTAATACGTACATATTAGTTTGATGCATGTGTGGAGCTGAAGGTTAATTTGTTGTCAATGCAATCTCCAGAAGAAAAAAAAAACTATCTCTGAAAACCTAAAACCAAGGGGAAAATTAAGGTGAATCCAAATTAAGAACCAATCGGAGATTCGGAGACATGCATGATGCATGCTCAACACTATATGTTCTTTGAAATACCATACATTTCAATTCTAGAATGATGTAAAAACCTTAAGATAAGTACTAGCAGCAAAAGTAGCCATATCCATTGATATACTTTTCACATTCTTTGTTTATATCAAGCCACACAACCTCAAAACTGTCCAAATCGAACTTGTACGTCCTTAAATAATTACTAAAAAATTTTGCAACAATTTGGCAGCATATGGTGACAATGTTTGGTTTGGGTGGTCTTTATGGCTCTCTTGTGGACTTATTGCATCATGGATTAGCTTGTCGTAGTCCCCAATTGCGTGAGCTTTCGCTTGCTGCATTTGTTGCGGTGTTGTGGTGTATTTGGCACTTAAGAAATAAGGCAAAATTTGATGGAATTAATGCTCAAGTGGCCAAGGCTTCTTGGTTGATTAGTGGGCAGATTTTATCTTCTAGCAAGCTTGGTTCTGGTTCAATGTTTAATAATATGCAAGAGCTAATTGTTTTGAAAAAGTTTGGGGTTGCCTGTAGACCTCGTAGAGCTCCTTCTATTGTTGAGGTTAATTGGATCCCTCCTTTAAATGGTTGGGTGAAAATTAACACGGATGGTTCTTGGAAAAGTACTTTGGGGCAAGCAGGTTATGGAGCCGTTTTTCGAGATGATAAATGTGCATTTCTTGGTGTTAGTTCTAGTCCTAATATTCCAAGTTCGATGGCAGCTGAGGTAATAGCAGTTATTAAAGCAATTGAGCTAGCTTGGATTTGGGACCGGAAGCATATATGTGTGGTTGGAAGTGGATTCTACTCTAGTTCTTCACTAGAATACGTATCCGCGCGTTGCTGCGGATTTAAAATCGTTTAAAATATGTATAAAGTACTAAAAATATAATTGAGATATTTAATTACATAATATCAATTGATATTTAATATAATTGAGATGCATTTCAATTAAAATTAACATTGAAATATTTACACAACAATACTGATTTGTAATTTTAATTTGTGAACCTTCTTTAATGTGAGACCCCGGAAATATTAAAAAAAAAATTAGAATTAATCGAGATGAAGATTCGTAATCTCGATTATTATCAAAGAGTTTCGAAAATTTTTCAAAAATTTGGTTAACTCGTAAGTCCAATTTGAGAACTCGATAATAAGTATATGTCATGATTAGTTCGTATGTATTTTTAGAGACTTTTTTGGACAACAAAACTATTTATTATGAATTTTAGAATGTTAAGAATTAAAAAAATAATAATTTCGTCAAATCAAGTAATCAACTTCTCTCTCTCCTTTTCTTTTTTTTCTTTTTCATTAATAATAAGTACGAAAATTCTTAAGTGTTCCGCAGTATCGGTGCTCCGCCTTGTTGGATAAATCTTATCCGTTAGATTTTTGTTGTCAACCTTGACCCTTCAATCTTGACCCTTCAAAAAATGGAGCATTGATAATACGGAGCACTATAGACATTGCCAAATAAGTAATGGTAGAATCATAATTTATGAATAAATGAGGACAATATTATAATTTTAGGAATAATGGTAGAATCATAATTAATAAAAATATGCAGGGACAAAATTGTCACACCACTTGAAACTTACTATTCATAAGGGCTGATTTTACTTTAGTATAGATGGAATTTCATTAAATCTCCAAATTTAGTGTCATGGTAACTTCGAGTGGAATGGGTTAATTGTTTGTTCCGTATTTCTCAAACACAATTCCAATGCTCTCATATTTTTCGAGAGAGAAACCAAGTTGCAGGCACTCTTGCAAACTTTGGTCTCACTTCAAAAATTATGGTTTGGTGGGATTCACCTCCGGCTTTTGTTGTTTCTTTGTACAAGAGGGATTTTATAGGTCTCCCTAATTTTCGTTTTCGGTAGCTTATTTTTGTTTTTGTCTTTCTCTTTTGGCTTTCTTTTAGAGGGGGTTTCAGGTTCATGCCCCCCTCCCCCTCTCCATTTCTTTGTTTTTTCTTTCCTTTTTAAAATAAATTTGGGAGGATGATATTGTCCTTCTTTATTCAAAAAATAAGTAATAACGTATATGTTGTGAGAGTTTATAAAATAGTCCCATATATATATATCATATATAAATACATAATATCATATGCAAACATGGTGTTAAATTAATATATTTTGATCGAGATTTAACTAAAAAAAAACAGTTCAACTGATTAATAGAATCTGTGAGGCACGTACATTTTATTTTTCGTTCAAAACTAACTATCTTACCTACTAGACAGAAATTTACAAAGCCGAACATATATATATATGCATGAAATTGTCCCTGCATAACTAAATAAATAGTTTAGAAAGAAGTGTAGATTTGCATCTGGGTCAAGATATGCTCGAAGTTATCGGTAGACTTCTCAATGGGATGTGAATGCATGCCTTCATATGTTGTCACAACAACTCCTTCATCCTTGGTTAGTCTCTGAACTTGCTTTTTCACATTGCAGCCCTGGTGTGTGCACCGATAGTAGCTTCTACAGTCATTAAAATAGTAAACATGTTAGAAATTAATTCGATCACCAGCCAGTTAATTAACTCAATATGCATTGCCATGCACATTAGAAAATTAGATCGAGTCATGGATGGGAATTAATTAACTAATATATATGCATGTTTAAATACTACATTACTACTGATGCATTATATATAGATCGATAGTTCTTATAGAAAGAGGCTAGGAGTTAAAATTCGATCCGTACGTACTAATATTATCTTAGCATGGCCTTCAATTAATTAAGAAAATTATACATTAATTAATTATTAGCAGCACTCATCAGAATTATGCAGTACTCCAAGAAGGCATGCAAGGCAAGCTAACCATGCTTGACTGCGATGACAAGCTCCATTTGCATGAGAATGGCTACATATATATAATAAGCACGTACTGATTACATAACTTGGAAATTTGCCACAGTGACTTTTATGTTATAAAAAAGCACTAATTTTCTGCATTTCTTACTGCAGAAGTATGCAAATCGATCTGTAGATCGAAATCCGCAAATGATAATATGAAAGATATTATCATAATGTGTGGCATCGATTGCAATCAAATTGCTGGAACTATAGACTGGATTCCAATTAGGACATCATGATGATCGTCATAATTGATTGAAAAAAGAGTTTGTTTAGTTAATTAATCAGTATTCATTACTGATCACTGATTAGTAACTTAGTATAGAGATCCATCAAATTAAGATAATATATAATGGGTACAGAAGGTACTAATAAGGATTAATCCTTAGCATGTGGCATGATTAATCCTGACGGATCGATGACAACACGTACACTTTGGGTTCTAGCTAGTTAATAAAATCCATACATTAATTTTAGTCACCATGTATCTAATTAAGCAGATTTGGAATCATCTACATATATATGTGATCGAATTCAACTGTTATTTACCTGTAAATTAATTAAGTTAATATATAGAGTAAATTGAAGCATGAAGCCCGAATTAAGTTTGATTCTTCCAACTCCTTAATAAAATAAAATAAATAGTTGATATAGGTAATAATGAACTGACCTTGGGAATTTGTTGTTCTTGACTGCTTTTTGGCCATACTTCCTCCATCGATATCCATCATCAAGTATATCGACTTGGCTCCTCGTCTGAAACGCATATCTCGGCTTTCTGATCTTCTTCTCTCCCTTCTTCATCCCTAACCTTACCGCCGTATTACTTTCACCCTCCCCAAAGTTTTTCATGCTCTGAGAAATACTACTCATGCTGTTCGAAACCTCCATATCTGACATCATCCCCAAAAACCCATTTGACTTATTGTTGCTAACTTGGTATTGATCGTTACTATAAGCATGATGAGGATGATTGTTCACCATGTTCAATGACAAAGAAGAAGAAGAATCAGCAGGAGGTGTTGATGAAGAAGAATAAAATGTTGGGTAGCTTCCCATTGCGGAGAGAGAGACAGAGAGAGAGAGAGATTGATAAATATAGCAGTGTGTGGATTATATATAAAGCTAAAGCTATTTGTGTGTTTAGCATATTGGAATCAATTAATTAAATTAAAGGTACGGAGAGGCGGCTGGTTGGCGCCTATCAACCATTCAGCCTATAGCACTTCTTTGTCCTATGTTTGGTTTCGTAAACGGCACGTAAACGGAGAGTGATTGATATTAGTAAATACAAATAATGTTCATTCCACAAAGAATTCATTATCGATTAGTCTTAAGACAGGCTTCATGATTAACTTGGAAATTAGGAGTATTTTAACATAACCATTGGGTTGATCTTGACCAAAATTAACCTAAGATTTCTTGCGGGTATACTTTTCTTTGAATTTTGGAAACATGTACGTTTATTTTACTCGAAAAATGAGACTGATATTTGTAGAGCTCACGCACGTGTATGAAATAGGATGTGGACTATATCCGAAGTTTTTCGACAGATGGTAGCAGCCTAGCAGGTTCTATTATGATATCTATATATAATAGAAATGCAGCCAGACCCACGAGTTTGGGGCTACATATAATTACAGTGAACTTTGTGACACAGTCCTAATGTCCTATCCTAATTAAGTGTCTGGTAGCGGACGCGCAGTTTCTCTGGTCACTTGGTCAGAAACATGTGTTTTTAGATTAGTCTCCAATCACATCATGTTGTTCAATTCCTTCTGAGTTCTTCATTGCGTGGCTGAAAACGTATAATCGCTGTTTAAATAAATGAAACATTGGTTAATTTGGTATCCAACAAACAAATATATTGATTCGATCGATCACTCGTACTAAAAAATACATTTTCAATGAAGTATGTTTCTTAAAGATAATCAAAGAGTATTACGCGCTAAAAGCATTTTCAACATACGATATATTTTAAAATAAATTAAAATTTTAATTAAATTTAAGATAAAATCTAGCTCTAACAGATTATCTAACTAAAAGTCAAATTTAACTTTTGTTAAATTCTCTACGTATCTATATTTAATTATAAATAAAGAGAAAATAGGTAAAAACCAAATACTTCAATGTCTATTTTTTTTTTCAGTTTCAAGTTTCAACTTTTTTTTTTAATCTAACTCACATTTAGCTAGAACTGCTAGAGCAGAAGTAAAATTACTACCTATATTTAACTTTTAAACATTTTAGTAAATAAAAATAACTTTTATTGTTGAACATACTCTTATATTCAGCAATTAATTCAAAATTAATTTTGATTATTGCCACAACGAGAGCTCACAGTCATGTTCACACCTAGTGTCAGTGCGCCTCTTTCTATACTTACCCTTGTTTCTAGAGCATTGATTCTCTTTACTTTGCCTGGGGATGAACTCTCTCTTATATATGACTGTATCATAATTCAATTAAATTAGATGCGGTTATTGAATGATCATGGATTCATGGGAACGATGGATAGAACTATTCAAATAATAAAGTCGGACGTGGGCGGCGCTACTTTTGGGAGAGCTAGAGATCGATAAGATGTATATTAGGGTAACTAGGGCGTTGAAACTAATAAGGAATATGCAGCTGATGCCAACGTTATTGGTTCAAGCTAACCTTAATTATTTCCATCTTTGAACTAATTAATCAACTAACAGTAGTTATGGGGTTATATTCAATGTATGTGGAAAAGTGTAAAATAACAACCATTCTTCGTCCACACAGGTTGACTAAATGCAGCAGACACAAAATGAAGAATATGCAGCTCCTTTTCTTTCTTTTTTTTCGATGAGAGAAGAACAGATCCTTAGAAGCTGAGAGATAATATAAATCTGTTTTCATCAGATTGATCAATTGACTGTTGACGATGAAATATATACTAACAGAGTACGTAACAGTTGCACCTTCGAACATTGATGGACACGTGGGGTTGAATAGATATATATTCTGAAAGATCGAAGGAAAGAAAAGTCTCAAGGAAAGTGGTCATAGCCAGCTAGCTGATGATCGTGGCGGCCAGGCCCAGGCTGCAGATAGTTTTTAAGGTTGCATGGTTTATCATTTTCATACGTACAGCAACTAGCTCGCTCCTAGTTCATGAAAGTAATATCTGATCGAAGATTTGACCTTTCAACTGAGTTTTCTGAGTAGCTATTAAGGGATCGAAGGTCGACCCAGGCCTATTTACCATTTCAGTTTAATTTCACCGGCAAATTAGTATATATAGACCTCTAATCGATCTATAAGACTAGCAAATGACAAGTAACAATACTAGCTAGCATCGTACATATATATATGGTTGACGGTTCACATCACATACCTTGCTAAGCACCTTGTCTGCATGAGCTTCGTCATCAAATACACAATTAATATAACCACATACAAATTCACAAGCTAACTATCTATCCTTTAATATATTTTTCAAAGGGCATAATTAAATACTGCAGAGAATCAATGTTTTATTGAAAATACTTGTTAATTGGTTTTTTATTTGGATGATTAAACTATTTTCAATTTGGATGATTAAATGATCTTCAAGTCATAATTAATCTATAAATAATTAATATAGCTATATATACATATATATGTAAGAGTTCAAATTTATGGTTCGTAAAAATAATCTCCAAGTAATATCTGATGCGAATTTAATAAATTGAATGGTATATGTTGATGTGTGAGTAGGAGGGGAGCCACTAGCTATGACTAATTAATTAAGTGTGAGTTTTGCTGAGGTTAGGTTAGGTTTAGGGTAGGGTTAGGTACTACTTTACTAGTACTCTTCTCCCCCTCCTCCTAAATGCACTCAATTAATTAAGGTCTCGTTTGGTTCACATAATGAAATTTTTAAAAAATGTAACTTTTTATGGTCCTGCATTGAAGCTTAAGAGTAGTTACTCCAGGACCATAAAATAATTACGTTTTTTTTTTATAAGAAAGGGAAACTACAAACGGAAGCCACGAGGACAACCCAAATTAGAGCAATCAAACTGGAGAGCCGGGTTTACCGAAGTAGGCAGGCAACGGTTCCAACAACCAACGGAAGAAGAGTGATGACCAAGATTTGCAAGGGCGTCAGCGGTGAAGTTGGCTTCTCTGAAAACATGGAAAAACTGAATAACTTGGAATTGGGTAGCAAGCCACTGAATATCTCTGATAACCATCTTAAGGCGCCAAGGGACGGAGCACTTGTTAAGAACATAGTCGATAATGAGCTTGGAGTCACCCTCCACCTGAACTTTGAAGAGGTTTTGACGAAGCGCTAAACGAAGACCTTCCCGAAGAGCAAGGGCTTCCGTAATGGGGACATGATGGGAGGGTACACTTTTCGAACCAACAAAGATTGGACAACCCTCATCATCTCATATGATAAAACCAATGGTTGCGCTTTGATCCTTGAGAACGGAGCCATCAAAATTAAGCTTGGTGAAACCTTGATCGGGAGGCTTCCACAAATTCACAAGCTAACTATCTATCCTTTAATATATTTTTCAAAGGGCATAATTAAATACTGCAGAGAATCAATGTTTTATTGAAAATACTTGTTAATTGGTTTTTTATTTGGATGATTAAACTATTTTCAATTTGGATGATTAAATGATCTTCAAGTCATAATTAATCTATAAATAATTAATATAGCTATATATACATATATATGTAAGAGTTCAAATTTATGGTTCGTAAAAATAATCTCCAAGTAATATCTGATGCGAATTTAATAAATTGAATGGTATATGTTGATGTGTGAGTAGGAGGGGAGCCACTAGCTATGACTAATTAATTAAGTGTGAGTTTTGCTGAGGTTAGGCTAGGTTTAGGGTAGGGTTAGGTACTACGTACTGTACTAGTACTCTTCTCCCCCTCCTCCCAAATGCACTAATGCACTCAATTAATTAAGGTCTCGTTTGCACATAATGAAATTTTTAAAAAATTTATAACTTTTTATGGTCCTGCATTGAAGCTTAAGAGTAGTTACTCCAGCCAAGACCATAAAATAATTACGATTTTAATAAGAAAGGGAAACTACAAACAAAAGCCACGAGGACAACCCAAATTAGAGCAATCAAACTAGAGAGCCGGGTTTACCGAAGCAGGCAGGCAACGGTTCCAACAACCAACGGAAGAAGAGTGATGACCAAGATTTGCAAAGGCGTCAGCGGTGAAGTTGGCTTCTCTGAAAACATGGAAAAACTGAATAACTTGGAATTGGGTAGCAAGCCACGGAATATCTCTGATAACCATCTTAAGGCGCCAAGGGACAGAGCACTTGTTAAGAACACAGTCGATAATGAGCTTGGAGTCACCCTCCACCTGAACTTTGAAGAGGTTTTGACGAAGCGCTAAACGAAGACCTTCCCGAAGAGCAAGGGCTTCCGTAATGGGGACATGATGGGAGGGTACACTTTTCGAACCAGCAAAGCTTGGTGAAACCTTGATCGAGAGGCTTCCACTTGATGCAATTTTCCATAGATTTCCTTCTCAGGACTTTAGTAGGATTGGCAAGTAGGTAGTCGCGCACAGTGGCTTCAATAACGTGAATAACTTTTCTAGGGCTAGGTGGAACTTGTTTGAAGATCCATTGGTTTCGAGTATCCCAAATAATTACGATTTTATACCTCGTTTGTTTCACGAATTTGGTCTTAGAGTAATTATTTATTCTCTTAGGCAATGTAGTAAGTTCAAACCCAAGGGTATAATATTAAGTATATTCAGTAATATTAAAATAATTAAATACATAAGGCCCAATGAATATAATAATTGGCCAATGTTAGGGGCCTCAATAAAGCTTAAGATGTAGAGACATCAATCCTATGTATCATGTCATGTCACATAAAACAAAATATATTTTTAAATCCATGTTAATATTTCAAATATGACAAAATTAATATTGCCCCTTCATGTCATGTCATTTGATTATTTTATCATTTTATCGTTTTATCACTTGAATCTAAAATACAAAAAGGAAAGAAAAAAATATAATCCTAGACCTAAAATATAAATAGAGTGTAAATTTAAACCTTAAAATCTACCATACCCTTAATCCTTCAATCCTAAACACCACAAATCATTAACAAAAATTCTAAACTATATATAACTCTTCGACCTTAATCTTTAAATTGTAAATTCTAAACTCGTAACCTTAAATTCTAAACCCTAAATTTTAAACGTAACCCCTCCCCAAAACCCTAGCTACAAGTAATTGTTCAAGTATTCCTAATTAATGATCACGCTCAAATTGAGACATAATTAATACTTGATATCTTCTCATATTGCTCAAGTCTTCGTAAATTAGGTTGTTATCTGCTAACATGACTTATCATTTGTATTATATAAATATATGAGCACATTCTTTCTAAATTCATAGTACTAATTAAGCATTATCAATTTGCTATGTAGTTGTCCTTGTGTTTGCTCTATGATGATGCCGTAGTAATATTGTCATGTACGTGAATCGAAATTTAGTGAAAGCAAGTGATTTGATTTGTTTGCAACCAATTAAACAATAGTTTCACAATTGTGATCCCAATTGAACGTCATCTAAATTATATCTCCTTTCCAATTAAGTTTAGATTGCTAGTTTTTTTAATAATATATATAAGTGCATGATTCTATTTGATTGATAAAAATTATATTTGTAAAGATAATTAATGTAATTAATTATAACTGTAAGGTATTTCTGTTTACTGTCAATCATCTGTAATTGTAAGATAATTGATTGATAAGATATTTATATGTAAAGCTACTAATTATAATTGTAAGTATAATTAATTGATACGTTTTAAAGTTGAGTAAGCAATAACCATTAGATTTAGAATGAATATGCATGACAGACTTTTGCCTAAAATAATTTAGCAATTGGATAATGATGTGTATATGATGTGACATGCCACATATGATTGAGACTTTCACATCTTAGGTCTTAATGAGACATGCAACAATTCTTTTCCATAATAATTTGATTAATTTCTCCCAGGCCAGTTAGCTAAAAAAAACTACACGTACAAAGTTACAAACTTAATTATCTTCATAAATAAATTCCGAACAAAATTTGTTAATTTTTAGTTCAAATAAAACTACGTGCTGTCCTAAATGGAAAAGGGGTCATTTTCAACTTCAATTAATGATCAACGAAGGAATCAAAGAATTCACACAAAACTGATATTGGAATTTGTAGAGTATATATGCTTGGGGCCTTGGGCAGATATAGACATAGTAACCGACATTAATACTTTTATAGCCTCACTGTGTATTGCATGTTCGTCTTATTGCACATGGAATGTGATCATTGCATGTGTCATGTGTCATGTGTGTATTCATCGATGGAGTAGTCTCCTTTGGATTGACGATTTCCAAAATTATAGATAAGTCATCCTTCTACAAGCAGTTGTTGATCCATAAATTCTAGATGTTGATCGATGTACGTATTAAAGGGACAAAATAAGATTCAAACGTTCTCATGCATTTTTTCTCATTTGCACTGCTATTCTTTGTGCTGGTTTCTCAATCAAATTAAATTATGCATTGATTTATATATTTTTTTGTTACAAAGATAAATTCTTCCTCTAGCTCTGCACACTCAAGCAACCTCAAATTAAGTTAGTGTATACCAGAATTGTAGAATCAGTGGAGAATCATCCAACTGATGTCTTAGTTTATAAATGACATACATATCTCTGTAACACAAGAGTTATACGTATAAATTTGAGAATACACTCTTCATTCGTTATCTAATTTGTCAATAGACTCGATAAGCAATGATGTGTCACTTATTGGCTGCAATATATTTGATGGCGACGTGGCATGCCAAATAAGGTCACTATTCAATTGTAAGTCCTGCACCAAGGTTAAATTACACTTTAACCCCTTAGAAGCATAAAAGTGGTATTATTGAGTTGTGAAAATATAAGGGTAAAACATAATTTAAATTTCGTATGGTGTGGGACATGCAGTTGAAAACTTGTTCTAACTTGGCATTCCACGCCATCATGAAGTTGGCATGGAGCTACAAGTGGCACTCAACACTTAATAGATCTCTTTTACGCAAATTCATGCTTTAAATATTACTGTCTTATACGCAAATTCATATTTTTTAGTAAGGTTATGGCATATTAATATTTTTCATACATAATGCGGAGAAAAAATCATTGTTAAGGTAAATGAGGTTTTCATTAGAGTAAATTAAGTTATCGTTTAAGTGATTAAGTCTTAAAAATAGTAATTGTAATGTTTTACAACTTGAGGACACATATTACTATTTCAACAACTCATGTGGTAACTATGAAAAAACTCTCATTAAGATAAATATGTTTCTCATTATAGTAAATAGATTTTTGTTCGAGTAATTAAGTCTTAAAAGTGATAATTTTACGTATGATATACGTTAACATACACTATAATTTTTTCATATTTTTATATGTATTTTTTCGTCCTTCACATTAGTAATTTTAGTTTTAAATTTCTAATGGTTGGTGACTTGGGGGGTATATACTATTATCCTATATAGTCGCCTTAGCTTCTTGTTTTCCGATCAAACAGATTTCATGGAGCTTTGGCCAGACAACTTACAATCAGTACTAAGCGCGCGGAGTACCAAGGAGGATAGTCGTTGCCTTCTTCTTTTTAACTCCTTTCTCCTTTTTCTTCGATCACCGGCCGGCTGCCAATTAAGTCGATCTTGCAGACTTACAGTACTAATTATCATTTATTGATCTGGAATATGAAATATGGAATTAATACGACTAGCTAGTACTCTTTCTTTCTCGATCTTACATAGACTTCCAGTTGTATTGGTAAAGGGCATACGTCATGGCATACGTACGCATCTGTCTCCATTTTTCTGGTCATTGATCAATATATTCAAACTTCAACGATGCTGTCGGCTGCTTTACGTCATCCAATTAAATTGATAAATGATAACCATGGTACCCTAAATCATGATTCTAATTAGTTGCCTCTTAATATATATAGGTAAAAATATCAATATAGCCACTAAATTTTGACACTTTCTACACTTTAGTCATTGACATTTTTTTAAATGTTATTTTAGCCACTCAACTTCAACTTTGTCATTCACTTTGATACAACGTACCGTTAATTTTATCATCAAAATTTAATTAGATAAAGAATTTTAGTAAAAGATAAAAGGTATTTTGGTCAAAGTAAAAATAATTATTTGAAAAAAAACATAAAATAATTAATATTGAATCAAAAACAATTTTTTTAATTGGATCTTCTAGAAGAAAAATTTATTTGAATTTATTTTTTGAATATTTTTTACTAATTTAAAAAATATAAATTATTAGAAATTGGTAGTATGGATCCCATGCCATTGTTCAATTCATGCTTCCCATTAATTTTCTTTGTTTTGTTTTGTTTTCTTTTATTTTTTTGGCTTTCATCTTTTAGTGATTGGATAAAAATATTCTCGTATTTAATGGTCAAAACTTAACTGCGATAGCCAATATATGACGATATTGAAAGTGAGTGACCATTTATAATTTTATGTCTAATATATATATTAACTAGCTGGTACAATCCAAATTAAGCAGTAATTTGGGGTGCTGATCCAATTTTTATTATTTTTCCTAATAAAATCGAAGAACCCTAGGATATAATTAATTAGTTGCATTCATATGCATGCATGTATAATGGGACGTACGTGAGTATGTCTTTCATCAATAATCATGTTCACGAGTTAATTGAAATTTCTTCGGTTGCATGCATACATGTGCACTACTATTTGCACGCTTATCTTATATATCAAATTAGCGAAGAATATTCACTAGTCGACGTTGCTTGAATTAGAAGGTTAGAGACTTTAAAAAATATCCAAATTGATAATCTGAATAATTGGCAGTCAACATTTGAAAAGATGAGGGCCCTTAATTCGATCATCGATCCTATCTCGATCTGTAAGTTTCCACATATATGCATCATCTTTGCTCTGGAATAATTGTTGTTGTTGTCATTGATTACATGACAGTTCGTCATTAACCAGAGAGATATATATATAGAAGCATCCGAAATCCGAATATGGCTAATTAGCTCCATGACTATTCCATCCAGTCGAGCATTCTAAAACACGTTTTGGCAATCAAAAACGTTCACGTACCTTGTTGTCAAATTTAGTGCTTTCAAGGAGAGTATGATACTAGACCAAATGGTTGTTTGAACAACACTAAACTGGAATAGATATCTAGCTAATTCTATCTTATATGTAATATTCTTAAGTGTCTATTCAATGACGTTTTGAGAGGAAATTGTCAATCCATTAAAATTCAGCGAGATTACAACATAGCAATCTGCTCCGATGGAGTTGTCAAAAAAAGTCGTTACCTAAGCAACCTCATTTTTTCTA
This sequence comes from Rubus idaeus, assembly GCA_030142095.1. Classification (NCBI taxonomy): domain Eukaryota; kingdom Viridiplantae; phylum Streptophyta; class Magnoliopsida; order Rosales; family Rosaceae; genus Rubus; species Rubus idaeus. The sequence goes on along the minus strand of CM057968.1, from coordinate 29,134,774 downwards.
ACAATAAGGCTCATTCAGATAAACACTAGCAAATCTCAATAATTTTTAAAATAGAGACTTGAGACCCCCTTGCTAATCACATGTCAATATATTATCATCATCTAAAAAGACAAGTCATGTTCACTTACTCAATTAATTCTCTACTTAGTTGTGCTCGACTGTCGTTGGATTTAAATTCATTGGTGGAGAATAATGAGGCAAATAAAATTATTCCAACTACCTCATTATTCACCACCATTAGATTTAGATGCAACTGCATTTGAATACAACTGAGTAAAAAATTGATTGAGTAGGTGAATGAAACTGCTAAAAAGACAATATATACATTATATATTTTTTCCTTTTCCTTTTGGGAAACATTATACTTTTTATTTATTACACAATTACTTATCATTTTTTAGTCAAACTCAAGATCTTCAACTTAAAAATAGGAGATTTAGAGTATCTTTAGCAATGCTAGATATTTTTAACTAAATTTTAGCTAAAGTAGTTAAAAGCTATTAACTAGCTGCACCAATGCCTTTTACTTTATATAGTATTGAATTTAAATTATTTTATTATTAAATAAAAAATAATTTAAGTGTATTTAATAACACAAAATAACTAAAAAATAATATTTTAAATTAAAAATAATAATAGAGAGTCTCATCTTGCTTTCTGTTATAAACTAGAAACTTACATGAGAGAAACTAGAGAGCAAATAGAAATATGAGAGATTAAATGTTGAGGTTCTTTCATCATTCTCATTAGTCTCTTTATATAGTGATAGAGTTTACATAATAGGGGTATCAACTAATGAGTAATTGCATACAAGGCCTCCAAGTAATTACGTGGACAGCCACATAAGCAATATTATTTATAACACTCCCCCTTGGATGTCCACCAATTAATTATAAGGTGTTGGACGCGCTTGACGTGTCGTATAGTTCGCTTAAGAACAAATGCTTTTACGAGTGTCAACAAATGTGGATGTATAGATTAAGACCGGGGGATTATCGTACCCAAGGGATTGGAAGGCCCTAAAATCACTTTGGTAAATGTGTGGTAACCAAGCTATTATAGCACTAAAATGGTGAGATAAGATGTGAGCTATATACTAGTGAAGTGAAGTATGTGCACATGGTTGTAGTGTTCATATTTTTGGTGTTTTCAAAGAGAACAAGCAAGAAAGTATATAAGCAACAATTGCAAATTTGATAAACAAAGTTATTGAGCTTACAAACTCAATTTCAATAGATAGTGTACATCTCAAATTACAAGAATTCAAAGCAATGAAACTAAAAGGTAAAAGAGTTAGAGAATGCTCAATGATGTCTCCAAGAATTCTCCTCCTCTTTTATGAACTCCTCCTTGCTCCAAGCCTCAATCCTTGCAATCTTTGATGTTGTTGTGGGCTGTTTTGGTGAGGTAGATGGTGAGCACGAATTTTGTGGTGAGAATGGAAGAGAGAACAGAGTAAGGAAGGTAGGAGAAGAAAGAAAGAAAGGGTGAAGAAGGTGGCCGGAAATAATGGAGAAATCGGCTGGAATTTAGAATGGGAAGAAGAGAAAAGAAGAAGAAGAAAGAGAGGAGAGGAAGAAGAGGAAGAAAAGGGAAGAAGGAGGCTGTGTTCTATGATGGAATGAGGTCTGATTCCCTCCCCCTTTGCAGCTGCTAGGTTAAAATGTTTCCCCAAGAAAATGTGATTAAACAATAGCAAAGGGAAAAGAGAAAGTAAAATGCCTTAGAGGAAATTAAGGAAAAAGCATGCATGAGTGAAGTAAAATAGGACTTTTCTAATTTCAAGAGTGCAACAACCCATGCATGTTTCTGATTTGAATCTCTCCTCCATATATGGTGGTGCTCCGGCGGTGGTGCCGCCTCTTGTGGTGGTGGTTGGCCGGAAAAATCGCCGGAAATGCAATTTCTTCATTTTCCTTCATCTCTTCGATTCTTCAAGGCCTTCAATGACAACGTCTTCCGAAGGTAAATTTGTGCAATCTTCAATGTCTAGAAGCCACGGTTGACTTCTTGTCCTCTTCTCGGAATTGTGCCCAAAAGTAGCCGAAATGCACCTTCTTGTGTCGAATTACTTCAACTCACATAATTAACCTAGAAACATGAAAACACACATTAAATGCAACAAAAGGCTTTCGGAGTCACTTAATTCCCGTGATTAGGAATACAATTTGCACTACAAATAAGGGCAAATCAACGTTTTATTGTTGCCTCATTAAAACCTTGCCAGGTAACAAAAACCCAGTGAGAAAAAATAACCCTGGTCGAAGGAAAAAGAGTACAACGCGCATATGTCCTAGGTAGCATACTTCTGGATGCTCCCCTTGATAAGATCGAATCTCCTCCTGATAGTTGCAAGTTGTATTCATGTATTTGATAAAGTACATATACCATGCTTAATGGTTCGATGTTTCTGTCATTGAAGAGAGACCGCATATGCTTTGCGTATAGAGGCTCATCATTAATTTTCAATCCTGCAAAGTAAAAGTAATACCAACAAAACTAGGCTACTTTCATTAAACCTTACCTCATATAATATGGTTATGAAACAATTTCATATGCTCAACTTGATGGAAAGACATTAGCTAAAGAGTAACAATATAAAGGAATAAGAATTTACACATTAACCTTTACACAATATTCGGAGCATAGAAAGTTGATATGGCACATTTAGCCATAAACATGAATAAGTTATGGCCATTATATACACATGATGATATGCCAAAAACATATATAAAAAAAATATATATGAACAACAATTTGTTGTATGAACGTGATCGTTCGTTTAGAGAAATCAAATAAGATGATTGAAATGATAAACAAAACTAACCATGAATCACTCATAGATCGTAAGTGATGGTCAAAGCAACAATCGTTGCACCATGCAACTCTTGGATCATCATCGAGTTTAAGATGAAAATGAGATATAAGAGACAAGCGTGATGATAACGTGTTATAAACTATAAACTTACATGAGAGAAACTAGAGAGCAAATATAAATACGAGAGATGAAATGTTGAGGTTCTTTCCTCATTCTCATTAGCCTCTTTATATAGTGATAGAGTTTACATAGTAGAGGTATCAACTAATGAGTAATTGCATACAAGGCCTCCAAGTAATTACGTGGACAGCCACATAAGCAATATTATTTATAACACTTTCTATATTTATGAGTCATCCTCCTAAGTGGCTTTCTATTTTATCTTTTAGCTATATAACTCCTAAATATAGAGAGCGAGATGAGGCTCTCTATTATTTTCGTTCATTTAAAATATTATATTTTAGTTGTTTTATGTAATTATTAAATACACTTAAGCTATTTTTATTTATTGAAAAAATAATTTAAATTTAATACTAGCTAAAGTATAAGGCATTGATGCAGACCTATTTTCAAATTGGCTAGCCAAAATAGTTTTTTAGCTACTTTAGCTAAAATTTGATTAAAACATAGCTAGCATTGCTAAATATGCTCTTAATGAGGAGGTTTGTGCAACTGCTACAATAGTTAGAAAACTAAACACGCTCTCTAAAAAATCTAAGGAGTTAAGATAAAGAGTCTGCTAAAGATGCTTCTATATATCATTAGACCAAATGAATGTCGGATTTGAAAACATTGTATTGTAGATTTCCTTCTTGGGGAGTGTTTTTTTTTTGACATTTCTTTAAGCCTCATACAATGTTACAATATTCACTTGTGTTAGGGTGCAATTTCCCTAGTATATTAATATAAATGACACCTACATTGTCATACTTAATGTTCACGTTATAGTCGTATATAACCTAGATAACTTGCGAGCTAGATTCAACTTACTATTTATGACTGTAGAATAGAAAAACATAACTATATGGAGAAAAGATGGTTGTTGACGAACACAACTAGACCTACGACATAATGACAAGAGGCTAGATGACCGACAAACAAAATAATCGATAAATAAAATAATATAAGCATATAGGGTGCTTAAAGAAATGTCAAAACAAAAGGCCAAAAAAACTCTTACAACATAAGAGCCTAAGATTAGTCTTGAACTTGTAATAATTACACAAAATAACTAAAAACTAATATTTTTAATTATTGAAAATAATAGACAGCCTCATCTTGCTTTCTATATTTAAGAGTCATATATCTAAAAGCTAAAATAAAAAGTTACTTATGAGGCTTGTGCATCTGCTAAAATAGCTGAAAAACTATACACGCTCTCTAAAAAATCTAAGGAGTTAAGATAAAGAGTCTCTTAAAAAAATGTCAAAGCAAAAGGCCAAAAAAACTCTTACAAAATAAGAGCGCAAGGCTAGTCTTGAACTTGTAATAATTACACAAAATAATTAAAATATAATATTTTAAATTAACAAAAATAATAAAGAGCATTATCTTGCTTTTTATGTTTAGGAGTCATATATCTAAAGGTTAAAATAAATAGTTACTTATGAGGCTTGTGCAGCTGCTAAAATAGTTGGAAAACTAAACACGCTCTCTTAAAAATCTAAACAGTGAAGATAAAGTTTGTTAAAGATGCTCTTATATATCATTAGACCAAATGAACGTCGGATTTGAAAACATCGCATTGTAGATTTCCTTCTTGGGGAGTGGTTTTTTTTTTACATTTCTTTAAGCCTCATACAATGTTACAATATTCACTTGTGTTAGGGTGCAATTTCCCTAGTATATTGATATAATTGACACTGACATTGTTATACTTAATGTTCACATTATACTCGTATATAACCTAGATAACTTGCGAGATTCAACTCACTATTTATGAATGTAGAATAGAAAAAAAAAATAATTGGACAAACTCTGAGCGAAGGGGAAAGAGATCGAACCATTTGATCTCACCCTCAAAATAATACAATCATCTATCAATTGATAACAGACTTACATCAATATCATGAGAAAGACAAGCCATCAACCATGAAGAAGACTCACCGGCCTATCCAATTATTCACATGAATAGGTCTAATTGAAGTTTGATTCCAATTCTGTATTCAAAGTCAAATCACACTTTGAAGGATCCGTCTTGTAGGGAAAAGGGAGAAACCATACCCAGGCCCTACCAAGTGCTTTTGAAACAAGGCCCGAAATTGAGTTTAGATGTATTTTTGTGAACAAGACCAAAAAAGAAAAGAAAAAAAGATGCATGTTGTCAACTTAAATACTTAGCTCTAAATCGATATCCTTCAATGTAACAAAAAAAAAATTATCAAACAAATAAGTAATGACATTGTGATTTTGATAGTTTTATATGAATTTCTATATAAATTTTTCATTAGTTGTCATAAATTAATATAACTACAAATTTAGGCACTAGGCAAGAGCCCAGCTAGATAATTTACCTAATTTCAAAGAAAATTAGTTGTCATAAATTAATTTACCAACAAATATATGCATTAGGTAAGAGCCCAACTAGTAATTTATCCAATTTCAAAGAAAATTAGTTGTCATGAATTACTTTACCTACAAATCTAGGCATTAGGCAAGAGCCCAGTTAGATACTTTACTTAGTTTCAAAAGAAAATTAGTTGTTGAGAATTAATTTACCTACAAATTTAGGCAGTAGGCAAGAGCCCAGTTAGATAATTCCAAATTTAAAGAAAATTAGTTGCCATGAATTACTTTATCTATAAATCTAGGCATTAGGCAAGAGTCCATGTTGATAATTTACCCAATTTCAAAGAAAAATATTTATCATGAATTAATGTACCTACAAATATAGGCACTAGGCAAAAGTCCAGCTAGATAATTTATCAAATTTTTAAAAAAGTAGGTAAATAAACAATGTAGGTAAACTAATGTTATAAGATTAGTTTAATTATGGGTTTGGGGAAATTCTTGTCCAGCTACATCGGTTATTCATAATTTTATAACAATGTAGATAAACAATAGTGACTCCTTGTTCAACTAGTTATTTTTTTCATGATTCGAGGGACTAGATTCACAAAAAAATAAATAATTAGAATTTTCATTAAAAATATAAAATTTACAAGAAAATTTTCCAAATTTCTTCTAAAAGAATTTATATGAAAAACATGCATGAACCAAATATAGGGCACTAGGTCCAATGGATTGGAATAAATTGCAAGTTTAATTATGTTACAAGATCTTCAAGTACAAAGCTGAAAGTACAGGGATCAAATAGAAAAGAATGAATGTTGACAAGTGGACAACGAGCCATTGTTGTTCGGAAGGAAAAAGACGATATACTGATCGGGAAAACAAACCCACCAATCACAGTGTCAACGCTTCGTCCAACTTTTTCACCCTGCGCGATTTTGCGAGCATATCCAAAAAACCACTTGTTAATTAGAACCTAGCTCAAGCTACGCAACTACACGAAGAAGCGATTACTTCAACGCAATCACAAAGCCTTATTATTATTGTTATTATTATTATTGCTTCTTATCGGTTTCATCGACGTTCTGATCGATCAGATTCAGCGATGGATTCGTCCGTGAAATCGTTCTTGCTCGGCGTTCGGGCTTCGGCGAACTCGTTCTTGTCCGGGTACGAGCCTCTAGTTCTGGTGTTCACTCCTCTTGTTGGACTCTTCGTTGCTTCGACACTTCAGTCGGTTATTGGTGTCCTGCAGGAGAAGGGACTCAAAGCCACTCTCTTAGGGTTCTTCATGAGCTTCATCAAGTGCGCTTCCTATGCAATTCTCATTTCTGTTCAACTGTTCCTGAGATTGTAGAATTTTCTGTGTCAATTATATATATATTTTTTTTGGGTTCAATTTCGTAAAATTGCAGGTTGGTTCCTGGCGTGAAGAATTACATCGACGCTGAAAAGCAAAAGGTCTGTGCTTTATTTGTGATTCATTTTTTGAAAATTTAATTTTATGGGGTCAATATGATGCGTATTAATGTTGTTGGATATAAATAAAGTGAGATGGAATAATGCAAGAAATCAGTGTGAGACTGGGAGTACCACATAGATGAGCTTTAAATGCCGTTTGTTCAGAGGCTCTTAATTTGTTGCCGCCATCTAGTTGTGGAAATCTTAAATTTAATATTGGAAATTTAATGTCGCCGTTTATGCTGTTCCCCTTTAGTTTGTAACAGCATACATGAGTAGACTACAGACTTCATTATTATGAGCTCTGAATTCCAAAAGGGGATTGATTTAGGGGATTTTTTTTTATTTATTTTTTTTCATCTCGTGGTAGTTTCTCATGAAAAAAGTAACATTCTGTTGATTTTGTGGATGTTGTTGTTGAACAAGCAGGTTGTGGAGAAGTTACAGTCTGGTGGTAAATCTAAAAAAGAAAATTGGAGAACTGAATTGCCTGGCACAGGGTTGGGAGTGGGAGTTCTAGACCAGATGAAAGATGAGAAAAGAAAAGATGTGGCTTGGCAAGGCAAATGCTCTGGTACAGTGTATGTTCGTAAATTTTAACAAAATTTATGTTCAACTACTCGTCATACGCATACATATGCGTGATGTTCAACTACATCAAGAATCACCATGGGTCATTGATCACATCGATTGTATTGTGTAGTCAGTGCAATCAAAGGCGTTTGAGGGTTATTGTGTATTTGCGTCATGCACAAGTGAAACACCTACACTATATATGGAAGGGTGTTATCTGCATTCTACTTGTTTATTTATCTTTTTTATCAAGCTTTATTCTTGTTTGCAGCTATATTGGGGGAAGTGAATTTGAAGGGCATTTTTCTCTAATTAACGAGGCATGCTCAATGTAAGTAAGATCTTTTACGTCTATGATATGGAACTTTCTGTGAATGGCCCTCTATTGTTGCTATTTAAAAATATTGTACCGACACATCACATAGGTGGGTGAAATTTAATGATCTTGTTATAACCAGTTGAGCTTGCACAGGCTTTGTGATTCTACTTCTTTGGATGTCTAAGTTTAATAGGGTTCTTCGTTTACGTTGACACTATTGTGGTTATGTGTGCCCAAGAATGTCTGTTACGGTGCTTTGCGTTAGAGCTTGTGTTGCCAGATTTGGCATATCTGATAGAAGTCCTCTCCATCTTCCGACTCTTCCCACTTCCCATGTATACTTGGCTTTACCTCTTGTCTGAACGTGGCTTGATTTGGTTTTCAGGTTTGCACATACCAATCCATTACATATAGATGTATTCCAGAGTGTCATACGGTTTGAATCCGAAGTGGTTGCTATGACAGCTGCAATGCTTGGAAGTAAAAATAAGTCTTCTGGAGGACAAATATGTGGAAACATGACATCGGGAGGAACTGAAAGTATATTACTAGCTGTGAAAACATCACGTGATTATATGAAATCCAGGAAGGGGATTAAAAAACCTGAAATGTATGTTAATTTCCAGTTACACTTCTTCATATATACTGGTTTATCATGTTAGAGTTATTTATATAACTCATTCTATTTCCAAGCTTAGGATAATACCTGAATCTGCTCACTCAGCATATGACAAGGCTGCACAATATTTTAACATCAAGCTCTGGCGTGTCCCTGTTGATAAAGAGTTTCAAGCAGATGTCAAAGCCATTAGAAGATTCATTAATAGAAACACCGTTTTGGTATGAATTGATTGTAATCATTCCTTTGTGTTTCCTATTCACCCTTGTATCTCTGATAATGTAATGTACTGTAGTTGACCTTTGTTATTTTAATTTGACTTGAGAGAAAAAATATATCTACATTTAACCCATTGTGTAACTGTGATGCTTTAACCAACTTAAAGTTTTTGTTTACCAGTTAAACTAACCTAGGTTTGTTCATGCTGTAGATTGTTGGATCTGCACCTGGTTTTCCTCATGGCATTGTTGATCCTATTGAGGTATTTTATTGTTTTCCAGAGGAGGTTTAAAGAATGGATTTTGGCTAAAGTATATGATCTTCACTGACAACAATGGGAACTTCTTTTACAGGAGCTTGGTCAATTAGCTTCTAGCTTTGATATCTGTCTCCATGTTGACCTTTGTCTTGGGGGATTTGTATTACCTTTTGCTCAAAAGCTTGGGTATGTCTGGTTTGATTTATGTTTTAATTTTTTTTTCTGGCCGATATGTAGGTGTTCATGGTTTCTATACGCATTTCCATGTATCTTCTTTTTATGGATTTCTTATAAATATAACAGTGTTCGGTATCCTGAAAGATGGATGCACTTGTCTGAACATGATACTTCCATATCTTTTATTTATTTCATAACCTTGTGTTTTTTCAGGTATCCAATTCCACCCTTTGATTTTTCAGTTAAAGGAGTGACATCAATATCAGCTGATGTGCATAAATATGGGTTGGCTCCTAAAGGAACAAGTATAGTTCTGTACAGAGACCGTGACATTAGAAAGGTTATCCATTCATACTGTTCAGAATTTCAGAACTAACATTGGTTTACATTTGGTTAGAACCTCCCTGATGGGCTTTTCTTTTCATTTCATATCGGTTCATTGGAATGCTGGGTTTTATGACTTTCTATTTTCCATCAGCATCAATTTGTGGCCGGTAAGTTTTTTTGTATCTGCAAGCAATATCCAACAAGTCAAGTAATTTTCATTTAGTTTGTTTATTGGAGAAAAAATTGAATGATTATGCCTTCATTGAAATGCCAAAGATAAAAAAGACTTTGGCATGTACACAGACTAGTGGTGTGATTGCCTGATGGCATCAATTAGCTGACTGGATAAATACTTTTTGTTTTTTTTTTTTTGGGCAACAAATACTTTTTGGTTTACATGATATTGTGGGAGCAACACAATAGACGTGTTTAATCCCACTTTACATTGGTTTCCCAATAGCTTCATCTTAGATATGCTGGACAGAGACATGACCTCTATAAGCATGGAGGTTATTTGGATCGTTTACTATTCCAGTCTTGATAGAAGCTTATTATATGCAAAAGCCCTAGTGGAAACTGGATGTTTTTATTGATCCTGACAAACTAAAGAGTACGTAAAGACAACAGAGTACAAGGAGAATAAAGTTTCCATTCATTGCTGGAATCAAGTTATAGATTTTGATACAATGAGCATTGCTGAAATTTGTGCTTATCATTGTCTGTGTCCATCTTGCAGTTACTGAGTGGTCAGGAGGGCTGTATGTATCTCCAACCATGGCTGGAAGCAGACCTGGTAGTTTAATTGCCGGGGCTTGGGCAGCTATGATGTCTTTGGGGGAGGAAGGTAAGAATGTATTGGTCGGATGGTTCTTCTAATCTGAATATTTCATCAAATTCTTGGTGGGTGGCTGATTCTGTTCCATTTCATTCCAACATTCTGTAGGATACTTGCAAAACACGAGATCTGTCATGGAAGTATCAAAACGACTTCAGAAAGGGTATTAATGTCACCTGTCTTATTGGTTAAGTTATTTTCGCTATCCTTTAGGTATGGGGAGCAGGGGGCTTGTTCCTTTGAAAATATGGACACTTTGTTGCAGGATAGAGGAAATTCCGGAGTTGTTCGTCATTGGAAGGCCAGACATGACAGTTGTGGCATTTGGCTCTAATGTTGTTGATATATTTGAAGTCAATGATATCATGTCATCTAAAGGCTGGCATTTGAATGCATTGCAAAGACCTAACAGGTAGGTTCTGTGTATGCACAAGCACCATGTCATGCTTCGTGGAAATAGCCTTTCTTTTAGCATGCACCCCAAATGAGTAATGACAAGTAGATTGTTTAACTCACTGGTGTGTCAAATAGGGAGTCTTTTTGCAGTAGTCATGATTAGTTCATAAATCAATTCAAGAATCAATCCTGAGCTGATTTCTTTTCTTTGATATGCTTGAATCAGCATTCATATATGTATGACACTCCAACATATACCAATTCTCGAGGACTTTCTGAGGGATCTAAGGGAATCTGTGAAAACTGTAAGTGATTCATGCTTTACCTTAATAAATTACAACCATCTCTACCATTTGATCACATGACTAAAGGCCATTTACGTAAATAATCCCTTATTAACTGCGACATTTTTCAGGTCAAACAAAATCCCGGTCCAATAAGCGGAGGGCTCGCTCCCATTTATGGTGCTGCAGGGAGGATGCCAGATAGAGGTATGGTCCAGGAATTGCTGGTAAATTTCATGGACGGTACATGCTAGTGGTGCTGTCAAAATTGAAATTGTTTCTCATACTTTGTGTTTCCTGCCAGATTCATTGGTTAAGTTATAAGAAACATGTACCAGAACACAAGTGATAATAAAAATGAATAGCCATTCGTTGAATTTCTACTCCTATTCGCTCCTTGTATTTGATTCAAGGATTTCTGCAAAGACATGTACTCGCAAGTTATGTTGTAGCACTTGGACAATGATCACACAAGAAAAATGACTACACTCTGGGGAGAATGTGGAAGTGCCAAAATCGCCATTTTATAAGACAATATTAATTTTGATCTCGTGGCAACTAATCTTAATTTTTTTTCTTTAATTTGATCATCGAAATCTGATTTACGGGATGCAAATGAGGGAATATATATTGGAAAAAAGAAAAGAAAAAAGAAATCCTTGTGAATGGATAACATAGCTTCTTGTTCCTTCTAAACACTTGATGATGTCTTTGCAATCACTCATTAAATGTGTAGAGTTTTCTGGTATTCGTTTAAACACAATGTATTTTCGTCCATTACAAAAATGAAAAAAAAAATGTAAAAAAATAAAAAAACCCCCCCAAATATTCAATTTTTTTTACAGGAAAATTAGAGTATTTAGGAGTGGGGTTGGGTTCAGTCCAAAAAAGAAGAAAGGTAAAATGGACAGTCCTTTGGGTAGGCAGACTCCTCCCGCTCAAATCGTTTGAGTTAGAATAAGAGGCAATTTTCCAGATTGAGTACGCTTCATTCTGAAATGAACTCGTTGAAAAATTAGGGCTCTTATTCAATTGAAAAACCTGAAGAAGAAAGGAAGTTTAGAGCAAACGCTTTCGCGGGAACGGCGACGTTTTACCGTTTGCAGCAAGAGCAAGGAAGACGATCACCCCGGTAAGTGTTTACTGCAATTAAGGGTTTCAATTTATATATATGATGAAACTTGAAAGCAAGCAATTTACAAACTGCAATTCGTGTTTATTACAAGCATCTGATAATGGTTGAAATTCTGATTGCAAAAATGAGGTTTGAAATACCATTACCAGCACAAGTAGACGAACTAGTACATGATCTTATATATTACATTCACCAGGTTCACAGGACGGACTTGCCTCTTTTATTTATCTGGTTCCACTCATGCTCTTTGATCACTATTACAAGTACCAACAAGTAGAATCATACTCTTACAAACAGTAGCATATGAATTACATCTTACTTACCAAGTTCAAGTTCAAGTTCAAGTTCAAGTTCAAGTTCAAGCGACATTTCGATAACCCAACTTCCTTTCACAGCTCCAAGACTAGGTCTACAGAAAACACAACACAAATAGGATTGAGAAACCATAGGCGTATCTTAGATATTCACATATTATAGTACCACACAATTGTTTTAGAGCTTTATATGTAGTCAGAGTTGATCCGAAATTCCGTAGGGGTTGGTATGCTTCTGATTTGTGCAATTATAACAGTCTATGATTTGTGCATAGTCGCATGCTCTAAAGTTATATAAGTGCATTGTGTACTACTTACAGTCTGCATCAGTTTTGATCCAGTGCTCCTTGTTCCCATTTGAATCAAGGCTGCTAAGTGCAAATTGGGGTGGGTTAGATTGGCTCTTGTAGCGTCGCATGCTCTGGTTTGATGAAAAGGCTTGTTCAGGATATAACATGATGTCTTGATCATCTGGGAGGACCCCATCTCCATGGTTGCAAATCCCATCACTGCTCATTCTCTTCTTCTTTTGGTACTTGCCAGATTTTTCCCCAGCCACTGACGTTTCTGGGTGAACTTTTCTGTGGAACATCTGAAGGATCTACAGCCCACACAGCATTATTTTAGATTACATTACTCGTTTGAAGTAAAAAAAATAAGAAATATGTACACTGTATATGTAACGGCTTTAAGAGCAAAGTATTTTCTAAAACCATTTTATAGGTACTCTTATGAGTTATGACAGACCTTTGGCCATTCTAGGGGTCAGTTCATAAGTATCATGGTAATTAGTATCTATTAGAGTTCATGTCAAGGAGCACCGAAATCTCATAAGAATAGCATTTTTCTTTCCACTTCTTATTAAAATTCCCAAGAAAAGCCAGAAAAAAAAAAGTACCGTATTGTAGGAGGGGTTTCATTAGATTAGAGGTACCTTATTCAGTTTTGTTTCTGCTGAACCAGGATCAGCAGCTGCTGCAGAGCTCCGAGAAGAAGCATTCATGTGGAGCATTTTTTTCCTGAGCTTCTTTTTGATCAAGTGAATGGAAGACTTATCAGCTTCCTTCTGATCTGCTCTCTTCTCCTCCTTGCTGAGTTTTGCTCCAGAATAATTCTCTTCTGTCAGTTTACTCTTCTGAAACAGCTCACCAAGAGATGTTCTGTGCTCCTTCTTTGCTACTGTTGTTGTTTCTGACAACTCATATGCTGACCCAAAAAGATATCCCTGGAGTGGGCAGACTGTAGTTCCATTAATCCCATTGCTCTCTGAGACTTCTAACATCTTCCCACTTAGTGTAATGGTGCTACCATGACTACTTCTTCCGTTGCTAACATGGCTGTTCCTTCCAGATGAGTCATTGCAAATTTCATCCTTAGCTTCAGCTACCAGCACCTTCTCCAACTCATCATTGATGAGCTTCAGTTCATTCTCTGTGGCCTCAGTCTCTTTTTCAGTTATATTCTCCACAGACATGGCCAGTGTTGGAGTTGCTGGTTCGGTGATGACTTGGTCTGAGCCAAAGGTACCAATTGCAAGAAAGCCATGAAAGAGCTCAGATGCCGCAGCAGTTGATTCCTCTTCATAGTATCCTTCTTGATCTACCTTAGCTGCTTCTAGACCAGCAAAAGAATTTCGAAGCTGATAATCTTTCTGGCCTGGCTTAAAGGGTTTTGTGCCATAGTTTGGCTTTGGATAGTATTGTTGATCATCGAGTGATGGCTGCCCTGCAAGACAAGCACAAGAACGCTCTGACACAAAAAAAAAATGTAAGGAACTTTATGACATAATTCTAAGCCGTACATTTTGTATTGTCTTTTACAAAATTCTTGTTTGGACTAGTTCTTTATTAGGTCGAGGAAGACTTAATTGTGTTCGTGTGCTTTCTTCTGGTAGTGATTTATCTGCTTGATTACAATTTTGATTGTATTAGCAAAGTTCATCCTACAGATTTTAGCCTGTTCTATACGCAGTTATATGATCTTCCACTAAATACTGCACATGATGTTTACGCCTCAGGTTGTGTCTCTTAGGTTCATTGATGGCCACTGTCCTGGTCAAAGCACAGTTACTGGAACTCGCAGCAGAAAGATGCATGTTGCACTGCAGAACTTACCAATGAAGAAAACAGGTTCATTGCTATTCTGACGGAACTTACGATGCATCCATCCTAGTAACTGCAGCATAGGCATGCAAGAATATCAACTTATAGATTATTCGAGACAGTTTAAGCTCTTTCAAGGACAATAAGAGAATAAAATACTTTTCTTACCTTCATCTTGTGATCGTCTTTCAGAAAACTTGAGCTTTGATCCAATTTCTTTTGATATGAGAGCGTGACAGAGGAACTTCCTTTCCTGATAGTCTTTAATATTTATGAGTATTTATGAATAAGATGTCAAATGATACCTATAAGCCTCCAGTGCTCGTAAGGAAGGTGGGCAGAGGGATACACACAGATAGTTACAAACTCTGGTTGGCTACTGTCTGTCAAGATCAAAACAAGTGGCCAAATGGCATGTGGGTCCCGCATCCCCAACCTAGTCATTACACTGTTCACTGTTGTACATGTGTGAAATTGATAAATAGGTTTTATAATCATTTTTTGCAGAAGTTGGTCATATTTTTCAGTATAGTACTATTCTAGTATTGCACATACATCTGGGTATGGTGTTTAGAGCTGCAATGTGCACGTCCTGGACTCCTGGTTTGAGAAAAAGAGTTTGTCAGGTGCGCATGAATGCAATCGGTCTTTCCATGCTTTGACATGTTCATGCACATGTACTCCCTGCAGAGGATAATGGAGTAAATTTAGTTATAATTATTTTATTAATTTACCTGGTGTTTGTTGAGAAGGCCCTATATTGAACAGTAGGGGCTGTTTAGGGTTTAGGGACTGTTGGGAATATTTTGTCATACCCCAATGGAGCCAAACATATAATATAAATGGACAACTTAGTTGCTCTTTTCTTATTGGGGACACAAAAACTAGAGTTCTCTATTCTATATGGTAGCCCACCTTGGGTACAGTTAATGTTAACATGACATGCTTAGCTGATAATCCATGAACATTGTGATTTCTTTATAATTGATGTTCAAATTTTTCTTACATTCTTTGTTTTGCTGATTGCAGTCAATTTAATCCTGTTGACAGGCGTGGATGCCCCTGAGCTTTGAAGAAAACTAACTTATCGCAGCTTGATGGAATGAGTACTACTCAGGTCTGACTGCGCATCTTCAACTCTTATCGTGTTTTCTGTTTGATAGCTCTAGCCAGCATTATGGACTAGTTGCAGGAGTTTTTCTCTGCTTTTGTAGGCAATGGCATTCTGAGTTTCTGACATAAAAATTAAAGAAGATAAACGAAGTTCCTGTATTGAGTCCTTTTATCACCTCAGTATTCCTGAAACAGTTTTCCCATGAGTCTGTTAAGTCCCTACTTGTTTATCTCCCTCATTGTTTGCCATTCATGTTGGTGTACTTGCAAGTTACAACTATCATTATCATCAGAAACTTGTTTTCTCACAGGAAAGCCATGTGGAACGGGGCCGTCGGTCCTGGGGACCCATCCTCATCAGCATCTCCATAATTCCAGTAAGGAGATGGTAGAAGGGAAAGGGTATGTAGGCTTAGAGACAAAGGCAATAGTAAATCTAACAGATGTTTCCTTGATGAATGAGAGTTGAGAAGAAACACATTTAAATAATTTATAAAGTTTACCAAGTACGATAATCTGATGCCTTGAACAAGTTTAAGATTACAGTATAGGAGAAACGGATCATGCAAACGTTTGCGTCTGTATTCTCTGGAGTCTGGACTGTGGTAACGAACAAAACAAAGTGCGGATAAGATTATCTTTAGAAGTGTCTAATAGTTATGCTCTGGAATTAGTTCAGATGGATTGAAAAGAGTCTGAAATGTTGTATAGTGGATATTAATCAAAATAATTGTAGTACTATCACATTGGCAGGCTCCTTATGTTTTATTTCCATCTACATGCTATGTTGAGATTCCACTCTACTGGTTAATTAGATTTAGTGAAAAGCAGGAGACACGCCCCGTGTAATTGCGGATCTGGTTACTGTTTGATCATGAGAGCTGAATCTTGCTTTTATGATAGTATCATACACTGATTCATCTGTCAATGCATAGAACAATACCTACTTAAGTTCTTTTCCTTTATTCTTTTTTTTGTTTACAATCATACTTACTTATCTTCGTATATTAGTCGCATATGGTATTCGCATTGAACTCAACTTAACCTCTCTTAAATCAGTTGGGGTATTAATCAGATGTCAATTTCCAACTGCGTGGCTGGTCGTAATCAATGTTGTCGACACGCAAATAACAGATGCTGTGGAAAATAAAGTTTGGGCATCCATGTTTGAAATTGGCCAAACTTCGGGTCCCAAGTGTAGCTTTTCTTCTATCTCCTCCTGGAAAGCCAACATGAAACTAAAATACAAACTGGAGGACAAGTGTCTTCAGTCTATCATGGGGGAAACCAACTCTCAAGGAGACACTGAAAAAGGTACACATCCACTTCACCTTTTTAATGATTTATCTTAAAAGTGGCTACCAAAAGTCTCAGTCTGAGTGTGATCACGTACATGAATTATATGAATTCCATTATGTTGTGGGCATCGCGTTTGTTTAAACTTGTTTGTCTGAGTGTGATCACGTATTCACGTCCATGAATAATATATATATACATTCGGATTCTGATTTAATATTCTTTTAGCTGGAAGACTATAACCTAGTAGAGTAGTAGTAAAAAGCAAGTGCTTGTAACCTGTATGGCTCTCATTCAAGCCAAATCTGACTTGACAATTCCCAGTATATGAGCAATTTAAGTGCCAACATGTTCTTGCTTAGTTGATAATAGCCTTTTATTTTGATTGAGAGAATGAAGATTACTTCTAGTACTAAATAGAGATAGAAAGACTGAAACATTGCCAAAAAGAGAGATCGACCACAGCAGAATAGCATATAACTAACTCACTTTTGTTTACAATGAAGGATGTGAATAGGAAAAGGAGGGAAGGTAGGGGGTGGGAGGAGGAAGAATTTTATATGAATAATATTTTTGTTGATTTTCTCACACATGAAAACATATCATATATTCTTCCATCTTTTCCATTTCTCTTAAATCCCATGTGATGTAATGACTGCTAGTTTGTCCCTTCCCCTTTGCCCTTTCTGGACCCAGAATAAAAGGCTTTCTGGATCCAGAATAAAAGGCCTTTGACATGTTATTGCCACAGGGTTGGCTGTTTGCATGTGTCCTATAAACATAGGCTAAAAGAAGAATTAACGCGGTTAGGCAAAATTTTGTGGTGCTTCACAAAATGCCCTTCTAAGTCCAATTTCTTTGAAGATATATTTAGCCTATTAATACCAACAAGCAACAAAATTTAATATCGCTCTATCTCGTAGCAACCACCAACACAAAAACTGACAAAGCCTTGATAGAAAAATAAATTCACATTATGTGAAAATAGTTCTGTAAAAATATTACATGTCACCAAACAGAGCAACAGCAAAACTAGAAGCGCCGGATGTCTTTTGGGGCACTGAAATTGAGAGGATGAGTTTCCGGTGTAGCATGTTCGTCTTGTTTCCACATTTTAATTGTTTTGTCAGCTCCACAAGTAACAAGCCTTGTACCAGTGACATCATAAGAAAGAGCATAAATACCAGCTTCACCATCCAGTGAACCTGGCTGTGCTATCGTTTGAGATTGCTGAAAATTGTGGCCACTCTTCCAATCCCAAAACCACAAGCTCCCATTGTCACCTCCAGTGGCCATAACTCCCTCCCCATTGACCGTCATTGCATTAACTATGGTGTTCTGTTGAGCGAGCATGTTGTGTAGATATTCCCCTCTCGGAAGGTTGAACTTCTTAATGTTGTCCGCTGATGCAGATGTAAAACAATGCTGATCCTTAGGATGCTGCGCCATTGCACGCACGGATTTCTTATGGTGTGTGAGAGTTGACATTGCTTTTCCACCTCTCAGGTCCCAGAACTTGATGGTTGCGTCGTGCGAGCCAGTGACAACTTGTGGATCTGTTGCACGACCGAAAACCGAGCAAACTGTGCTGTTGTGCCCCAAGAATGCATGAACATGCGTTTGGGTACGAATATCCCAAACCCGGCATACTGAATCACGTCCCCCAGTGAGTAAAATATCAAGAGTGGGATGAGTAGACAAGCAGTAAACACCACTTAGATGACCAGGATACGAACGAATGACCTTGTTCTGTGTTAGGTCCCAACATTTAACTTCTTTGTCATCGCCAGCAGAGTACATATATGTATGCCTGCTGCTAATGGCGAGGCCTCGAATTTGACCAGTATGTCCTGTGAGCGTAAGCTGTAGTTTTCCGGTTGCTACATCCCATATCTTGATTGTGCGATCAGCTGAGCCGGTACAAAACCATTTATTACTTGGGTCAAAAGCAATCGATCCTGCATATCCCAGGTGGCCACTAATGACCCTGTACATCTTCCATGGATGATGCCAAATTGGACGAGGCCAGCTACTGGGATCAAGTTCTTTCCATTATAGGATTAGCTGACGTTGGTGAATTCAATGGTGCCTAGGGTTTAACCCCCCATGCTCACGTTCTCTTATTTATAGGAAGAACCCAAAGTCCACAAGCGGCTAGTGCAAATCCAATACAACCTTTTTTTTTTGGTCGATAATCCAATACAAACTTGGATTCCCTTGTTCTTTATGGTTTTCAAACTAGTCCTTTTTTTCTTCTTTTGAAGTCCTCTTTGTGGCCTACTATGAAAACTGTCTTTTATTTTTTTATATCAATGCTTTAATCTCTAGACACCAAAAGTCTTCTTGATGTTAACAATTTCTAAACTATAATAGAAATCTCAGGTTAAATGAAGCACATGCCCCTATTGTAGTCTCAGAATTGAGATTCTATATTAACCAATGTAATGTAGCTCCATGAGAGAGAGAAAGAGATGGGGAGTCTATGGCAAAAGATATATTTCCAGCTTTGTAGTTTTGTTTTTAGTTTCACATTTGGATATGGCCTCACATAGTTCCAAATGTTACCAGCCTCGGCATTGTTGATTTTGGATAACAATTCATTCGTGAATTCCAGTACAAGAGAGTGATGTGATAAAAAGCTATACCAACTACTATTACTATTAGTGGTCCTGTCTGTCCATTGTCATCATCTCTCTTGTGAATGTAAGCAGGACCCTTCACCATTTATCTGTATCTGATTCCCATCAAACCCATCCTTTGTCTCTCACGAAACTAACAAAATGCAACCAGACAATCCAGCCTCTCTACCTATTTAATTTTTGCCTTTGTCTTTTTTGGGTATTAAAAGCGACCCAAAATCTAAGTTGTGGTGTTTGCATAAATTCATTCAAGAAATCAAAACAAAAAATAGGGTTTAATTTTTAAAAATCACTTTCAGCCCTATATATGAGCCTTGCTATACTTCTTTTTGGCTAATTGCTGCCTGCTGGTGGGAAAGGAAAGGGCATTTCCGGGTTTTCATGGATGTGTCAGATAAACATAGGGCACCTAACCCCGAATGGACTAGGCGGCATAGGGAAGATATAAATTGGAAGCAGAATTATTACATGAAACGATTCCAGCCAAAAGGAATCAAAAGAAAAGGCATAGAAAATCGCATCCTTTGACATTCAAAAAAGAAGAACCCATTAAATAAATCAAACCAAAAATCATTGTGCCCATTTTCCTAATTATAATAATCATAATTAATCTTCACCAAAACAAGATAAGCTCGAAATCGATTGCCCTAAATTAGAAAAAAAAAGATTAAGACAAAAATAATAAACATTTTCATTGAGTGGGAGTGAGGGGATGGACATACCTATATTCGAGCACAAAAATAACCGACCACCACAATTATAATACTTCCTCCCTTTTTTCTGAGGCTCGAAAAATTAAAAGAAATTCCCATTTTCGTTTCCAAATATTTTTTTTCCTAAGCATTCGGACTCCAAAGATTCCACAAACGAGAATTGAATAGCCCCAACACGTCCGGAAGTACTTTCCTTGCCAGACCCTTGTGGTTGCTCACCGCCGCGGCGCGTACAATCAACGCCATATCGTCCGCCGTCTCCACCTGAACCTCCAGAGCTTGCTCTTCCACTTGGAACTCCTCAACTTTCTCAGGCGAACTAACCGAAACGGCGTCACTAACAGGCGACACCTCAGGAACATTCTCCGCCAAAAAGACTTCAACTTTGGCCGTAATATCGACGGATTTTTGGGCCTCGCGACGGCCCATCTTGTCTCTTCTCTTGCCCCTTCCGGCGTTCTTCTTGGGCTTCTCGCCGTGGGCCAAGTGGTCCTCGAAGGCCTCAATGGCCTGGTGGATGAGCTCGCGGTTGGGGGAAGAGTCCCACTTGAACCAGTAGCTTCTGTAGCAGTCGAAGCACTCGCAATCGAACATCGGCGGCTGGTGGGTACCGGTGGGCTTGCTATTTGTGGCTTTTTTCAAAGATTTCTTCTTGGAATCTTGGGGGTTTGAAGAGGACATGGGTGTGGTTTTCATGGACCGGGTTATCATATAAGCCAAGACCTCGCGGTCCTCGAGCGAGAGAACCGAGGCCAGAGCTAGAATAGCAGCTGGGAGGAGCTGAAACACAGAGAGAACAACCCCAACCCCATCTGAGGTTGAAGATGAAGAAGACGAAGAAGGAGAAGAGGAGGGAGATGGGTGGACTTTGCCTTTGTTCTTTATCTTCATGGCTGAGACTAGTGGTGGTTTGGTTGTGAGGCTTTTCACTCTTTTTTGTGTGGTGAAATTAGAGAGGCGAGTAGTGAACAGTGATAGGGTTTTTGCTTTGGAAACAAACCAAACAGACAGAGGACAGTACGTCTCGTCAAGCAGAGAGCCGTCACCGTTCCTTATTTTTCAGGTTAACACCTCTTTTTGCACGCGCGTGGCTCGATTAATTTACAGATAACCCTTTCAGGTTTGGCTTGTATTTCGGAAAATTGTGTGGGGGGTTCATTTAATGAATATCTTAATGTGAAGCAAATCCAAACAAAGTTTAAAGACCTATAGCATTGCTTTTGATTTTTTTTTTAAATGCAAAAAAGTCTAGGTAAGAATGAAACTTCCTTACACTGTTAAATTTTGCTTTATATAGCAGTACTTTAGTTAAATCATAAGAAATTAAAATAGTACTTTAATTATAGTTATCGAGTAATTCCAAGTCGCATTAGAGCTAATCTGTGTACTTATGTACAAGGTTAGTGTCTCACCATTTTTGATGAATCACATAGGACTTCCTAAACTAGGAATTAAGAATGATTAGTTTCGTTTGCCTATTATAATTTCATAAACTAACCATTGATGGCTGATGGGTGATGAAGATCAACAAAAATTAGCAAACAAGCAGGTCATGCCTAAATGGGCAAAACTTTCTCTAACAAGAAAAAAAACAAATTGATTTGTAGCATCCTTTTTAATTTTTTTGTGAGATTATCCTGTTTTGCATTTTACATGAACTAGTCAAAATTATTGATCAGAAACATATTTAAGACTTAAGCAAAACATCAATAGGCCAATATAAAATAAGTACACATTAAGAAACTAGTTTATAAGCTTCATAGTCGAAAATAAAAAATTCTTTTAGATTGAATGTTTTAGAATTGCTAAAATAATAGGATCTGATCACAAAGAGTGAGGCAGTGAGCGACTGAAAGTTAGAAGTATTTTGTGAAGAAAATAATGTGTAAAGGTCTGTTATTATGAATCCTACCATGCTTGTTATAAGTGTAAAGGTCCAAAACATGTGGTTATCCTCCTACTAAATCAATCAATCATTGATTAACCTAGACTTTTGAATGGCTTATGTCCGCGCGTGGTTTGCAATACAGCTTGAGCGAGTAGGAATTTATTTACCCTATCGTGACTGTGATGCCCCTATCTGGTTTGAATCAAGAGTACTAGCACCTGGTGGTGCTTTTACTTTAATGGGGCATAGTAGTCATTTTCACATCCGCTGGTAAGGATAAGGACAAGCTGACAACCGACCAAAAGGACCGTGAGAGGCGTCAATTAAGGTGAGGTGAAGTGGGTTAGGGTTGGATTCTCTCCCCCATATCTTATCCGTTCATATTTATCAAAGTAGATCCAACGGCTAACTATTTTAAGAAAAACCAAAAACTAATAAGATTCTTCGGCATATCTAAACATTTCTTCTTCCTTTTTCTCTTTTTGGCTCCAAAATCCAATTAACATTAAATTTTATCCTCTGAATTCAGTGTACCATCATTAGGCTAGATTTGAGACAATATGGATGAGTTGGTGGCTTATCAAAACAGATTCTTGTTTACATTACTAGAGTTGAAATGTACTAATATTGTAGATTGGTTTGTAGAATTGAATTCATCAATAATTTTTGTATCAATTTTTTTGTTATTATCCTATATTTTAAGGGTCTAATCAATTTAATTCCTAATCTTTTAATTTCATTGATTCAATCCATACACTCTCAATTCTCATCAAATAAATTCATTTATGACAAATAAAAATGACACGTGTTCTAAATTAACATATTTGATAAGAATTAAGGGGATGTTTAGTACATGACTACATGAGATTGGTTGGGATTGGACTGGACTATATTTTATAATAATGAATGTCCCATGTTTGGCAGCAACCAAGATTCATTTTAATGAGCTTATGGAATCCCAAAAACTCAAAAAACAGGGCTACGAGAGTGCCCCCAAAAACCATGGTATTGTGGAATCCCTCTCTCTCTCTCTCTCTCTCTCAGCCATCCATGGCAGATGATATGGATTCTGATACATGGGTCGGCTTCAAGCGAAAAGTCGAAGAGATCGAAGAAACTCAAACTCTCCCACAACGATCTGATTTTCCCTCTCCAATTCCTGAGCAAGATAGCCACTTGTCTGAGATCGTTTCATGTCTGAAACAAGACCCAGATTTCAACGACAAGAGCCCTTCTTTCCTCGTCTCTCTCTCTCCCCCTTGCGCAGGCGCTCTCTATTTTTGTGAAGAAATATTTGGGTTTTCTATTCTTGCTCTTAATCCATTGAATTGAGTTTTTTTTTGGTAAAGAAATTTCTAGGCTTTTTTTTTTGGCCTTGATCCATTGAATTAGATTTTTTTTTTGTAAAGAAATTTCTGGGTTTTTTGTGGTAGATCAAGAACTACTTCCATTTTGTTGCTGTTCGAATTCAATGATGGCAGGAGGAGGGTGGTGGGCTGTTGTGCTGGTGTTGTGTGTGACTGAGCAGAGGAGTCCAGAGAAAGAGACTAACCGGAGAGAGAATTGAAGAGAGAGAGAGCTGTGTATGTGTGAGCATATCAGAGAAATTTCAGAAAAAAGGGAGGAAGAAGAAGAAGAAGAAGAAGAAATTAGTCCTCGGCAGCAATAAACATAGGTCATGTATTGTGGAAGAATAGTCCAGGTTAGAGGAGTCAGGCTTATCATAGAAAATAAGCCTAGCTATCACAGTCCTAGGTAACAAACACCACTTAAGAGTACAAAGACTAAACTGATAAAATTAAAAAATCAATAACTAAAATGATTAAACTCCTAAAGTATAAAGTATAAAGTATAAGATAGTAATAAAAATTTAATCCATAATTTTTTATGTTCAAATTTCTCATTTTCACATCTCTCTTCCTCTTCTATCATTTCATGAAGAATTCTTGTTTTTCCATGTTCTCCCCTTGTTTGGGTTTGGTTGTGCATTTGAGGGTTGGCCTCCTTTGGATTATGCCACCTTCTCCTCGAGCCGTTGTTCCAATCAAGCAACAATGGAGCCCCGAAGATATAGGTTTCGGATCAATGAAATCGGTGACAACAAAGAGAAGAAGTTCTATCTGGGATTCATATTCCTGTGATTTGACTAGTAAGGTTATTCCGCAGAGCTTAAACCAAAGAATTTGAGTTTTTGTGCATATAATTCTACAGGTAGGTTGCAATTATGCCTTCTCCTTCAAATTATGTGAGAGAAGACCAACGAAAGTTACACAAAGCAAACAGAGATTTGATTAATAATCAATGCATAAAGGACCACAACATACTAGTTAAGGTACCTACAAAGTTCAAACAGAGAATTGCTTAAGATGCAAGTGAGAATTGAGAGGAAGGTTCTACAAACAAAAGGGTCTATATATAGGGCACCATGACTGCGCAAGAAACAGAGAATCAATCACTTTTCTTATCTGCTGCTGGTTCTGATTTATTCGCAGCTGCAGAGCGCTTGTCCTCTGCTACCTTGGCATGAACTTCATCCCTCTCCCTGAAGTACCTCTCGAATGCCCTCGGAAGAAATCGAGGAATCAAAAACCCAAACAGATTGATCGAGAAATATACGAAGTTGGCCACAGCCAAGGTCCTCCCAAACCAAAACCATGCAACATCCTGCAGCCCATCAGCATAGTAAGTTCAAAACATCAGTGAAATTTTTGTTAGAATCGACCACAGCCTAGCTAACATGTCAGATTATATTAACATAAGACCATCTCTAAGCAGAAGTAGCTAAATTTATCTCACACAGTCAACTTCATAGTTTGACAGCCTAACATGCTAGATTACATAACCCATGACCAAAAATAAGAAAAGAATCAAGTAGCAAAGACATGTAGCTAATGTGGGATTAAATACCTTCATATGTGCATTTGCAGGCAGAGTCTTGTTAAGCCAGACATCCTTCATCCAATCAAGGATGACAAAGGTTCTCCTAACGGTGTAAAGCAACGGAACGAGTGCTCTAACTGGCGGTGAAAACAGTGACAACCCGCTTATCACATTTTCCGTTAGAATCTGGAAGGACAACAAGAACAAGTGAGGTGTTGCTGAGCGCACAGCATGCTCATCACCCCTTGCAAAACCACCCAACACATAAGCTAAAGGCAAGAACAGCCCAATCGTAGTTCCCACGATCACATATAGCCTGAAGAATCTGCTCCCTCGGAAAATCTCCTGTGATTCAGAAGCGACGTGACCATGTGACGGGAAGGCCAAGCGCGACAGGACTAAGAGATAGGCAGAGGCGAAAGCAGGGAAGATCAAATCAAGGAGCGGGACGAGGCCGCTGGCTGAGAACACCATGATGAATGCCACGAGTTGGAGCTCGATTACGCGCAATGACCCCATGACACCGCCTACAGCTGGCTGCTGCTGTTGGGGGAGTGGCCTGCCTTGGTGTTGTGATCCAGCAGTTGAAGTTTTACCGGGCTCCGTTCTAGGAGCCACAGCAAGTGATACGCCAGACATTGTGGTTTACTTCCTTCTGGATGATGTTCTTGGTTAACTAACTGTGATCTATAAAAAGCTGGATAGGAAAGGATCACTCTGTATCTTCTTACAAAGTGTTATGGAACCTGAAAAATGGGGTCACGAAGAAGAAACAGAACCGAACATTTTCAATATGCATCTTAGGATGTTATGCTATTCAAAGGTTTTAGATGAAATTAATGACATTTCGGGCTAGCTAATCGATCATTATTTGTTCTTCTGTATAAGCTATCAATTAATCCAGATTCAATCAAGAAAAGTTGCACCATAAAATGGTGAGCAATTGAGACCTACAGAAGAATTTCTACACCTAATCATGGCAATTAAGTGCAACATAACAACGTTAAAGAGTTCGCAAATAGAACATTTTCATACATAGTAATCAGTAAAGAATGAAAATTTAACTTGGAATTGAATAATTCGATGAATAACAACAAGTTTTATAAGCTAAACTGTAATCACCATTCTTGTATGCCATATGTACGTCATACCATGATTAATCATGAAATAAGCAAATGCTTAATTCATATATCACACTTGGTATGCCGAATGATCAACGAGATGAAGAAGACAAAGAAAACGAGAGAAAGAGAGAGATCTTACTGGTGAAGATGTGATGGGGAAAGAAAGCAAATGATTCATTCAAAACCAAAACCAACGTCCGAATGAGAAGACGAAACATTAGGGGGAAGGGGTGAGAGTACTTTAAAATACAAGGTGGGCGATTACAGTGTAGGTTAATGTATTTGAACGTGTATTGGTGCGGGAGTAACACTTGGCAGTCATGCCACGTTGGAGGAGGTATTCGCTCAACACGTGTCAATGCGAGTCTTGCCGTTTTGATCGAATCGGTTCTTGGTGGTGGATCAGATCGAACTATATCATTTTAATTTACGTTTTTTGTAGTTCTTGTTGTAAAACTAAAAATAGTACCCAAAACCCAGAGTAACAACGATTATTTTTTTTTGGCAATAGAAAGTAACAAAAAATTACTGGTTGGTTCACCAGTGGGGATTAAGGATGAGCTAGATCATTCGAATGGTAGTGATTCTTTGAAGGTCGATGAAGCTTTAAACTATAGCAGATTAGCAGTGTGTCTTTCCCTTTCTGATATTTTCGGGAAAAAAAGAGTGGAGGATGGAGAGTGGAGGAAGGAGCCATGCCTCTCCGCCGACTGGCGATTGTATATATCTTGCTATGGATTGAAGGAACTTCGATGGACCGAGACATCTCACTAGCTACGTACCCTACGCGAATAAAAACTCATGCCTCATAACTACTATTTAACTTTCTAGATAGGTAAGTTCTGAGTACTTCTGACCAAAAGAGAAGTAACCAATTGATTAGGCAATTGCTAGCTAGGCGCATTGAAATGAATCGACGAGCAAATACAAAATTAAAATCTATTAACTATGTGATCACACAAAATCTGAAATTATACTTTGAAATCAAATTCACAATCCCTTCATTAATTTTGGGCATTTAAATTGAAAAAGAAAACAAAAACAACAACCTTCCGGACAATTAATACAGATTTTTATTGTTATTTTGATTTTATGGGTATGATATACGGACTCGGATCCTCTCCTCACCAAGAGGAGAGAATATTTCTCTCAAAATTGCCCCCTTTTTAAGGGGGGGGATTTTTTTTTGGGTGGGGTATAAGGTTTAAGAAAAGTGTAGAAATTTGGGCCCTCCAGAAAGAGTTCCTTGGTGCATGCAACTAGTGGAATCAG
Source organism: Rubus idaeus (assembly GCA_030142095.1). NCBI lineage: Eukaryota > Viridiplantae > Streptophyta > Magnoliopsida > Rosales > Rosaceae > Rubus > Rubus idaeus. Next base: position 29,107,500 of record CM057968.1, on the reverse strand, counting down.
GAACGGATATCGAACAAATGATTTTAAAGATTGAAATATTGCCAGATATTATTGTGCGATCACACAATTAATGAATTCACTTTTTAAGTTTTGATTTGCTTGTCGATCGATTTCCAACCTAATTCACTTTGACGGTGTGCTCGTTTCAAAAAGCAAATTAATTAAATAACTGATCGAAAGAGAAGAAAGTTGAAGATCGATCGAGTACCATGAAGGCTTTCAAGTGGTTACAGAAAAAAAGCTTTAGGAAATATGAACAAGTCCCGGCCTTGAGAGACGAAGAGGTAATAAGTAGTACACACACACATATATTACCTTGAGAGATTGGGCTATATACTTATATATATACCAGATCGAAGAGCTGAAGTACTAGTGCTTCTGTACTATTTTTAATTTGTTTTTAACTTTTCGTTGTTTCCGTTCTTTCTTTTTTTCCAGGATATGTGTTTAAGTGCTAAGGTAACATTCAGCGTCCACTGTAGAAATTGTGCAAATGATGTGAGGAAATGCTGCAAAGATATGGAGGGTACGTACGTGTATATCCATCTTTGAATCAATTAAATCAGCCCTAACGTACTCGATCAATTACCTCCTCGATTCGATCGATCGTCCTTAGGTTAATTATGCATGCACAGTTTCAATACTTAGTTTTTGATCTGATTGAACTGATCTCGATCTCTCTCTCTCTGTATATAAATCGATCAGGAGTCGAAACGGCTGAGCTTGATGAGGAGAACAAAGTGATAGTGAAAGGGAGATTCGGTCGCGAAGAACTTGCCAAACGCCTTTTCCGTAGGGTTCACAAGTTGGTTGAAATCGAGAGTTTAGAGATGGAAGGAATACCAGGACAAGAAGATGACGAGACGGAAGATCATGATCAAACAAACATGCAAAGGCCCCAAGAAGATGACCACGTTAAAGAACTTGCAGGTTCAAGTTAACTCAGACTAAGTTTGCCGGATAATTAATATGGTGTCTTTTAAAAACCATTACAGCTTGGGTTTGGGTTTTGTATCCCAAAGCCTTCGTCTTTTCTTTGCTAGCTTTTGTACGTTCTTGTAGGTTTTTGGTTTGTGTGCGTACTTTCATATTTTAATTATTAATCACAAATTTAAGAGAAACAGATCTCCAGGTTCTTGTGCAGAACCTTGTGCTCTAGTCTTTTCCTCAGCGTTTTATCTATTGCTTTCATTTGTACGTGTTAGATTGTATTAGAGTTCTAAACCCCCGGATCTATTGGAGTTGGTTTCTTAGACCCGCAGTAAAAGCGTCTCAGTAACTCAGGAAGTTATAGGTCCCAAGTACAATCTATTTAATTTTGTTCCAGCATCTGTAAATTAATTTTGTTCCAATTGTTCCATGACCGGCCAGTAGTAATAGATGAAACTACATAATTAAACAGTGATGCTTACTTGTGCCCTTATGGGGTAAGTCATAACGTGTAATTTCGATTGTTATGAACAAAAAAGTGAAAAACATCTTCGGCTAAAAAAATATTTCAAAAAATATAGAAAAACGATTTTTTTCGACAACAAGTTCGTTGGGAGTTATAAATCGTTGCTAATATTTTTTATTTAAATAAAATAAAAGCTCTCCTCCAGTCCTTCCTCACGTGGCTTGTTATTAGTGGGGCCCCCTCCCCGGGGGGGGGGGCCCGCGCCGGGGGGGGGGGGTTGGGGGCGGGGGCGGGTTCCGCCCCCCCCCAGTTATTAGTTTAGCATGCTTCACCAAAAAAAATTTAAACATTGATTCTCGATATATGGGGTGGCTCATAAGGTTCATTTTGATGTATCGAGCCTAAGAGTTGTTACTATGAACTTCTCTATTTTTTTTTTGTTACAAAAAGGGTTGCAACAAATTGAACTTCTCTATTTTCACAAATTGAAAGAAACTCTTTCATAAAAAAAAATTGGAAAACAACTATTCCCGACAAATTTTTAGTCGAAAGAAATTGTTTCCTATACATTTTTTTATTATTTGTTTTTATTTAATAAAAATAAAAGTTCCCAACCCTCGAACACTCATGAGGCTTGTTCAACCCAAATCATATCCTCCATCTTTACACCCATTTCAAACAATCCATGAGAATTTTGAAAGCACCCTATTGGACCAAAATTATGTGTTATGAACTTATGACAAGTGATCGATTTGGTTATCGGCGATGAATCAACGATTGGCTTTAGTGAAGAACATTTGAATGAAATGTTACCGTTAACATTCTTACCTAGAATGACCTCGATAATTGATATTTGTTACCATAAAATTAATAACAATTTCTTTAAATCTATTAATGAAATCAAACTAGCAACGACAGTGCCACGTCATTTCCAAAGCAATTGGGGACCTCATTGGTTGAATCAGCACGTGCACACACCAACTCCGAATTTTCACAGCATATGCCAACTAACACCAACTGACCAACGTCGAGTGGGGAATATAAAATCTGTCTGAGTGGCTCAGCTTCACTCTCCATGCTCCTCCGGCTTACGTTAGCACCTCTCCCTCGGTCAGCATTTTCCTAAACGAGCCAGATTTTCACACGTGTCTACATTGTCCCGCTCGTCATAAAATCTATCCGTTAACCCTAGTCTCTCTCTCTCTCTCTCTCCTGCAACTTCCGTTGAAGAGGAAGAAGAAGAGGAAGAAAAGTAAAAATAAAGATAAATAAAAAAGATTCGAAATTTTTGGAAAAAGGGAGAGCAAAAGTCGGGAAATGGGGAAACTACTGTGTGATTCCACCACGGTTGCCGAGACATTTCAGAGCTCCTCGCCGACGGTTGCGTGGCGGGACCCGCCGGCCAAGTCAGCGCCGCTGGACGAGGACCCAATCGAGGCCCTAGATCTCGTTGACCAGTCAACGGCCGACGCATGGGACGCCGTGCTGGGCCTGGAGGACCAGCAGAGGCGGCACCTCCAGAGGCTGCACGCCAAGGGCGTTCTCTGGAAGCATCCGGAGGAAGACGACTCCTCATTGCCGCAGAAATCAATGGTCTTCAGACTGTCGCACGGCGGAGAGGTCTCGTCCGACGGTAACTGCCTGTTCACGGCGTCGCACAAGGCGATGATGGCGGCGCGTGAGGTGGACGCGCGGGAGTTGAGGAGGCGGACGGTGCGGAGGTTCATGGAGGACTATGGATCTGCGAGCGTGGAGGAGAGGGACGTGATAAGCGACGTCATTCGGCATCTGTACGCGCCTGATCTGAGGGCTGGGTGGGGGATACACGTCATTCAGGAGGTCAAGCTTTTGGCCAAGAAAGATGAGCGCGTCAGTCTCGACTCTGCCATTGACGAGCTGCTTCAGCTGGGCATGCAGAGGTAATATTTTCTTGGATCTGTTTCTTTTACCCATTTGAAATCTAAATCTGTGTTCCTTACATTGTTGAAGATGATGATGGTGTTCGCTAGCAATGCATAAACTCTTAAAAAATCAATCTTTGTTTGGTTCAAAAAAAAATTCCAGAAAAAAAAGGGATCTTTCTTGAAATATAATGTTCACGAATACATGTTACGCTCATTGAGATTAAAGTATATTTAAAAGTGCATTTGGATTTGAATTGGAGTACTTTCGTTTTCCCTTTAGATCTGAAAATTCACTTTCTTGTCCAAAGATTTATGAAGACGTGTATATCAAAATCTGTTGATGGAGTGGATTGTGTTGTTGATATTATTTTGGTTTGTGGTTTCATTTGAATGAAGGGAGCTGGCAGCAGAGTCTATCTACAAAGAGAGATGTATCCCAGTGAGTGATGGACCGAGTTGGGCCAAATACATGTTGATCTCTGGTTCCCCTGATGATGAATATGATATCATCACATTGCAATACACAGAGGAAGGCTTATTAACAATCGATGAAAACAGAGAAGGTCATGCCGCGGCTTTTGGAGATGATATAGCAATCGAGTGTCTTGCTACAGAGTTTAAGCGAGAGATATATGTGGTAAGAAAAATTTTCAGTTTTCTGTGTGAATCCATGATTTTGATTGTTGGGAACTCCACTTCCCTTGATCTCCTTCCTGGAAGATATTGCATGTTTCCTCTGCAAAGTTTGATCGCTATTTTTTCCATAGAATCTTTTGGGTGTAATTCTACTATCTACTGAACTGTTTACTGAACTATATTGAGTGAGGGTTAATTGTGCTCAAGTGTGGAGAAGATTGTTGATATTTAGAGAGTTCTAATGGTGGATGAGGCTGCATAACCAGATTCATGGAGCAGTTTTCCCATGAATGTCTTCTGTTGAAATCTTATCACATGCTTTGCATTGAGTCGGAGAGCTGTAGTCTCCCTTGCATAATACTGTGCCATACTCTTCTAAGAAAAAGATAGAGCTATTCTCATTTCAAGTATTAGTAAAGTTTTAAACCTTCCTATGTGTGCATTTGTTGAATTTCCCATTTACTTGCTTCATTGGGGAATTGGTATATAGATTTATTTTTTCACAGTTGAAGTTTTGACATGTACTGGAGTATCCATCCTATTAAGCTTTCTTGTCTGGATTCATCAATTACAGGTTCAAGCCCATGGATCAGATGCAATGGTCGACGAGGAAAATTGTGTTTTCTTCCTTCCGCACCGACCAAGGACTCGGATTTGTGAACCCCCCTTCTTTCTTTTCATGAAAGGAACAGGTAAGAAAAAAAGTTCTTGTCCTCTGGAAGTACATGCCAGGCATTTCACAATTTCTTCACTGGCTCTCTTGATCTACATTTCTGAAAATTTCCTCATGCAGGTTGGTGTGGTGCTGGAGCTGATCACTATGAACCCCTCATTGCCCATCCTTTGTCCTTTGTTTCCCAGGAGAAGGTTGCTATGGTTCTCTGAGGGCACTTGTCCTGCAGTTTTGTGGGTTTAGAGAGATTGAATAGAAGTAGCTGTTCTATTTATTTGTTCCATTAGTTCTTGGCATGCAATCTAATTCTCCTGATTCTTCTCTGAGTCACAAGGGGAATTTGATCATTGCATAGCATTCATTTTTTGTTAGCTAGATCGATCGATTATCTTTGACTCCAACTAGCAGGTTTCGGTTCCTGCTCTTGAGCAACCCCATAGTACTTGTAATGTTTCTACCGGCTTTTTTTCTTCCCTTCTTGTTGTCTTTGAGTTTCCGTTGTGGAGGGTGCATATATTGCTAGGTGCTATTTCATCCAAGCTGTAATAGTACCTTTCTGTTGTATCTTTAGCTGGAGTCTATCATTTTAATGAAAGTGACTTTTGTTCTCTCTTGTCTTGCTGAACTTGCATGCATGTTATGATTCATTCGGGGTTTCCAGAAAATCAGGACACTCTAATGTTGCCAAGTAGAATCTATAAGTACATTGATACCTATAACAATAAGAACAGGTCTGAAGGAAGTTCTTCATTTGTGAGTATTCTTCAAATCATTCAAAATCACAACTCATAGTTTCTTTTTCCATATTAACGATCCTTTGGATGGCCTGGGTGCCTAGAGCCCCATGTTTAAATCAAGACTTCCTAATTTCTAAATCAAATTTGTTCAACATGAATCTTGTGGCATAAAATGACGCTAAAACGACGGCTCCCTAACTCATGTGGCATTTTGCTAAACATGACGATGCAATACTAAAAAGCAGGTATCATATCACGTTTCAAATTTCCCATCACTCGTTTGTTAATCTGAATTGATTATTATTATAGACTTTTTATATAAGTTATTATTTTAGATTTTGCAAATTAGTAAGTTGCTTTTTTGGGACAGTATTAAAGCATAATATATATATATATAACTAACAGATTACAGATCCCTTCTTAGAGATTACAGATTACAGATTACAGACCAAAAAAAAAAAACAGATTACAGATCCCTTCTTAGAGAGTGTCCCTCTCAACAATGGCACTTCTTAGCTCTCTAAAGATATCTTAATTAAAATTTAATCACATGTTTTGTTTTAGTTTGACAGTAAGTAGGAAATCAAAAACCACTCTTCTTTCAGTGTTTGCTGCAAATAATATAGCCAAGTCCTGTAGAGACCAAAAGCATTGCTTTAATTTGTCCTTGGTTTTATCTTCTGTGAAGCTTCATTCACCAACAATTACATGGACTCCACTATTTCTCTCTTTGAGAGTTTGAGGTAAAGAAGTGGAGCTTCTTTTTTATGGAATCTGTTAAGCCGTCCATTTAGTAGAAAGCAAATTATGCCATTCATTGAACAATCTTTGTGTTTCCAAAATATAAAAAAGTCGCAACTAGTATACTGTCGGTATCTTGTACATACTTTGCTAAATACGGTCGAGCCCCAATTGAATTTTGTTGATCAAGAAACCCAATTGGATTTGAGCATTCATATGCATGACAGAAATGAGGGTTTGATAATTACCTTAAATAACCTTGCTTTACAAATTAATCCCCCACTAATTCCATGCATGCAAAATTGCAAATCGTTTTCACCTAGTTAGGTTCAATTTGGAGTTTTCCCTTTGCTTTATGCCTTCTTATTATGAGCACTAAGTACTAAATAAGTAATTATCTCAATTCAAATTTTTCTGCATTCCTTCATATTTGTGGCACAAAATCTGCATAATATATACGACAAATGAATTGTGTATGGTCTATCACTATGCATCTCTTGCTTTTCACAAAGTGCATGCTTTTTCTTCATTCAACACAGGTGCCATATATAGGCCTCACTACTCAATTATAAATTTATAAGAAGGAAAGCAAACCAGTACCCTAGATAAGATGGTATTTGGGCAACTTTTAAGGTGATTCTCTTTCTTTTGTAATGCCTAACACCCTAGCTAGATGATCATGGCTCGTACGTTGTGATGACAATCACTTCTCGGGCTTCCTTTAGATATATGGAAATTACTGGCGACAACAAATGAAGAAAAATAAAAAATAAAAACGAAAAAGCCATGCATGTAAAGAAAAATTCAGACCAGATTTCGGGTCAAACAATCTAATGCTATGTCATTAATTAATTATGTTGATATATTACCTATAGATAACAAAGATAGAATTTAAGAAGAAGGATTTCAGTTTATGAAAAAATTGAACGAATGATTGCAAGCTGGACGTCACAAACATGGTTTAATTTCTGTCACCCTTACATAAATTAACATGGTTTGAGGATTTGAGCGCATGTAAGTCACAAACTGAATGCACAATCAAATTAAACCACAAAATCGAAAAAGGCAAAAACCACTAGCTAACCCAGTTTACGTAATAGTCTTTGCTGATGCATATTCTTTTGTGTTCCTTAGTTGAGAAGAGGAAAATTGAAAACCATCAACAAGTCGAAAAAGGAAATGTGGAAAGCAAAGGGAGGCTGAAAAACAAAAGCACCCAAATGAACACATTCTCAACCTGCCTATATGGCTTTTCGCAAAGGCAAACCTTCCCCCATTACTTAATTCATAATAATAATCATAATAAAGTAGAATGCCTCCCTTGAATCCCTCCAAAATATCCCACACCTTTTCCCCACTATATATACCTCATTGTTTTCACTTCTTTACGTTCAGTCAGATGTGAATCAAAATCTCACTGTCTAGCTAATTCATTCTTCTTCTCAATTGACTCCTCTCAAAGGGCCAGGGATTCGTTATTTTTCAAAACCAACTTTGATTAATTAATGGATCCCATCAAGGCTCAAAAGCGTCGAGCCATGAACCTCTACAAGAAGAGTGATCCATTTTTTCAGAGTCTCATTCTTCATTCTCTTATTGCACTAGCTTGCAGTTTGTTCTGTTCCTACTCTTATTCTTTTCCTAATTCTTTTTACACCATCAAACACCTTGCGTTTAATTCTCTTCCGAATACTTGGTCGTGGTTCCTTAACCCTAGCTGCCTGTTCGTGGTGGTCAATTTCATTGTGGTGTTCCTTATTGGAGAATCAAGGCTTAGCGGCAAGCAATCTTCTCCGGCCGCTGATATTTACGACGAGTATGTTGCGAGGGCTCAAACTCTTCGGAGACGTCCCTCCACCGCGTTTCAAGAGATCAAGAAAGAAGAGAGGATTGTAGTGGAGATGGATGATCCGAAGGAGGAAAATGCTAATGGGATTGAAGATCACAAACAAGTTGATGAAGTACTACTGAAAGAAGAGAATGATGGTCATGATGAAGATTTCGAAGAGTGTGAGGAAATTGGTATAGAAAACGAAAAAGATGAAGAAGAAGAAGAAGAAGAAGAAGAAGAAAAGGAAAAGGAAAAGGAAGAAGAAATTGAACACGAACAAGAACAAGAGCAAGAGGAGGAAGAGGAGGCTGTAGGGATGCCAGCTGAGGAACTAAACAAAAGAGTTGAAGACTTTATTGCAAGGGTTAATAAGCAAAGGTGGCTTGAAGCTAGATTTTTGGTTAATTTGTAGTACAAAAGCATGATTAATAAGTTTTGGGTACCGAAAAATTGAAACTCGGTTAATTAGTTGTAATAATTAATTTTATGGTTCACTCGTATAATTTAAGACGAAATTTTTAAATTGTTTTGTACCAAAATGTATTACGGAAAATGGGAGAAACGATGTAATGGGAATTTGCTCCCATTCATGTATTATTACATAAATCCCAATTAATTATATATCAGGCTGTTTTAGCTAGTGTTCTGACTTTTTTATTTATTTATTTTTTATTATTCATATTTTTCTATGCATGTATTAGCTTAATTAAATCGATGATGCATGTGCCAAATAAATAGGAAAGCCAATAACCCAGGAGATCGATTGACCAACTTGGAGGTTCAAAACTGAAAAAATGATGTCATCCCCCCCCCCCCCCCCCCCAAACTTTAAACGGGGACCAAACCCCTGGGGGGTTTTGGGGGAAAGGAACCACCAAAAATAGTATCTAATGGGGAAAATTGTGTAGTGCTGCACCGTTCGCCAAACAAAGTCAAAAGATTGACAGAAAGGTATGATGCAAAATAAACACAATTTAAGTACGTACTATAAAAAATGATAGTTGTCATTAGAAGGAAAAATAAAATCAACAAGAACCAGCTCACCAATATAGTTGGGTAAGATTCACATCTTCTAAAGAGAGCTAATTTCTTACTCTCTCACCATTTGAGTTAATCGAGTTCATCTTATCTATTTTCTTTGATAAAAAAAAATGTCGTATGTTTTATGTTGTTCCCCTTATTTTTGTTGTTGGTTAATTATAAATAAAATTCTCTTGTCGATTGATCAATAAGGATGTTGTTTATAATGACAGTTCGTTTACATGTCTCATTGAGTAGGGTCTATAGAGATTTTTGATTGATATCTACTTATAGAGATTTTTATTTTCTTTGTTGACATGAATATATATTTGATTAATTAGTATAATAGCTGCATGTAACCTAGGGCAAAAGAAACCTAGGGCAGACATTTAAATTTGGAGGAAAGAGAATATTCTCGACTAGATTCGGGAATTTTTCAGGAAATGAGGGCCAATGCCCAATGGAACATTGGAACCCTACCAGTACGAGTACCATTGTACCACTATGACTACTGTGTTGATTTTGACGTCCGTCTAAATTCCTTCCTTAGCACCGAAGAGAGGAGAAGCAAAAGCAAGCATGCAGAACTCACTCTCAAAGTCTCAATATTTAAATATTACTCCTACCTAACATGCATGTGTTATATACTCATCCACAGAAATAGTGCATGCATGAATTGCGGTACAAGGAAAAATCTAAAATTATTTGGTTACTACTAATGATTAAAATATCATTCGTTACAAATACATCGGTAGTTTGAAAAAAATGATATAATATATCGATAACTTGAAAAAATGATATATCGACATATATTTTAATCATTCGTTACTACTATTAACTGATTTTTTTTGTTGGTCTGAAAATACAGAGATGGTTGGTTATGGTCTCGGGGTTCATGGCTTGTGCATAGATGCACTACTAGCATAAATCTTATAGCATACGGATTTTTTTCTGTACCTTTTGCTTTAAAGGAGACAAATAATTGTATCCAAAACTCATTAGATACTATGCAGCCACGGAATGAAAAAAGGTATTCTATATAGCAGGCTCCACTAACCAAAAGCCATACTTTTAACTTCTGTATCTCTATTTTTTATTTTATTTTTAAATACCATATTAGTTTCTTTCTCTCTCTCCTTATTTATTTTTATTTTCTATTTCCATATTTTCAAAATACAAAAAAAAAATTATTTTTTATTTAATATTATATTTTTATTGATTATTTGTCTATTCCGGCCACCATATGTGGCTGTCAACTCCGGCAACCAAATCCTTCTCCTCCTCCTCCTCCTCCCCCTCCTTCCCTCCCTCTCTTCCCTTCAAGTCCAGATGCCAATTGTCAAGGACGAGTCCATCAGAAAGAAGAAGCTGATGATCGTGGCCTAGTTAGGGATCTGGAAGACGAGCGCCGCCATCTGCACAGCCCCTAGCCACGGGATATAGGTACAAGATGCGATTCGTTACGATCACTTGCAGATCGACGCCTCAATCCCCAATTCAAACAACACCGTTGAGATCCGAAACTTCTTGGCGAGAAGAAGGTTCGCAAGATCGATATGCTTAACGGTGTGAGCATCTTTCGATCGGAGAAAGTGAGGATGAACTCGTTTAGGATGGGAACGAATCGAATTTGTTTCAAGGTCTGCTGCTCTGATTAACCAAAAATGCCATGTGAAGAACAAGGACATCATGAAATTTCTTGATGGTATCTATGTCAGCGAGAGAAGCACTATGGAGAGGAATGAATGATCGATTACTCATCATTGAGATGAGTTTCTGTTAGCCAAGATTGTCGGTTGTGAGATTGTGGAATCCATAAAATAAGGATTTGATTTAGTTATCATCCAATTATTATCCATATTTTAAATAATTATTAAATTATATAATTGGATAATAACTTAAATCAAATTAATATAAAAAATAGTTCTTCTAAAAAAAATAGTTGTTATCCTTTATTTTGAATAAATAAATAAATATATATTTTTCCACACCCATGGGTGTACCTAAATGAGCTATATTTTAAAAATTAAATAGCCATATATCCGTTTTAATAGATTATTTTATTAATTTTATTATTTGTTTTGTCATGGTTATGAGTATCCACAAAATAAACAATACGGAAGATAAAAAAAGGGTATCATTTGATTTATCAAATGACACTGTTATTAATCTGTATCCAATTAGGGGTGGCTATTGGGCAATATGCTAGTGGATGGTTATAGTGATATTCTAATCCTTTTTATACATAGATGGTTGGTCATGATTCATGAACCATCTTAATTTCATTCCCATACTAATTATTTATGTGACATAATATTGGCCTCGATCAGGGCTCATGGCTATTGATACATTGCCTCTTCAATGCCATATACGCACATATATTGATCACTCCTCTTTCTCTATTTGGCGGATGATGTACCAATTAATATCTGTAAAGCCGGCCGCCTCGAACGGTATCATTTCCGGCCACCATTGACACATCAATGAGCTTAATGGTATAGGAAGATGACGAGGTTTTCGACCAATATATAAACCTGTAGAGAAATGGTAAAATCCATAGCCAGCCTGCAGGTTCAATTCTCACCTCAAGTACTTTCTAATGGTGAACTTTCCTCGTATACGAGGCACTCATGGGCACATGGGAATCAAATATTCAAATACAAATGTTGAGACTGGTATATATGTTGAGCATATCATACACTAGCATTCTTAAGAAAAGCATATTCTCCAAAGTTTTACTCACAGGTCCTTTTTGAATTGGTGAATGAGCTTTGTAACGTAAAGTATTGCAAACATCGAATATTTCTCTTCCTTTTTTTATTTTTTGGGGAAAATATTATCTTAATTTCCTTATCCACTAAGATCCATGCAAATGGAAATAACATTATCGATCACATAATACATCTTGACATTATATATTTTCATTTATGAAAGCTAGTAGGAATATGTATTTATTTATTTGTTTGTTTATTTATATTTGTTAATGTCAAAAAAGAAAACTAAATAACAACTAATATCGGCCACATAACCAATCACCATCATTATTGCGTATCAACTTGCAATGAGAGTGAGCTGTTCTCCATTGTTAGTGCACACTATGATCGATTACTATTATTTTAGTTAAGTCTTATAAAAATGTGGATCCACACACTTGAAGAAACAATAATTTGTTTAGACTAGAGAAGTAGAGAGTAATTAAACACTTCCTACGTACTTTCCTAGTCAGTAAAAGTGAGATTAATGAAAATGATTTTCATTCCAATTATCCATCCTAATTCCTTTCTTATCTCGATTCTTTTCTATCTCTGATTAGCAATGCCACACTTCTTTGTTTTGACGCCACTAGCTAGAGTGAGTTATTTTTTTTTTTGAAAGAATGACGACAAGCTATATTAATAATACCGAAGAATATAAAGGACGATGCCAAAAGCGCATCGAAAATAAAACATAAAAAGCAAAACTAGAGGCACACACATATGAAATAAAAAGTAGGTAAAACATGACCAAATGACAGGAGGCATTGAAAAGTACACTGCATAGGTCTTGAGCAGTGAAAGGTGAAATAGTAACCGTACCTAGACCAGTGAGAGGCACCCAGCAAATCCCGTGCAGAAAAGGACTATCCACACCGAAAAAGGGAGAAATCAACCACCGAGAGAACGAATGCGGCCGAGGTGTCAAAAACTAGCTAGTGTGAGTTTCTTGTTCACAAGAATACTATTTAGTCCCATAGAATAGATTCAAGTTTTGGCCCATTACCTCTGAAATATTGGGCCGACCAAATTTGCCTACCAACTACTTTGGCCTACCTTCTTAATACCAAAATCAAACAATTAATGATCAAACTAAGACCTAATTAGGAGGAATCAAATACGACTTGTCCCTCCTGTATGGACTATGGCATGTGTCTCTTCATAACATAGGATTGCTGGCGGAGACAAAGCAGCCTTTCGGAGATCTCAAGGGCCTTGCAACAACCACAACCCCGACCCTCGATGTTTCCGAAGTCTGCCTTATTAACATCTCTTCCTATTCTTCGACTCGAACAAAGCCATCCTCCTCCAATCCAATTTGGTCTCTGAATTCTCAATCAACAAAAACAACACGCAGAAATGGCGACCCTTCCATCAACCCATTGCTGCCGTTCCTCGTCCTCGGTGTCTTATTCGTCCTCGTCCGTACACACAAGTCTGCAACGGGTGGCTGTTTCTTCGACTCCGAAACGTTTCGTCTCAGCTAAGGTTTCTCTGCAGTCTCAATCCGTTTCGCAGCAAAATGCTGTCAGCATGCAAGATGGTTAGTCTGGGCTTGTCTTGTTAATCTCTTAGTAAAGTTGTTCTCTTTATTTCTTTGAAGTCCTAGAGACCAATGGAATTTGAATATTTCAATGCATTCTATTCTCTGGGATTTCAGTAAAACTAGCTGCTATTCAGTTTAGAATTTGCAAACTTTACCGAGAGATTTGGAGATTGCTTCAATTAGATGCATCAGAAACCATATATTTTTTTGTTCTTATAAATCTGTCAAGAAGTATCCTCTGTCTTATTTGGATTTTCGTCAAATGTAAGCGCAGTTGTCCCAGCAGTGAAGCCTGTTGAAAATGAAACTCCTTTCAAGAAATTGAAAGAGGGGTTGCTTTCAGCCACGTCTGCTTCTGTAGAGGAAATTAAAGATGCAACTGGGTTTAGTGTCAATGAAACCGAGTCCACTGTCAGTATTACTGTGGTTGGAGCCTCTGGGGACCTTGCCAAGAAGAAGATATTCCCTGCTCTCTTTGCACTTTATTATGAGGGTTGCCTCCCTAAGGTGTGGACATGTTTTGTGTTTTCTTCATTTGTTATTGATCCCGAGGTTTAGTGATCAATCAGATAAAAATGAATGTATAATGTCTGTTGCAGCATTTCACTATTTGTGGTTATGCTCGGAGTAAGATGACTGATGCGGAGCTTAGAACCATGGTGAGCAAGACACTTACTTGCAGAATTGACCAGAGGTGAGTTCTGCAGCTTCATTCTTGTTTCTAGAATGGGGTTGTTTGGCTTGTTATGTACGGTGTAAAAAGTTTTGGCAATTTGTGTACTGTTTTTCTTCTTGGTTATGGAAAGGTGTTAGTTGATTCACTTGATTGGTACATGACAAATTGTTTTTGGGAACTTCAGGGAGAACTGTGGCGAAAAGATGGACCAATTTCTTGAAAGATGTTTCTACCACTCTGGTCAGTATGATTCCCAGGATCACTTTGCACAGCTGGATAAGAAACTAAAGGAGCATGAGGTATTTTGGGTGTATGCCGAGCTTAGTGATAGAATGTTGGATAGGATGTTATACTTCGCATGCACATTTTGTTATGTCCTATTTCAGTGACATTCAAGTAAATTTCTCCTCATCTTAATTGTACTTGCATTTAGATTGACGGTGAACTGCATGTGTAGGGTGGAAGGATTCCTAATCGCCTGTTCTATCTATCTATTCCTCCAAACATATTCATAGACGCTGTTCGCTGTGCAAGCTTGTCTGCTTCATCTGGTAATGGCTGGACTAGAGTTATTGTCGAGAAACCCTTTGGCCGAGATTCAGAATCATCTGCTGCTTTGACCAAGGCCCTCAAGCAGTACCTAGAAGAAGATCAAATATTCAGGTAGATTTAATTTAATTTAATTTTTTTTCAAACCAAGTGTGGGCCATAATCTAATAATATGGTTCTTTTTTCTATTAACAGGATAGACCATTATCTGGGCAAGGAGCTAGTGGAAAACCTATCGGTTCTCCGCTTTTCCAACCTTATTTTTGAACCCTTGTGGTCAAGGCAATATATAAGGAATGTGCAGTTAATATTCTCTGAAGATTTTGGCACTGAAGGACGTGGAGGGTACTTTGACAATTATGGGATAATAAGAGACATAATGCAGAATCACTTGCTTCAGATACTGGCGCTCTTTGCAATGGAAACCCCTGTCAGTTTGGCTGCAGAAGATATCAGAAATGAAAAGGTTTTACTATAATACCTGTAATGAAACTGGTTTAACACTATAAATAGTAATACAATTTTCCTCTTTTTTTTCTTATTTTAAAATTGCTTGCTCCATGCCAGGTTAAAGTTTTGCGTTCCATGAGGCCATTGCAACTTGAAAATGTGGTAACAGGGCAATACAAGAGCCATGTCAGAGGAGGTATTACTTACCCAGCCTACACGGATGACAAGACTGTACCCAAAGACAGCTTGACTCCAACATTTGCAGCAGCTGCACTTTTCATAGACAATGCAAGATGGGATGGGGTGCCTTTCCTAATGAAAGCTGGGAAAGCGTTGCATAATAAGAGGTCTGTTCAATTAAGATGAGAGCCTACTTCTTGTTTTTATGTGCTGTGGTTTGCATCCATTGATTTATATTTGTTTCTTCTTTGCCAGGGCTGAGATAAGGGTACAGTTTCGGCATGTGCCTGGAAATTTGTATAATCGAAACATTGGAACAGAT
This sequence comes from Rubus idaeus, assembly GCA_030142095.1. Classification (NCBI taxonomy): domain Eukaryota; kingdom Viridiplantae; phylum Streptophyta; class Magnoliopsida; order Rosales; family Rosaceae; genus Rubus; species Rubus idaeus. The sequence continues at coordinate 29,092,086 of CM057968.1, read as the reverse complement.
CTTGATCGTGCTACAAATGAACTTGTTATCCGAGTACAGCCTGATGAAGCTATCTTTCTGAAGATCAATAACAAAGTCCCTGGTTTGGGAATGAGGTTGGACAGGAGCAATTTAAATCTTCACTATGCAGCCAGGTAACTAAAAAGTTGTCCTTGTAGAGCGTTGTGGTTATGATTATCGTTCACTGGACATTTACTTGGGAGAAAGAATAAAGTATTTAACTGTGCATATGTCTTTGTAGGTATTCAACGGAGATCCCAGATGCTTACGAGAGGCTTCTGCTGGATGCTATTGAAGGAGAAAGGAGGCTGTTTATCCGGAGCGATGAACTAGATGCAGCTTGGGCACTCTTCACACCCTTGTTAAAAGAGATAGAAGAGAAGAAGATTATTCCAGAGTACTATCCTTACGGAAGTAGGGGTCCTGTTGGGGCACACTATCTTGCAGCAAGATACAAAGTCCGGTGGGGTGATGTTGGTGTGGATCAATGAATGACTTTGAATCAAGTTCGCTGGGTTAACTTTGTCCATGGTAGATTAGAATGTGCTGCTAGTAAATCAACTAGCAGTCAGAGGTAGGATTGTCCTCCACTTTTCGTTGATTCTACTCCTTGTTTAACATCTATTTATATACAAGGTTGAATTAGATGGGTGCAGGTGTTTGTGGTGGTGTTAGCAAGAACGGTAACTATTCACTTTTTTTTTTAATTAATAAAAATGGTATTCACTCTTCTAACTAACTGTAAAACACTCATAATTTGGCTGAATCAAAGCGATCAACACAAATCATACGGAGTTTAATTATTCCACTAGCACAGTTAACAATTTAACACAGGTACCAAGGAGTTCAATTAACACGAGTAACAAAGGGTTTTCAATTAACTGAGGTAACAAAGGGTTCTCAATTAACTCAAGTAACAAGGTCTGAGCACGATAATCAATCACCTAGTAACTTGTATGAGTTAATACCCATAATGGTACCTGAAGTATCACCGTCTGGACTAATTGGTACATGAAGTTTCAAAGTGGACAATTTGGTACCTATAGTTCTCCTCCGTTATCCAATTTGGTACTTCTGTCAAAAATTCTGTTAAGTTGGTCCAATTATAGGGGTAATTTCATCTTTTTACTATTATATATTTCTAAAATTCATCTATTAAGGGTACAATTTTTTTATGTTATTATTAACACACTTTTTTGTATTTTTTTTAATTTATTTTTGTTATACCAAAAATTCATAAATCTCTTATATTGTTTAGAACAATTATATTTAAAAATACAAAAGTGTGTTAAAAATAATTCGTTTTTTTAAGACAATATTATGTCTTTTGGAGGGAAAGTACGAAATTACCCTTGTAATTTGACTAACTTAACAGAAATTTTAACGGAAGTACCAAATTGGGTAACGAAAGAAAACTATAGGTACCAAATTGTCCATTTTGATACTTCATGTACCAATTGGTCCAAACTATGATATTTCAGGTACTATTTTGGGTATTAACCCTAACTTGTATATACCTTGAAGAAAAAAATCGCAAAGAAATTCTTAACCGGTTAGCATGGGTGTCCACAAGTATTTTATAGTTTCAAATTTTCAATGAAGCTCCACGTGAGATCTACGATCACCGAAAGTGATTCCTTTTTATTTTATCAAATAAAAAAAAAATTATCCAGAAACAATTGTAGCGACGAACTATTCGTCACTACAGGTTGTTCAAAATAATTTATTTTAAATTTAAGCAAATGTAAAATGATTTTGTTTTTTGAGACTCTTGGGCTCAATTAATTAAACAATGCAAAAGAACTTTTAATCATGTTTTAGCCGGATTCGGTGAATTGTACTAAATTGGGGAAAATTTTCTTACTATATCACATAATTTTCTTAAAAAAAATTGCAAAGAAATTCTAAAGGCCGGTTTGTACTGGTGTTTAGAAATATTTTAGAGTCTTAAAAAAACCCCACGCAAGACCTTATGAGAATTTGAGCATTGGATGTGATTTTTTTATTTCATCAAATTAAAACAAAATAAAAATAAAAAATAGTCATGAACACTGGTAGCGACGAACAATTCGTCGCTAAAAGTTGTTCAAAATAATTTTTTTATTTTATTTTGTACAAATGTGAAAATATTTTATTTTTTGGGCTCTTGGACTCAAATAAGAATCTAAGAGAACCATTTTTTTTAGGGGAATGAATAAATTCATTGATTGAAATCATACGACCGTACTAGGTCAGCGCCAGAGCGATACATACGTCAGAGAGCGAACTCCTACACAAATGTCTAAACCACAAAACGGTCTGACTCAGAGAAGACTCTGGTAAGTAAACACCCATTATAACTTGGGTTACACACTTATTCAAGCGATTAAATTAAAAACATAAAACTAAAAACTAAGAACCCTAAAACACTATGACCATTTTTTAAATGTGCAAAACCATATTTTAATCGTCTGAAAAATTTCGGTGCGAAATTTAAAAAATGGTCCTCTTAGATTCTTACATGAAACTTTCATTGAAAGAATTTTTATAGATAGAGGTAATTAAATATTATAAGAAATTAATCTTTCAATTTAGTTTTGTTTGGAGGTAAACTAATTTAATTACCTGGTAGCAAGCTTTCAATAAGGAGCAATCCAGTACGGTCCAACTGGTTCTTGCACACTGCATTGAGTTGGTTGGAACTGATGACATGTTTACTTACTTGGAATGGGTATGAGAATAAAGGAATCGATTTCCATTCCTGAATTTTCATGTGTTTACTAACATGCACATGAATCAGAATGGTTGTGGGTCCCACGAAAAAGTAACTAAAAAAGTGAAATTCATTCCTGAATATCCGGATTTTGATTACCAAGGAGGGGGTATGTATTAGGAATGAACTCCGATTCATTTACATTTTCATTCTAAGTAAGTAAACATGCCATGAGTTTTCCGGGAATCGAATGGGGAAGCTGAGGATAGAATTGGATGAATCAGCCTCCATCATCACTAACTTTTTGACTCTCAAGTCTCAATACTTACATTTCAAACCTTCTGACAAGTTATTTTTAGATAATTTGGTAACTCGATCGATCTCATTCTTGGTGTTGAGATACAGGTCAAGGGTATTGTTGTAATTTTCTTATGTCGAGTGTCCCCAAGAAGGCTACCAGTTTTTTGAATAGAAGAGGACAATATCATCCTCCTCAATTTATTTAAAAGGAGAAAAAAAAACAAAAGAAATGGAGGGGGGGGGGGGGGGGACATGAAACCAAATCCTTCAAAAAGAAAACCAAAAGAGAAAGACAAAAAACAAAAACAATGTACCGAAAACGGAAATTAGGGAGACCCATAAAATTTCTATGGCATAAAGAAACAACAAAAGCCGAAAGCAAATCCCACCAAACCATAGTATCTGAAGTGAGACCAAAGTTTGCCAGAGCGTCTGCAACTTGGTTTCCCTCTCGAAAAATATGAGAGTATCAGAAGTTTCATAATATTAGCATGTCTCTCATGAATAGTGATCAGCATCTTTGGCATCACCTTGTCGAAAGTGGCATAAATTGTTGATTTATGGCTTCAATGCTCTTTTTTTTTTGGCTAAAATATAGTTTATTAAACAAAGAAGAAAACAATGGGAGCTTCTCTAGTGAGGACCTCTTAAATGAGGATCACTTGAGGACTTTTTGATTAATGGTTGTGATATCTATTTTTCGATCACATCTCGAGAAATCAACCGTTCAATGTTAAGATATTCATGAGTAGATCACTTCTACAAATTTTCAACAAAATTTGAAATCGTTAAGGTACCAAACTAGACCAAATAAATGAACGAACCAAATCTGTCAATTTTGAACCATTCATATTCATAAATGGTAAATCACAATTATAGATGACCTAACGATTTTAGATTTCATTGAAAATTTATAGAAGTGATCTACTCATAAATATCTAAATATTGAACGGTTGATTTGTCAAAATGTAATAAAAAAGTATGTATACTAGAAAAGTCCTCAAGTGGTCCTCATTTAAGTGGTCCTCATTTAAGAGGAAGCCAAAACTCCTATGAGAAAGGGAAAAAATAAAAGGCAAAATCAAAACAATAGCAATAGTCAGCTAAATCAAAGATTGAGATGCACAATAAACGTACGATCACGAGTAGGGTATCGCGAACTAGTGTTTAGTCTTCAATTTTTTTTGTGACGAATCTTTGGGAGTGTCTGAAGAAGATTTTCATCATCCAAAATTGCATTATCTTCATCAAGCCCAGAATTATCAAAAAAATCCAAATGAAGAATTTTTTTTGGCTTCAGTGCTCTTATTTTGAATACTTGTAGCAAAAAATCCACCAACAAACCTGGATTCAATAAAAAACTGTGTCAGCAACTTTAAACACGTGGAACTTAATAGAAACGAAATTCAATAGTTTGTCACAATGCAGTCTGCATATCTAGACTAGACATCTGCTTGCACATTTGGTAATGGTTTTACCATCTTGTCTTGCAGAGTGGGTGGTACTTATTTTGCTTTGATCTTAATGAGATAGATAGGTGAACCCTTGTGTGGTGATCATATTGTCTCTTAAATGCAAAGAACTTAGCATATATGGTAGGCAATCACTGTTTCTGGCAGTTCTGTTGGCAATTGGCTTTCTGCTGTTGTTCTGATGGCAGGACTGAAACTCCTTAATATAATGTCTTTTCTTCAAAGATCGATTATGTCAAACTTAGCAATATTACTTTTATGACTAGTCCACCAAGAAGTGTTCACAACAGCCCGGGTCGTTCACACGGTGTTGCATGTTTTGTTTGTGTTTATCAGTTTATCTAAATATCTATCAAAGGCTCAAAGCTTAATTACTTGGTTGAATCACTAGTCATAGCTATTTTTCTTTCCAAGTTCAAGATTGGAACAGAAGGAAAAGAAATAAAAAGTTAGCCATGCATGGTAACTGAGAACATGAAAACCGTATACAAATCTAATCACAGTGAAGACTTTAAGAAAACAAAGTAAATCGACAAATTAAGATGCCAAATGTGTACCATGGAGCTATCCGGGCAGTAGATTGAGCAGGAAGAGTACGCCATCGAAACTAAATCTGCCAACTAAATTATAAGGGAAGAGGCTATCCCAGCGCTACTCGTTTACCCTTAATATCAGTGGGTCTTCCACAGGGAGGTTCCTCAACGCTGTTGCCAGTTATACTAGATGATCCTGCCTCACAGCTATGGCATTGCTTATCTTCTTCATTTTTATCAAACAACGATGTCATGCAGTGCATTATGGTCTGCTTCAACTCTTCCTCATCATGCTCATATACAAGACGGAGCCCACACTTATGCACCCTCAAGCCTCCGCGGTCGCTTCCAATTGAAGCCTTCAATCTAATGCACTCATTCAACTGTTCATCTAAAAACCACCCTCGAGGTATATAGGAGAGCCAAATGAATCCTCCCAGCTTATACGACCACTCTAATTCTTTGTTATTGGTGCGATAGGCATGGATAGGTTCCACACTACCTCTATCAGTCTCCAGATAACATGTAAGGTAGTGAGGAATTCCTAGATTCAAACCAGAAAGGTTGGCAACTGGGTGCTTAAGGATTGAAAACTGTGCACACAGAGCCAATCCTAGCCAGTTAGTGTCATTATATAGATTTGGTGGTAGCGCCATTGTTACCGAGTGACCAAAGTTGTAATACTCAAACCATTCCCAAAATTCATTTAGAGGAAAACATGAATTATATATCAAGCGAATGTCAAAGTCCTGTAAAGATGAGTAAGAGATCGACATGAGACATGATGAGAGAGAGAGAGAGAGAGAGAGAGAGAGAGAGATAATTAAAGGAAAAGACTCGACATTAAGTTTTTACCTTATTCGTCTCATATGCATGATCTGGTTGCTTGTCATGTTGGGCATTATCTTGTACAAACTGACGGATTAAATCCACATTGTCAAATAACGAGGTGAAGCACTGTATCTTTGTTTGCTCAAATTCTTCCATATCTTGCTTGTATAAGAGACGGAAGCTACTTTTTTGTACCTCCAAGCCTGGGCAATCACTCCTAAAGAATGCCTCTACTTGATTTTGTTTGTTCCACTGACGCTTAAAATGATGACATGGCACGTAAAGCAGCCAAATGAGTCCCCGAATATATAACCTGGTGAATTTGTTCCTCCCAATGCCAACGCCAACACCTGGTCCTGAACTAACTTGGTCACTACTGAATTTAAAATTGCACATAAGTTTGTCACAGATTCCTGAATCCACACTGAGGTTGGCAGCTTGATGGTCATCGTTAACTGAAAAGGCAGCACATAAAACCAATCCCATCCAATTGTTATCATTTTCCAAATTTGGAGGAAGCGAGAACACCAGCTTATCTCTGCGGCTTTCCCATCTGAACCACCCAGGAATTTGCTTTTGATTGAAACACCAAGAGTGCAAAGAGTAAGGATTATAATCCCGGATTTCACTAATGCTTTCTCCTTTAAGAGTGATGACTGCCAATACTGGGAGAGGTTGCATAAAGAAACATAGAAGCAAGTTCTCAAGTTTTCTTTTCCACGCAAATAATGAATCTCCTTCCTTGAGTGATTGGAGTGGAGTTTCGGCCGATATGTGTAAATTAATAGGGGACATTTCGGGGAAACCCGTAGTCGATGTTGGATCTCTTGACATAACTTCCAGTGAAAGCCTCCTGTGATCATTGAATTGAAAAATATATTTAGATTCCCGCCCATTTTTTGTGTACGGTATAAGATTTTTTATGAGAACTGGAGCAAATTCTTTTCTCGATCATATATATCTAGCTAACTTTATATTAATTCAATCTAGGAAGAAAAAGAAACGATATGACAGTAATAGAGTGAGTCGTCTAACCTTAGAGTATAAAGTGGGTCGTTGCGATTGATGGATTTGGCTTCTTCAATCAAACTTCTCGACATAGTTATATTTGCAACATGCTCACCCTGTGATGACGACACAAGACGGCGCTGGAAGTAAACAGGCGGATTCCTTACAGCGCAGTCGGTAATTGTTTTGATCAAACCCTCCAGGTCTTGCTCATATACTAGACGGATCCCACACATTTCAAACTCAACAGCCGGAGTCAGAGAGTCAAAAGAAGCAGCAAGGAGACTACACAGTCTCAACTGTTCTGGAAAATGTACACGTGGTATGTGAAAAATAGAGAGTTGATGTGTGCCAACAAAATAATTTTCTTCATTTACTTGTGATAGTAGATGATGTTCCACATCTTGTGTATTGGTAGACAAATGACAGGCCAAGCACACAACTTGTGAACCTAGCTTGTTAAGCTGGGTACCTGGAGGCAGAGTGAAGGCAACATACACAGCAAATCCTACCCATGTCTCATCATAATACAATTCTTGAGGAAGAAGTAACTCTACTTGGTTCCCAATGCTTTGATGATTAAACCACGGCAAAATTGCTCTACGAGATAATATAAAACCATAATCATAATAACGCGCATAGTCTCCCTGTCATATATATATATGGCACTCAATAAGTACGTTGGTGATTAAAACAAAAGGATAGTCATATATATGCAGTTAAGGGAGGGAGCAGAGAGAGACCTTAAACAGTTGTGCAAGCAATGACTCCACATTTCTTCCCAATTGACCAACAATCTTGATTGAACGTGAGACCGAGCTACTTGAAGTGGCTTCATCCTGACATAAGGCGCTGCTGGTCCCATTGAATTCTGTCTCGTCTGCATGATTTGGCGGCTTGTTATGGATATCATCATCTTGGACAAATTGGTAGATGAGATCCACATCGTCAAACAACGAAGTACTGTGCTGTATCAGTGTCTGCTTGAATTGTTGCACATCTTGCTTGTATAAGAGACAGATGCTGCAGTTGTGTACCTCCAAGCCTGCGGAATCACTCATAAACGAAGCCTCTACTTGAGGTTGTTGATCCAAGCGACCCTTAAAATGCTGACGGGGCATGTAGTGCAGCCAAATGAATCCTCGAAGATATGACCACGTGAATTTGTTCTCAGAGATGCAAGTACCCTCTACACCTATTTCTGAACCATCACAACTGATGAGATAGCACGTAAGATCGTGAGACGATCCTAAACCTAGATTGAGGCCGGCAACTGGATGCTGGTGGACTGAAAATGCAGCACACACAACCAATCCCATCCAATTGTCATCAGTTTCCAAATTTGGAGGAAGTGATGAGGACATCACTCGTTTTGTGCGTGAATGTTCACCTCTGATTGTGAACCCCTCCGGAATATCCTTTCGATGGAAACAATGATCATACATCGAGTAAGGATCAAAATACTGAACAAAATGATTAACGATTTCTCCTCTAAGACCAAGAGTAACCCTTAACGAGAGAGAATGCATAAAAAGCTGCTGAAGCAAAAGGTCAAGGTTTCTTTTCCACTCGATTACTGAATCTGTTTTCGTGAATGGATCGGTGAATGGAATATCAGCAAGAATGAAGAAATTATTTACTTGATCAACAGTGGACTTGAAATCTCTGGAAGGCTTTTGCTTTTGCAAGGCTAAAGCTCCACTCCTGCATGCAATTATTTGTAAAAATTAAGATCATACTCGATCCACTAGTAACTAGGTAGGCGGCTGATACATACATATATATATATATATTTAAGAATATATGATTGAAGAAGATGCATCTATTTCATGGTGTACGTACATTACATGCATGTTAATTTAGAGGATAAATTAAGGAAGGAATTTAACCTTTGCAATGGGAAAGAAGGTCCACCAATTATGTTCTCCAATGTGTTGTTGTCGCTGGATTTAGCTGCTTCAAGCAAACTATTCTGTGTAGTTATACATGTGAAACGCTGACTCCTATCCGACACGAGACTTTCGTCATCAAGTTCATAGTAAACAGGTGGACTGGTAATGGTGCATTGGGTAATTGTTTGGATTAACCCTTTCAAATTTTGCTTGTATGCTAGACGGATCCCACACATTTCAATCTCAGCCCCGGCCGGACTACTGACTGCGATCTTAGCAACAAGAGTGCTATTACAGTACTGATTTACCTGTTCTGCAAAACGTATTTGTGGTATATGGATAACACATAGTCGATATGACCTGACGGAATCGTCATCACGGGGTACTAAGATCACATGATTATGTACCACATTGTTGCTTGCACCTGTACACAAATGACAGGAAATGCAAGCAATATTCGAATCTCCTGGAGGCAGAGTGAAAGAAACATAGAGAGTGAATCCTATCCATTTATTATCATTATATAGATCTGGAGGAATGGGTAATCCTACTTCGTTCCCAATGCTTTGATGACTAAACCACGGCAGAATAGCTCTGAGAGAGATAATAAACCCATAACTAAAGCAGCGCGGGTCATGTCCCTGTAATATACATATGGTACTGGATCATTAGTGAGTGATTTAGAGATATATATATATATATATATATATATATGAGAGAGAGAGAGAGAGAGAGAGAGAGAGAGAGAGAGAGAGAGAGAGAGAGAGAGAGAGACCTTGAATAGTTTCTCAAGCAAGGACTCTACATTTCTTCTCAATTGACCAACAATCTTGGGTGAACTTGAGTACTCTGTTGAAGCATGTGGCTTGATGTGAATCAAGAATATTGTAGGTGAAGAACACACATCTTCTGCTACATTATTCTTCGTTAGATTCAGAGACGAAGTTTCATCTTGTTGATCAGACTCGTAAATGGCTTTTCCCATTTGAAACGAGCTTAAAGAATTTTTCGTTTGATCTACCTGTATCTGATCACTTTGACAAACTTGGAGTTCCGGGAGCCAAGCATCAAAGCAAGTCAAATACCAGACAAAATCTTCCACATCTTCCTCGAATATCAGACGAGCCCCACACACTTTCACCTCTATCCCTGGGCTATTTATCATAATTTCAGCTCGAATGAAGCGTTTATTCAACCTTTCTTCAAACATCCTTCGTGGTATATAATGCCAACCACCATGGGACCCAACCATATTGCTATCAAGGATCTTACAGACTAGGGGGCCTTGAAGGGGATCATCATTTGTGTAGATATGAAAACAAATATTGCTGAAACCTACTTTTAATTCGTCTATACTTCTTCCAACACTTGTTGATTCCAAATTGTCATACTCCTGTACATAAACATAACATAGAGCAAATCCCATCCATTTACTGTTACCATCCAAATCTCGAGGTAGCGGGATTGTTATAGACGACCCAGTACTCTGGCGACTGAACCATGCTGGAACTTTAGTTTGATGAAGAAAAGAGGTTGCAAAAGCGCTTTGAGGAATTCGTTCCTGTAGAATAGCAACAGGAAAATAAAATCAACAATAGTTAGAAGGAGCTATATATGGAAGCTAGCTGGTAAACTTAAAACTCTTCCTAGTAGCTGGGGTACCCGGCCCTTAATTAGTAGATTGAGCAGTGGAAGCTCTGAGGTAGAGGAAGAGGACTGACACTCACTAGTACTTTTGGTTATAAATGGACTTCCAAACCAGGTATATATGTGGGAGAGATGATACAATTATGTACTCATGATGTAGCCTTTAGCCAAAAAAGAAAAGTACTATGAATTTTTCTCAGCAAAAAAATAATGCCTGAACCGGATCACAAACTACTGCTTAGATAACTTATGAATTGGATCTACTGGTCCAACAGCGTTAGAAAATATAGTTAATTACGAAAGTTTGAAATAAGCACAATTAACATTTTTTTTAAGGAAGAACGACAGTTTATAAATTAAGAAATACTGAGAAGTACAGTAGATAGATGCAAGAAAGTATTGAAAAGTAAAAGTGAATTTAATCCTAAATATTAAATATTTTAACCTGTAGATAGGTAGATAGAAGTGACATGAGTTCCTCAGACGACGTTGATATTCAACTCTCGAAACACAGATTCCTTTCTATTTCAAATTAATATCTTACTTCACATGCTTGAGTATATATAACCAGGTCTTGTTCATAATATCTAATTTATCTATGCTAAAACAATATTCATATTTTTATACACACTGTAATAATTCCCAGTCCGCAAGTAATTGCGAGATATATTTAATAAAGCTACATTACTACCCACGTACAGTACGTAAGTGCATATATTTATGATGATAGTTAATGAGACAGAGGATCGGAACCTTATAAAATGTTTGTTGGAATTGCCGCAGACGATCAGCACCTGATGTTGCAATGCTATGACACTTCTCTTCTTCATCACTGCCATGGCAATTTATAAAACAAAATCCCGTGTCCGGAGAAGTCCAAACTGTTAATTTATTAGAACATTTCCCCAGCTGGACAGGACAATTTCGTGCGGATACAGATTGTATACTGACTGGAAGATTTGGCAGCGATTGAAGCTTGGTACAATTATTCAGTCGAAGACGTTTGAGCTGAGAAAGTCGAGAGATGGTATCAGGTAAGCTCACAAAATTGTTTCCACTTAAATCAAGGTTCTGCAGTGATGATAAGCAGTCAATATCATCAGGGAATGCTCCTTCACCTAGATTGCAATCGCTTAGATCTAATATCTCCAAAGAGCTTAATCCTGAGAATGAACTAGGCAACTGCAAACCAATGGAATTGGAGGAGGATGCTGAATCTGACGGCAACAAGCTTGAATTGGGTGCAGCTTGACATCCAGCAAAAGATAGTTGTTTAAGATTTTTCAGACGTAGAATGGAGGAAGGTGCTTGTCTTATACCGCTTCTGCTTGCATCAAGATCCAGCAAAGATTGTAAGCTCCCCAAGTCTTGTGGAAACTCTTTGAGATTTGAGCAGCCTGAAAGGTTAAGAATTTGAAGTGATAACAAAGTACAAATGACGTCTGGGAGACTCGAAAGATTTTTGCAGTCTTTTAGATCGAGAATCGTAAGGGCAGTCAAATGCTTGATTGATGTTGGTAGCTCTTTTATAGCTGTCTCGTCTAAGTGAAGTTCCAATAACTGTTTCATGTTTTCCCCAATCTCCGGAAGCTTCTCGATTTTACAACATCCCGAAAGAATGAAAATTTTGAGATCTCTCAAGCTGATACTGTGGGGAAGAGTCGTAAGGAGTTTACAACCTTCCAGATTCAAAGAAAGGAGACTTTGGAGAACTTCAATTGATGGGTGAACCTCACATAATCTTGTACAACCTTTAAGGATTAACCTCTCAAGCTTTGGGACTGAATTGAATTCTGGAGTGTTGATCAAGTATTCGCAATCACTGAGGTCCATTATCACCAACTTTTCCAAAGGCTGTAAAGCAATTAGTTATTTAGAACTCTCTAAACTCGATAGAAATAATTAATAAATTAAGAAGAATGATGCTAGCAAAGAATAAATACTCTTTCTTAGTTACCTTCTTAGTTTCCTTCCATAATCTCTCTATTCTGCTTTGAGACATGTTCAACGTTACAAGTTTATCTGGGTTAAAACTTGAAGGCAGAGATTTCAAGGGATATCCATGCCATTCCAACAAGCTTAACTCATTTGAAAGATCGAACTCGAGGCATCCAGAAAATATCACATTCTTAATTTTCAACAGTCTCAGCCTGCACATGTACTTCTCTGAGAAGGGGTCTGCCTTCAAGTGAACATTTTCTTGTTGAGGCAAGCTTAGGAAAACACCTTTAACAACTTCTTTCCCCTAACAGCAAAAGGCCCAGTGGATAAGGTAAGGTGCACATACTATTTTATTGTCGTAACAAATATCCACGGTAGAAAAGAAAATATTATATATATTTATATCTAAATTATATACAGTAGAACCTCTTTAAATTAATAGCATTGGGACCACCTAAATTCTATTAATTTAGCGAAATATCAATTTATCGATAAATTAATAATTATTAATTTACGAAGATATTTTTAATTTTTAGCTTAACAGTAAACATATTATATTTATTCACTTAACAAGTTCAATGAATTTGATTTATCACATCAAATGACAAGTTAAAATTCAAAATACTATAAGATTCAAAGTACTATAATTTTTATATTTAACAATTAAGAGTTCATTGAATTATAATTAGCAATACGAGAAAGTAATCCCATGATTTTTGGGCGAATTGCGAACAATTAAAAATGAGATTCAATTAGATTTGAAGTTTAAAAAAAATACTATTTATTCATATTTTAAGAAAACTTCATAATCAATTTATTATGTACATTTTAGCTAATTATTAATTTATAAAATATTTGGGACCTATAATATACAAAAGAAATATTTAAAATGTATTATCTTATAGTTTTATCGAGATTATTAATTTAGCACGTTGGTCCTGAGTCGGGACCGGACAATTTTATTATTTAAAAGAGAATATTAATTTATCGAGTATTAATTTAAAGAGGTTCTACTGTATTAAGATAACTCACTTTGTTAATCAAAATGGGTGTGAAAAGACATGATAACCCTTAATTATACCATAGATTTGTTTAATTTTTTTTTAAGAATATCATAAATTAATTTTAAATTATCTTTAATATATGAGGGGTATTATAGTAAATAATAATTTAACAAAAAAATCAAAATTAGAAAAGAAAAAATTTGCAAAGAGAAGAGATAATTACCCAGTACCCACATCTATAGATGAATTATACCCACAACTCTCTCTAGATAACTTCCCACACTTTTCACTTCTTCTTTTTTTCTCATTTATTTTTTTTTTCTCAAGAAAAAAATTGTCATACACATACAGAACAAATACAAACCATAACTGAAAATTTAGACATAAATGACCCTATAACATTAAAAAACTTTTAAAACTCATTTAATTATGAAGGATAGTTGTGACAAATCACAAATTGATTTTTTTTATCAATTAAATAAACAAAAATACTCATAACCTACTTTTATCTCCCACTTCTTTCTCATGCAATAACCGTTTTCACAACACATGCATATCATGTGGGAGATTGTTAGAAACTTTATTGTTCTTTAACATTAGTTTTCTTGTCTCTAATAGTAGTTTTTCGTATCCAGTGATATTTTTGTAAATAATGAGAAAAAAAAGCTTGGCATTTTTGTAAATATTGACACGGTGACATTTTTATAAATATTAGTAGTTTTATGAGGGATAAAAATATTTGGTGGTTTAAAAAAAAAACAAGGTCACCAAAAGTAACCTTATCAGTAATTTAAAAAAAAAATATATATATATATATATACATACACACGAACGAAACAGAAGCAAGAATTTCTTATATATATATAAGCAACTATAGTATTACATGATTTAAATCTCTTAGCTAAAAAAGAAACTACAGTATTTTTTTTATTGAAGAAGGAATTTAAAAAGTAGTATTATCAAAAACGATTACAATCGTAACAAAAGACATCCAAAATAAAATCTGAAGCATGCGAAAACCACATTATATTTTTTTAAAGAAAAAACTGAAATTATATTAATCAATAGAGAACCACATTTTTTTTTTGAAACAAGCATAAACTTTATTAATCAATATAGGATTACAATCCTTAATATGAGCATCCTAAAAAGGAGCAATACATACCACACAAATGGCCTAATCGATGAGTACTCTAATCGATGATTCAAAACCTAAAACAATACATACACCGTGCATCACTATTGTCAACAACCAACAGAAAAATTCCGGCAAGTATTGTTTTTTAGACCAATAAATTCAATCTAGCTGTAAGGGCAAGATTTCTTGCAAATTGACTATTTCCTAATTAGACAAAACCTATTCCCTGTAATTGCATTCAATTGTATAGTTGATAGGGTTTTATAAGTCGTGGCATTAGGATTGGTGATCGTTCGGCATCCTTGAAGTTCTTCTCAATGGTTCGTGGTGATTTCCTCTACTTCCTCAAGGTATGGATCATGCATTTGCATCTCATACATATTTGGTTATCTTAGGAAGTCTTTTCAATCACTTTAGGTTTGCTAGAACTTAAAATTGATTTTATGTGAAAATTGCAAAACTTGTTTTAAAACTGATTTTACTCTGGACGATCGATCGTCACCTATCGGGCGATCGATCGCCCACGGTCAAAATTATGACCGTTGTGTTTAAACTAGTGCGCTTGAGTGCGGAATATATCCGTTATGCTTTTTCTTCTTTGACGATCGATCGCCCTTCACATTTTCTTTGCTGAAAACGTCTCCTTTTGCTATGCGATCGATCGCACCCCTTGGGCGATCGATCGCTTAATGGCTCTGCTCTATATAAACAGATTTCTGCTGTTTCATTTGGTAACTTTCTAATCCATAACTTTGAAAAACGATTGTGAGAAAGTTCTATGGTATTGAGTGATCCTAGTTTCATGCTATAGGTTCCTCCTTTGTTGCTCCACATATAATCCACATGCTAAACCTTTGATTTGCTTGATACAAGCTTGTTTAGCTTTCCATAGGATTAAGGAGTTTGTGTTCATCTCTAGCAAACATTAATTGTTGTTTTGCTGAGTTGAACGGTTTCAATACACATTCATACAACATCCTTGCATAGTAGCTGTTCTTGGAATTGGAGGTTCACGTCGGTGGAGTCCAATTGGAGAAGCTTGAGGAATGTGCACTTGAAGAAGCAATTGGAAGCTCACAAGGTTAGAACTGCCACTAGAGTATAGGTACTTAGTGTTTGAGTTTGGAAACGTTTTTTCCCCTTGTATGTGTTTGCCATTTGGCTTTTCATAGTGTGATTCAAGAGCGTGGGGTACGGCTCCTCTCCGGTTTTCCTCTAGATGTAGAGGTTCCGGGTGACCATATTGTGTGTTGTTTGTATGATTGCTTTACCTATCTATATTATGCTTAATTGATTAACATGTTGCATGCTTAATCATTCATTGATAGATATAGTCCGTGGTGAGCTATTAATGATGCTCACTTTGGGATCCTAAGTTGTTCAATTGCTTGTTAGTGTTGCATAACTTGTTTGTGTTCAATTGAACATTGCTTGAGGTGTGTAGATATTCAAAGTGTCTTGTATCCTTGTTTAGTGTTTAAAAGCAACGAACAATTATTGGGACTATTCCTCGCAACCGGAATTTCACTAGCTCAAGAAGAACCCATGAAAAAAGAAAGTAAAACCACAATCTAAACTTGCACAACTGCTCATGCTTATTCTTAGACAGTAAATTAAAAAGACTCAAATCAAATTTGACCTAGGTTAAACTTTAGCAGCGCTCCACCAGTAATAAGGTCGCCGACTTGGAACACCAAAGCTAATGAGCCGCTAAAATCGAGTATCCAAAACACACCTGGATCTCATATCTTGAATCCTTAGGATTTGATTGACATCCAACAGAACCGACAACGACGAGCAAAAAACTAGATCTAAGCGAGATGTCAACTATCTTTGAGAGCCCATGAGACTCCATGCAGGAGCATAACCACCAAAGGCCTGAAAAGAGTATGACGGACAGAGCCGTCCTTGTGAGTGAGAGAGGCCAAGACCGTCCTCACCATAAGAAGCTGCACCAACGAGCGCGGACAACACTAGAATTTGTACGATGAAAAGTACAAAAAGAAGCCAAATGCTAGGAGGATAGCACATGAAGGTGCTACTGGATTTGATGCGCACAGAGACTAAAATCTCATGGGGGCTAGAATTTTGTTAGAGAGAAGACTCTCATGGAGGCTATGGTTTTTCTTTGCTGGAGTTTAAAGTGCCTAATCTTGGTATAGATACATGTACATTTTTTTAGAGAACCACAATATCACTATCACATAAAATGAAATATCCTGATTTATGTAATTTTTTTAACAATTTAATATTTGTTCAAGAAAGAACTTGAGGAAGGATATATATATAATCTGTTGCCAATACTAAAATCTAAAGACTGAAAGTTTATTTCATATATGTGCCTAGTTTCTGTAGGCCTTAAGAGGGTATGAGAGTATGAGACCTAATGACCTATGATCGATATATAGTAGAGACATAAACTCTCTTCTATGATCGATATACATGTAATTTTTAAAACTTGCGAAAATTTCAATCCAAATAAATATGAAACATAGATACTAGTAATGATATCGCAAATTATGAATACATTAGTACTGTATGGTTCTACTAATTAAATTTCTTACCTTATTATTCCTGAGTACATGGAGGACATCTGTACTAAGCCATAATCTGCTGCGTTTTCCTGGCTTTTGGGATTCTCCACGAACAATAGCCTTGCCCATTTCTTGAAGTAAATCATGCATCCACAGTTTTCCACCTAAGATACTTACCAACGATTTCTTAATGAGAATATTCAGAGAGATGCCGGGATAGTAGCCACAACTTTCAAATATCCTTTTTGCAAGCGATGCGTCTTCTCCTTTGAAAAAGCATGCAATGTCCAAAAAGATATCTTGCTCTGCTACATCTAATCCATCAAAACTAACCTTGAGAATCTCTGAAACTTTTCTCTCACCAGAATAATTATTATCTTTTAATCTGCCCAATAAACTAGACCATTCTTCTATGCTTCTCATGTTCAATAAAAAAGAGCCCAAAACTACAAGAGCCAAAGGAACACCATCAGCATAATCTACAAAACCGTAAGAAAACTCCTCAAAACCATATATAGGATGGTCTTTCTTGAAAGCTTTCCTACAGAAGAGCAGAAGAGCCTCCTTTTCAGTAAGTTCTTCAACCTAGCTTGTGTATTTTTGCCCCATATGTCAACAACAAGCTCTCGTCTCTTGTGGTTATGATGATTCTACTACCTCGACCAAACCTATCATTTAATTCATTACCATCCTTTCCGGCTAGGGCCTCTATTTGATTTAACTCATTCACATCGTCAAGAATGATAAGCACCCTTTTGTAACGCAATCTACTTATCACAACATTGACATTCTGCATTGTTACTTCGCTGTTCAACAAGTCTTGACAAAGTTGTTTCTGTATATGGAATAAACCTTTCTCTTTAGACGTTTGTCCAACATTCACAATGAAACTGCTGGCATCAAATTTATTCCAGATTCTGTCAGAAACAACTTGTGCAATATGCGTTTTACCTAGACCTGGCATCCCGCAAATTCCAATTACATAAACTTCATCCAACTCCATACCCAAGTCCAATTCCATTTTCTTCACACGATCCAACCCAACAAAGTCCAGGTAGTTCAGTTCCTTAAAAATGTGTTCAACTATCTGTTGAATAACTCCTCTCTCTTGCCTTCAAAAAGGGTTGAGCATCATGTTAAATTATTTGTGCAAGTGAAACACATAAAAGAAAAATAAATGTAAGATAAACGTACTTAATTTAGTGGTATGTCTAGAGGAGAAATTGGACTATTGCAATATTATTATTTTTTTTAAATTCATTTAACAACCTCTACTCTATCTTTCAATCTTTCATTCACCATGAGTTGATTAATTTTGTAACTGCATGCCTACAATGATACCCCTAGCCTAGTCAAATTTCTCTACAATGCTTGTCGTGAGATATTTCACTAATTTATCTACAATGATACCCCTAGTCATATCTCTAAATTAATGCATAGATCTCTATTAGTAATCAAGCATAATCCAACATATATACACTGACAAATGAATGACAAAGGTATAAAAGTTTACAGACCAACAAGCGCGGTTTGAAAAGCATCATTACTTACCCGACTTTTGATTCCCATCCTGAGAGGTTGGCTACTTGAGTCAAAGCTTTCCTCCACTTGTCCACCTTTTCTCTTTGTTGTCTTTGTTGGTGTTTAGCAAAGTGCTTCTGAAAATTTCCCTTGTGCTGATATCGAACCTCCGATGGATCGACACCATAGAACACAGGCAAAACCACTGAGCCAGACTCCTCCATGCACTCAACAATCTTGGCGAGTTCATCCAAGCACCATGCTGAAGAAGCGTAGTTCGTTGAAAGAATGGCCACTGAAATTCTTGATTTTTCAATTGCATTCAAGAGTTCTGGTGAAATGGCTTTTCCTTTCTTAAGTTCTTCGTTGTCTCGGAAAGTGACGATTCCTTTCCGACATAAAGCTAAGTACAATTGGTTTGTGAAATTTCCGCGGGTGTCCTCGCCTCTGAAACTCAGGAAAACGTCAAATTTCCAGCGAGGGGATGAAGGAGGATCAGGAATTGTGGAGGAGGTTTGGCCCCTGGTCATGGAATCCATTCGGAACTAAGCAACTCTGTATGGTAGATTTGGAAAGTTGCTAAAAACTGTTTGCAGAAACTAGCAGCTGGGAATGATAATTTGACTTCCTTCCTATACATACACACACCCCGACATACTTGAACATTTATATGTGAAAAGTAATTGTCAACTCTCTCATTAGTAACGATCGGCAGCTTTCAAGGGAGAAGGTTTCCATAGCAAGATGCCACAAATTTCAATTCTATCTTCACAGTCAACGACTCAGTAGCTAGTGTACAAGGAATTGAAATCCAGCACATTGTTGCAAGTGGATCGGAAAAGGTCTTCTAGCAAATCGATTCCACACGTACCGACGTGCCACTCAATATGACTTGTCTTCTTGGAGAAACGAGTCAACGACTGTCATTCTCCCTCCACAGCAGTTAGTGGGCCGTCAACCCAAGTTGAAAGCCCATCGGGTCTTTCAACCTCAGGTCCGAAAGATTGTAAACAGACCCAAACCCAATTCATCAGTCGACAATGCAACGACATTCATTACCATCAAGCTAGTTGATGACGATCTTCAGTTCTTCACCTATAATGATAAGAATAAGATTGTGGATCCTTACGTAATACACTTAAACAGAAGTCGGCTACTTAATCAGATAGTGGCGATGGGTCTTTTTTTCGGGGGACTAAACATGGTGAAAGTAGTGGACCAAGTACTCGATCAGCTCTGGGTTTGTTTGCTTGATCTTGTATGATGAGTGGGATTTGCAGAAACCCAGTGCCAATGGATTGGAATTGGAATATTGGATGATGATGAGTGCAGAGAGTGCTCCTTCACTATACATTAACCATTAGCTAAATCCAACTGATAGCATATACAACTAGTTTACTTGATCACCACTGGTCCTAAGCCTTCTGCCTCAATTCTCGAATCAATATATATATAAAAGATCCCTACCCTTTTTTTTTAAGAGAACAACAGTTATTAACAGAGTTGGTAGTTGGACTTCAATTTAAAGAAATGTACACAAATATTAAAAATGTGTTGTTATTAACATACTCTCAAAGTCTCAAGTGTTAATAACACATATCTTCTCTATCTCTCTTCTCTTTTTTTTTTAGTATCTTTAGTGTATGTTAATAACAACAACCATATTAAAAATGTCAAATTTCTGACAAATTTGAAATTATTACATTACTTCTATATTTTATGTTTTTTGGTGCCTCCATATATACTTATGATGAAAAAGAAATTACTTATATTAGAGATGAATTGAACAATTACTTATATTAGAGATCTATGTTTGTCTTTTTATAAAATTATGGTGGTTAGTTTATTTTTTGTCAGTACTATAATTGTAGAAGATACAGAGATAATTGTGGGTAGAGACTTACACGAGTTGTACTACCTAGCTTACAAATGGTCGGCTCCATTTTATGATGACTAACGTTTTTGGTAGTCGATGATATGACGTACCTTAGTTAATTTGTACTTACCGATTCCACTCATTTGAAAGTTAGGTTTACAGAAGAGTACTACAATTGAAATCTCATCTATCACTCTATCCCCCAGTGTCTAAACTCTAAACTGTAGGTATAGTCTCTATAGAAGACGCCGACAGAGAGAGTCGATCAGATCGGAGCTTCGTTCTAGATTTGTTCTAAATTTCTTAAGAAATGATTGATGTCTACAAATTCCTGATATAAATAGTGTAATGAGGCATTTATCTTCCTAGCTATCATGATGAAGTTTGTGTGAATCCACCCAATGATGATAATACAGTGATCCATCCACGACTAGCTAGCTCTAGGTTGGTGCTGAAAATGTGCAGAACATGATCCTCACACACCAATTAATAATGCAGCACACTCACACTCACACTCACCAAAAGTGTCCAACAACCCCATGCCATTTGCTAGCTAGCTAGCTAGCTCCTTCATCATGTAGGTGTTGGAAAACAAAGCTCCAGCTAGGCACATGGACCTGTTTGCCTGCTTCGGTAGGTGAGTCTTATAATCTTTTTACTTCCAGGTACGGACATGCTGTGATTGATTTTCTGGTACTACTTACTTTCAATTAATTACATGATTTTCCATGTAATGAATTATTAGGGCTCAGAGAGAGAGAGAGAGAGAGAGAGAGAGAGAGAGACCCACTAACTGGGTTTGTTTAAAGCCTTTGTTCTTCTTCTGTTGCTGCTCTTTATTTCTGTGTGGTTGCATGTGTCTATCATGTGCTGGATAAGTTAGTTATGGCAACTGGCAAGTGGTATGTTTCAGTATGGCTCTGTGCTCTTGCTCCTCACATTTATGTGGTTCCTCATTACTATATACTGATCCCAATTGCTGTCTTCTGTAGATTTGAACATCTTTTAGACTTTGACTTCCATACCAAACACATTCTGCACTTGCACATCAATATATGATTCTGTTTAGATTTTTTTTTCTTCACATATGTTTAGATACTAACTGCATGTTGTATATACTATAAAAATCTTCAAGCAGAATAATGACATTTTTTTTAATTATGTTTGTATAGTCACAAGTCACAACTATACATTTAATATCATTCGTAATTGTAATTTACGGATAAAATTGATAAGAAACACGGAAAAAATGAGATTCAAAATATCAAAATAGTATGCCCAGTTGAGGTGATTATATATTAGGCCAATTGCATTTTTGGTCTCTATGATATAATTTTAGTTAAATGTGTATTGAATTTCGTAATTTTATACCATATTTTTTTCATTTTTACAAATTCGGTCATTTTTGTCGTGTTGTGTTGACGCTATCATAACTTGTTTAATGTTCAAATGAAGTTTATCCTTAACTTTACTTCCCCTTAAATATGAAAGTAATTATTTTATTTTTTTCGAAAGATGATAGTAATTTAATTTGTTTGCATGTGAACAAGCGTTTTAATGTCAAAGTGACGAAAATGGTCAAAATTAAAAAGATTGTTAGATATATAGATTTAAAATTGCAAAATTCAATACACATTAACCTCCAATTGTCCGAAATCTGTTTAGCATTAAAGGATGGGACCTAAGCCCTTAGCTAGCCATATCTTCCTCTCCTTTCTTCACAAGAGTTTAAGGTAGAATATATATTTGTGATCACCGTAGCATGTAGGGAATGAGAAAAGTTTGGCACAGTATTCCCAGTTATCCCCATGGTCGTAAATTGGACCCCAGATCGAGCTGTTTATGGTGTTTCATAACTCATGCTGTATTCTATAAACTATAGGCAATAGATCTCTCCCACTTCTCATATCATATAGGCATGGATAGATCAACGTATAGTAATATCATCCTTATTTCTCGTGTCAAGATCTTGGTCATGGTTGGGAGTTGGGACTCAACAACTGGAGATCTTGGTCATATATAATAAATACATGTAATCAGTTTTTGAGAAATAGTGAGATGAACTTTAAGAACATGTCAAGATGGGGTTGCTCGCGGTTCATATTTTCAATTTTTTTTTTATTGTGTAGAAAACACATTGGATAGAGACAATAACGTTCAATCACATATTAATTTTTATTGTTTCTGTATGAATGTTGTGAAGGGAAAACTATATATAATAAGATTTTTTTTTGTTTTAGCAAATTATTAAAAACCTTAAAAAAAATATTTTGGTTTTCCATTGCTTTCAATCTGCCTACATGGAAATTTTTTGATCAAAGCCTACATGGAAATGGAAAGCAAAATCTACAGGTCATTATGAGTAGTAGATTGGGTGGTGACAGTTCATTTGGAAGTAGCCAAGCAAATCATATCCAAGATTTGAAACAAAATGGAGGCAGATTCTTGGTAACAAAATAGAGAGACAAAAGGGTATCCCTCCAGCTTAAGAGTACTACACTTCATTTGGAAAGGTCTTTCTTTTTCATCCAAATGACAAGGATTCATTTGTTTCTTTTCTGACCAATAATAATTCAAGGAATGAGTAATGAGAGAGATCAGTCATGTTGAAGTTTCCTTAAATTAAAGGGCACCAGAATCCCCCTACATTTAAAATGAAAATCCAAGCGGGGTACCCAAAAAGTCCAACAAAGCTAGATGTCGAATAATTATTGAGATAAGAGAAGGAAGGGTTCCTCAAGTAGTAGGAGAATCCCCTTGTTAAAAAGCCCTTAAAAGCACAGCATCAACAAAAAATCCTACTAGATTTCCATACATGTGTGTCAGTGTGTGCTGGGTGCCTGGGTGGCTGGGTGCCTTTCAGGGTTTGGGGTACCCTAATTGTGAAGGGAAGACCAAGTTTCAGGGGAGGACTGTGGGCCCCACTGGGCAGCGGCTAGATAATCGCATGCGCTCTTTGTTTTTCAGTTTTAATTAAACATTTTATTTTATTTTATTTTTGTTGTTGTTATGTCCCTCCAAAACTCTTCGTCCAGCTCAAGAGCCACCACCACCCAACTAACACTTACCACTTAAGAGCCACAATTAGCCTCTTCTTTCTCCTTTCCACTCCATTTCCATTTCCATGTCCATTTTGGAAGGCTCACAGAAGCTACCAGAGAGAGACTGACTACTCGGAGCGAAAACAAGAAAGACCCTTTTAACCAAAAGCTCAAATTTTGATCCTTCTCTCTGCTTTTCAGCCCACAAATGGATTGTTGGTCTCCTTCTCTTGCTGTTGACGACGAGTTTCAGAAGCTCGCGTTGCGAGTTAACCCTCCAAGGTAATTGAGTCCTCTTCTCTTGCCTTTGATTTTGGTTCTTTTTCATTTCTGGGCTTGAATTGTTCTCGGTTTTTGTCCAGCAAAATTGGGTTTTGTTTGCTTTCTTGAAAGTTTGATGCTTCTGGAGCTGAAAGTTTTCTGATTTTGTTTCTTGTGGATGTGGAATTTGTAGGGTTACAGTTGATAATGGCTCAAGCAGGAAAGCCACTTTGATCAAGGTATCTATCTGATTGAATTTCTTGAATTATTATCTCTGCAAGCATTTCAAAAGGGTCGCTCTCTCAAGTCTCAACGTTTGTTCTTTGTCTGTTTCTGTTTTTGGGAAATTTACAGGTTGATAGTGCAAATAAGCGTGGGAGTTTGCTAGAGGTGGTTCAGGCTCTGAATGATTTGAATCTCATTATCAGACGAGCTTACATTTCTTCAGATGGGGAGTGGTTTATGGATGGTAAGCTTTTTAGTTCCAATTTCTGTAATTTAGCTCTCAATTTTGTTGTTGTTGTTGTTGTTGACTGACTTTCTTGTTTCCAATGGTCTTTTTTGCAGTATTTCATGTCACTGATCAACAGGGGAATAAGCTCTATGATGATGGAATTGCTGAACGCATTCAACAGGTAAATCCGCAAAACTGGTACAACCTTTTCATCTGATATATTAAATATGAAATCTGATCACAGTAAAGAGACATTTTTTCTGAGAATCTCATTGCAATAGCAAAATGAATGAGGGGGTTAAGATTGACTTTTGATAGCAAACTTATTAATTGATTCTTTTCTAGTTGTATTGTGGAAACAATTGAGTATAGCTTCATTTTGGAGGCTGGCTTTCTTCAGTTTTGTATGATTGCAGAGTCTCCCAAAGAAAAACTTGTATATTGAGAGTATATACAAATTTGTACTCTAGGTTTTCACTTGTATCTCCTTGAAGTATATAAATGAAATTAAAGACCTGTGCATAAGCTGCTTCACTTGTATCTCCTAGAAATGTCCCACTGCTAGATACAAGGACCTCTACATTAGATCACAATCCTCCTTATTGATGACAAGATAACAAACAAAGAAGATTATGCTTGCTGTGTGGTTTTTACTAGAAATAATTAGCAGTGTACTCTGTGGAACCATGTCAATTGTAAGTGATTTTGATAATGAAGTTCAAATTTTGCAGTCTCTGGGACCAAGAGCGCGGAGCTTCCGTGCCATGAGAAGTTCTGTGGGTGTCCAAGCTGCCTCAGAACACACTACTATTGAATTGACTGGAAGGGACAGGGCAGGCTTGCTTTCAGAGGTTTTTGCTGTTCTTGCTGAACTTAAATGTAATGTGGTGGCCGGCGAAGTATGGACCCATAATTCAAGAATGGCATCAGTTGTTTACATCACCGATGAGGAAACTGGGAGGCCAATTGATGATACTGAGCGTCTGTCCGAAATCAAAGAGTTTCTCCTTAATGTGCTGAAGGCGGACAAAGATATGCGCACTGCCAATACTGCTTTTTCTGTGGGTTCTACACATAAGGAGAGGAGGCTTCACCAGATGATGTATGCAGATCGTGATTATGATCTGCACAGTGCAGATTCTGGATCAGCCAGTGATCGAAGCAAACCCTTTGTAACTGTTGAAAATTGTGTAGATAAAGGATATACTGTTGTGAACTTGAGATGTCCAGATCGTCCTAAGTTGCTCTTTGATACAGTATGCACCTTAACAGATATGCAGTATGTGGTATACCATGCAACTGTGATTGCTGAAGGACCAGAGGCCTATCAGGTTTGTCCTTGTTTCCCTCAACTTGTGGTTTATTTTATTTTTTATTTTTTCTGGTCATCTAAAGCTTTGCTTTCTGACCCAAAACTAATATTTCTCATTTTGCTTACATTTTGCATTTGTCTAACAGGAATATTATATAAGACATACAGATGGCTGCCCTATTAGTTCTGAAGGAGAGAGACAGAGGGTAATCCATTGCTTGGAGGCTGCTATTAGAAGGCGCACTTCTGAGGTACAAACATACTTGAAACTTGGTCACATGCACATTTGTATGATTTTTCCAATCTCACGTAGAATTTGAGTCAAATGCGTTATTTCTGATGCAGGGTATAAGACTAGAACTCTGTGGTGATGACAGAGCCGGTCTTCTTTCTGACGTGACTCGCATATTCAGAGAGAACAGCCTTTCAGTCACCCGAGCTGAGGTTACAACGAGGGGTTCCCAAGCCGTGAATGTGTTCTACGTGACTGGTGCATCCGGAAACCCAGTGACAAGTGAGACAATTGAGGCAGTTCGGCAAGAGATTGGCTTGACAATACTGCACGTAGAAGAAGACGTGTATTCAAAATCTCCACCGCAGGAGAGTGGGAGATTCTCTTTGGGCAATCTCTTCCGGACGAGATCAGAGAAGTTCCTTTACAACTTGGGATTGATAAAGTCATGTTCTTGAGCGTCTGATTAGGTAAACTAGGTACTGTTGTCCAATGCCTGTATATATTAGGATGCTTTCTGTTCAGCTGTAAATCGTGCTCTCTGAAGCTGCAATGCAAAGCTACAGGTCAATCCCCCTGTTGATCTTGGTCTAGGCCTGCAATTTGCAAATGGGATTTCGATTTGTACAGTTTCATGTACGTAAATTTCCCCTGCTTCATCTCTTGGTCTTGGAAAGGATCGTATATAATATATGACCCATTCTACTGCACAATCAGAAAGAATGAAAGATGAATCTAATCCTAATTAGAGAAAGAAGCTGACTATAAGCCACCAAGATTGACTTGTTGAAATGTGGTTACAGAAATATGCTTCATGACTAGTTGGGCCTGATTAGACCTAATTATATTCTATGTAATGAAGGTTGTTTTCATTGAGGGCATATATTTGATATTTGTGGGATGTGCCACATACTCTGTAGTGGTGTGAGTAGGTAAGGTCACTATGAGAAGCAACCTCAATTTGGCCCTGAATGATGTGACCACTAGTTTGTTCATTTGCTGTATCATTGTTCACTGCATCTCCAACTTAAACACAAAGGGACAAACCAAATGATAAGGGAAATCACACATCATCATCGTCATCGTCAACTAATTACTAATTAATCTGCATGCTGCTGATGATGATGACCTTAATGATTTTGTCAACATGAATATTTATAGGAAGGAAGGACCACCAAAAAAAGTCCACCGACAGAATCTCTAACGACGTCGTCACGCATCTCCACGCCCACATGAGCCGTCGCTTTCCTCTTTTTCCGTCCGAAAGGGCACTGCCCCTCTCTGAGCTGTGCATGCGACGTGGCGCAATCGCGCCCCTACAGACCCGTGCCGCCGGTATGCAGTGGGCCCCACACCACGTCGGAGGGAGGCAAGTTGGGAATGGTCCACCACCAGCGAGGCAACGGGGCTCACGTGGCCGGGATCGCACCGAATCCACCTCGAGGCGCGTGCGGCGAGTGTCACGGAGCACCAAGCCAAAAAAAAGGCAGAGGCTTTTAAGTTTAACTATTGCACATTTACTATTCACCAAACAGTGCCGACCCATACATCTGTAAAACGAGCTTTTTGTCACTACCCTTCTGCCTTTCTGTGATGGTTGCTCGGATGCTTCTTTCTGTCACAACTCACAAGTCACAACATATTATTATTCTAGTTTTTCGATTTAAAAAAATATCCCAACATATTTAATGTTAAAGGTAGATATCAATCAAAGAGCAAGTGACACCAAGTATACAACTTTTGCATACAAATTACAAAGACCATTACGAAGCAAATAGAGTATTGTGTCAAAAGATAACGGTTAAGTTGGATATGATATCTGAACTTAGTTAGCTCATTGGACACATTGATATTTAAGCTTTTTAATCGATCATTAAAGCATCTAAATTATTAAAAATCACATCAATTCGGTACATATGTTTACTTTATTTTATGTTTTTATCATTTCAGAATTATTTTTGTCAAGTCATTTATGTTATATTCCAAGAATATTGGGCGGAAAAGGTGAGCGTAGGTACTAAATTAATTATTCTTTCAATAACTTGGGTACTAGTTTAACCAATGGGCAAGAACCTAAGTACTATTTTGGATAGAGCAAGAGAAGAAAAAATGGGAATGACTGGGTAAGGGATGATGGATGGAAATTTGATGGAGAGAGATTTATAGAGATGATTAAGGCATGATTATTGTTAGGTTAATCCGTTAATGAGAATGAGCTCCTCCCATTAACTTTTATTTAACTAGAATAATTTAGCACCAAATCTCCACTAGGGAGTTTTATCCAATGGGTTGTGGATAATAATGATGGGCCAATTCATATATGATCAGAGTGATCATGATGATTGCGTCGATAATAATGAGATGGAAGGATGGATTTCTGAAGCTGTAATAATGGCATCACAGAAGAGCTTAATCATTAGAGTCATCATTCTCAACGAATTTTGGTTCAAGGGAACTAGCTTCTAGTACGTACTACGTAGTATGTACCTTCCGTACTGCAGGAACCGTATCGTATCTCCGCACGAGTACAGACGATCGGAGAATACCGTACTCTTTTGTTGGTTTCTTGGGCCTATATTTTGGGCCTCGTTTATGATATTAACAACTTCCCGCCAAACAGAAATTGCCTTAACATTAAAAATTTGGGCCTCTTTTATGATGTTAACATGTTCCCTTCAAACAGAAAGTGTACTAGATTACACATTCCTTAACATTAAAATATAGGCTTCGTTTTCTGATAATGGGCTGGTTGAACTTGACATGATAAAGCCCATTTATTCCTGAGCTTTAGGTTTTTAAAAGTTCGACATCATCCAATGAAGGACGACAAAAACAGAGCACAACAGTAGCCAATGGATTCACATTTAACAGCGCAATTATTCATATATGAAGTTTTGGTCCCATCTTCACACAATTTGACTCATTCTGCTGTTCTAAGAACATCCTTGAACACCATTCATTAAACAAGTTCTTCCTAATTGGCTAACATTCCCAGTTCTCAAAACTCTACAACTAGGAATACATGGAAAAAGTTGACATTCCGTGCAGGACTAATCCAAAACAAAAGCCTCTGACTGGGTAGATACTAGATCGTACATAAGCCCAAAGAGATGCAGAAGGGAAACGCAAATATCTCATCAGGCTGGAAGCTCTCCGCATTCGGCAATGACTACCTTCTTTGTAGGACGATCACCTCTATCTGTCTCCAGCGACTCAATCAGCTTAACGATATCCAAGCCTTCCAAAACTTGCCCAAACACAACGTGCCTCTGATCCAGCCATGGTGTCTGAAACCAAACTATTACAGGTTAAGCATATATCAAGTCACAGGGCCAAAACTTGCCCAAACTCAGAATTGATGTGTAACTTCCACATTAGAATATCACAGTTCATCTTTCTTTGGACCACAGTAATAATGCAATATAAAATTTTCTACCCAAATTTTTATGTTGATACAGTGAGAAACAACAGGTCTCACCTTCACTGTGCATATGAAGAACTGACTCCCATTGGTATTGGGGCCTGCATTCGCCATGCTAACAACTCCTGGTCCAGTATGAGTCACTGAAAAGTGATATACATTGCATGATTATGAGTGCAGTGACGCAACATGTAACACATGATATACAATATCCAAAATAGACGCAACCATATCCAACATCCTCATATTATAGGAGAAAGAAACTATGGTATCAATAAAAATACAGTTCATGGACTGCTGGAATACATGAAGGGTTACTGAATCCTGATCAAGTTATTATTGTATCATCTTTCTTTCTGAAAATCAAATATCTCAGGGAGGCATTTATGTAGCAAGTCAGTCCTATAACGAATGAGAAGCGAGGACTAAGGAGCAACTTACACTTAAAGTTCTCATCTTTAAATGTACGCCCATAAATGCTTTTGCCTCCAGTACCCTGCAATACATGTCCGGCTTTCAAATATTAGCACACGGTGCACACCGACCTTTTTCTACTTTCATTCTTATCTCTAACCAATAAAAGAATCTCAAACACAAAAAAAACCAATATTATTTCTCAGAGAAAAAAAAAATGTTGCAAGTTCACAGTTAATAAACAGAATGCAGGATGCAATAATAATGTGAAAGGCATATCCCAGCAAATGTAAGTGAAGAAATAAGATAGAAATACAGACAAGAAGGGGTATTTCTAACCTCTCTTGAGTGGTTATTTTCCTAGTTTAGTCAGAGCATTAAAGCTCTAGATGGTCAGTTCCTTCAAATTTTAAACCATTAAAGGAATCCAACGACTTTTTTACTAGCAGACAAGATCCAACTCTCATTAGTAGACATTCAGAAAACTTTACAGTCCTCTGTGAACAAGAGTAAACACATACAGAGATATGATATACCTTATACTGAAAAAAATTTAGTTTCTCAAGTTCAAAAAGCGTAGCTGGCTTGGCAAACAGAGCAATCCAAAAAAGGATATGTAACATAGGAGACAGTGACACGGCTATCTTATAAATGGAAAATTTCCATTCCAAACTTATCGAGTCATTAGTGTTGTGCTAGAGAAGAAACCTATACAAGCTACCATGACAAACTTTTTTTTTTCTTTCTAAAAAAATCCCAATTGGCTTACTTCTATTTTAAACTTGCCACCAGAAAATCATTTCCATTCTTACGTTTGATTGTATCTTTACAATTAACATAATCAAAATCCTAAACAGAAGTAAAGGACACATCACTACTAAACGATGGTAAAAGAAAAAACCATGAATCTTAAATAATGGGAAGAGCACCCACATTTCCTTTATCAAAGTCCCCTCCTTGAATCATGAAATCCTTGATTACACGATGGAATGCGGAACCCTTGTACCCAAAGCCTTTCTCACCTAATAAGACACACAGTTCAACCGAAATCAAAATACATCCAGAAGGCCAGTTAAATCACTCAAATCAGACTATATAAGCAACAAACAAACAAACAAACAAACCAAAGCAAGCTTAAAACCTGTGCAAAGGGAACGGAAATTCTCTGCAGTTTGGGGCACATCATCACCAAACAATCCAATCACAATTCTTCCCGCAAGCTTTCCTACTGGATTACCAATGCTAATATCAAAGTACACCTTGTTGGTCACTTTTGATTGCAATATTGGTTCCTACAATTTGAAAATAGAATCTTCAAACTAAATTACAAGCTTCAAAAATGCACCAACTTGAAGAAGAAGAAGAAAAAAAAAACAGGGTTTTCCGGGCTAGCTAACCTCAGCACTGGCCCGGACTGAGCTAATAGTCCTTCTCCCAGAACTAGGGTTAGCAGAGAATGTCAATGGAGACAAACGCAACGAACTGGAGAAGAAACTGGACGATAACGCCACCGTTTGACTAGAAGACGACGAAAATGTTGGAACTGGGACTGAATTACAGGCTGGGGCCAAAGCCCTAATCTGAAATAGGCTCCGAGAGCCCGGAAGCGATGCAACATTTGACTGCGAAGAAATGAAAAGCAGAGAAATATCTTATTATCATGTGATTTCGTTTTGGAGATAGAGAGAACCAAACAGATGCACACAGAGATAAGAAGGGTGTTCTTACCAGGGTTGTCAAAGGAGCTGCCATTGAAGAAGAAGAAGGTCTACTATAGTCTAACTGTGCTCCTGCTGCTGATAAGCCCCAATGTAATGTGAGCACTGTTTGTTACCCTTCTAATTTTTATGGATAAAATATCACTTGTTTGTTGCAACGAAGCGATGAATTCGAGAGCGGCCAGAAGGTCACCAACCAATGATCATGAAATTACAAATATGGTGTTCAGTTCCTAAGAAATGACAACTGAATCCTCATCCGGAATAAAACCATGGTTTCGGCAAAAAAAAAAGTTTATCACCAATAAGATCTAAATTTTGATGCACCGGACAGAAAGATACCAAACCCTTTCAAAAATACATCATCAGGATACCTCTGTCAATTTTCCGCTACTTGTCCGTTAATAATGAGGGCATAACAGTCATTTGAAATATTTCAACTTTTCAAAAGTGATTAATAAGGTACTTAAATTTTTAAAAATATATCATCGAGATACATCATTTTTTTCCTTTAATGTTTTTCGTGCCAAAACGTGACATTGGTAAGAAATGATTTTTAAAAGGTGTTCCAACTGACTTTGCTTGGACGGATGTATCCTGATAATATGTTTTTAAAAGTTCACATATCTTATTGATCACTTTTGAAAGTTGATATATGTCAAATAACTGCTATGCCCTCATAATTAACGGACAAGTAACAAAAAATGGAAATATGTATTTCGATGATGTATTTTTTAAATTCCGATACTTTATTAATCACTTTTGAAAGTTGTGTACCTCTTTGTCCGGTGCATCGAAGTTTAGACCTTATTGATGATAAAAACTCAATTACAAATATGGTGTTCAGCTCCTAAGAAATGACAACTGAATCCTCCTCCGGAGTAACTGGGCCGAGATTGGGCCGGGCGTGTTTTATATATGGAATCTTTATTCTTAGTAATTATGGCAAATAGTATTAATCCAGTGACAATGGCAGTGAGGCTAACCCCTCTCCTGCTTCCAGTTTCAGTTCAGTTTAGACGTCCACAACGATTTGTCTTCATTTCAAGAAAAACCAAGTTCACAGTCTCTGCTGCGACAATGGCTACTGGTGCACCCCAGAGCAGAACTAAAATCATAGACTCACATCTCCATGTGTGGGCATCTCCTCAAGAGGTAAGTTTCAACTTTTTGCCACTGTACCCTGATTTTTTCTTATATTTTTTCTAAGCTAAAATGGGGATTGAAATTTTGGATTTTTAGGCTGCTGATAAATATCCTTACTTTCCTGGCCAAGAACCCACTTTGCCTGGAGATGTCGATTTATTGCTTCAGGTATGACTTTTTCACTTCTGGCTTAATCCAATGGTAACTTGCAATGCTTTGTTATTGTGATGTTGTACTTTGATTTTGGGGATTGTGTCAGTTGTTGTACTTTAATTTCACTATGACAACACATTTACCATAATATTTCTTTTTCTTTTTCTCAGTCTATGGAAGAAGCAGGTGTTGACGGTGCACTTATTGTGCAGCCCATTAATCACAAGTTCGATCATTCTTTAGTGACAAGGTCTGTACAAAACCCATCACGTCTTTAATATCAATGTTAAAGTTACATTTCCCATTTTATTCTGAGTGTAGTTTACACAGAGCTATATCAAAATGTCAATGGGTAGAATTCTATAGGTAGTTCATCTGATATTGGATGTTGAACTCACACTGCTGGACTAAGCACTGGCATAAAAAGATGACTTTCCCATCATGGCTTACAGTTTTTTTACCCACATAATGACTTTTCTTTCCCTTTACATATGAATTTCAAAGCTAGTCATGTAAGGTTAATAGTCATAAGCTCATCAGTTGATGATGCCCTACAAACACCCATACTCCATCTGAGGTGGTGGATGTATGATCATGTAAGCAAGGCAATGAAATGGTAACCACTTGATGTATAAGTATTCCTTCCACGTTTATAGCCTTTTCCGGATAGTGTATAAGGTATTGCCTTATGCTTTCATATCTTTCGACAGTGTGTTGAAGAAGTATCCATCTAAATTTGTGGGTTGTTGCCTTGCAAATCCAGCTGAAGATGGAAGTGGGGTCAAGCAGCTTGAAAATCTCATTTTAAAGGTCTTTGTAACTTTTTACATAATGTTAATCAGGTTTTCTTTGGTGCCTTCAAGGACTTACCTCGACAATATTCTCTTCTATGCTAGGATAATTTTTGTGCTGTTCGCTTCAATCCATATTTGTGGCCTTCTGGTCAGCAGGTGATTTAAATACTTTCATACTTCTGTACATGTTTGAAGATGTACTACGAATACCAAGGAAACAATTTTCTGCAGATGACCAATGAAGTTGGAAAGGCAATGTTCTCTAAGGCAGGAGAACTTGGAGTACCAGTTGGCTTTATGTGTATGAAGGTTTTGTTTCTAAATTTATCTTTCTGAAACTGAAGTTCGGCTAGAAGCTATATGTTTCAAGTGATTTGTATGAATGTCATATTCATTTAAAATGTGGAAATTCAGGGCCTCAGTCTGCATATTTCAGAAATTGAGGAACTGTGCACAGAGTTTCCGTCAACACTTGTATTACTTGATCATTTGGCTTTCTGCAAACCACCAATGTGAGATTTTTTTGCAATTTACACTTCTAGGAGCTTTTCAATCTATTGCTAGACCATTTGCACTCTTCAATGATCTTATCCTGCAGAAACGATGAGGAAAACCAGGCCTTCTCTGCACTTTTAAAGCTATCCAGATTTCCACAGGTAAAAATCCTGAGTCCTGAATTTCTTCTTAAAACTGCTTGAGACCTGATTGCTTACTTGCTTCTCCCTTCTTGTTGCCATCTTGAGAAAGACAAGGCTGTTATATAACCATTGGCCAATCCCTTACATAAGCTTATATTTTCATTTGCTCTGCTGAGGATTTTTAGAATGAGGGTGGTTGAATCTTGTTAATCTTGCAAGAAATCAAGCAACTTGAATGTCTTTTAAGCTGACAAAGGGCTTTCAACAGTTAATAGAATCATGGATCCTTTTGTTTTCTGATCAGTGGTCTTTATGTTTGTTCCCCACTTTATAGTCCACTTAACTAGTCTGATTTTTAATACGATATGAATTTTTTTTTGGGCAGGTCTATGTAAAATTCAGTGCACTTTTCAGGGTGTCAAGAATGCCATTTCCATATGAGGACGTATCAAATACACTGTCACAAGTTGTGTCTAGCTTTGGTGCTAACCGTGTCATGTGGGGCAGGTATCTCTGTCTTTTGTTTGGTCTTTCAGTTCAAACCAAATGCTTCTCTTTAAGAAGCATGGAGAAGATGCTGAGTTATGTGTTTATTGCAGTGACTTTCCATTTGTTGTTGCTGAATGTGGTTATAAAGGCGCCAAAGAAGCCGTTTCTCTTATTGCCAATCAAATACCTTTATCATCTTCGGAGTTGGAGTGGATCATGGGAAGAACGATCTTGCAACTCTTTCAGAATCAGTGGCTTCCATAAGCAAGGGTAGATATCCTGCCAGAACTTGGATCTTCTGAAACCACAAAATGTGGGGGTGCAAAAAACTCATGGTTCTCTTCTTTTCTTATTTTGACTAGTGTTGAAACCTTTTACAACTTAAAGACGCTAAGTGCGCTACATTACATGATCTTGGAAGGATATTCTGGACTCTGGAGCCAGACATCATTGTTGTCCATGTATGAATTGTAATGAAATTTCCGTATTGTATGAATGTGCTCGTTTGAGACATACAATGAACAATCGTAACCGACTACAAGGGTTACAGCAATGAAGCATATACAAATTTTCCCCATGTTTTCATAATCTTGAAGTTAAAGGATCGGCTAATGTTCTTTGTAAACTCAACTGGCACTTTCGAATAAAATCCAACGCTGTTATTAAATCACTATCCATGCGGTAAACAATGTACAGATATATCACCTGATCACTTCCCTTGTAAACCAAACCCTATTATTCCTACAAAACTTTTGCTGCACAGAGATTCACAAGTGCAATCAATCTTTACCACCCCGGTCAGTATGTCAACCATTAACCACTAAACGAATATTCACCCGCAGATGCTTTAAATCAACTGTACTAAACCTATAC
Source organism: Rubus idaeus (assembly GCA_030142095.1). Lineage (NCBI taxonomy): Eukaryota > Viridiplantae > Streptophyta > Magnoliopsida > Rosales > Rosaceae > Rubus > Rubus idaeus. The sequence continues at coordinate 29,056,751 of CM057968.1, read as the reverse complement.
AACCCACTATCAAGAAATGGAGATTTACAAAGAAATTACAGTGCGGATGGGCTACTCCTCTATTCGTTGAATTTCACCCATCATTATACGATTACTGGTGACTTTAAAACCAAGGAGTGCAGGATCAATTTGCCTCCCTTTCTTTCCTTTCTTTTTGCCACTCCGGCCACCTTGTGCGTCTGATGATTCTGAAAATCCTGCTGGGGCATGGGCATCCATCGGAGCAATCTTCTTGTTGTTACTCTTGAGCATATCAATAAATGATGCCTCTGACACCTCAGCATCACTGGCGGATGATGTACGGCGGAAATGCATTTCTTTCTTCGAAGATGCCATGACATCAGAACCTTGGTTTACTGGAACTGGGTCTTGCCTGCCCCCTGAGAATTTCAAAAACACATGCTTACTTATCCATAAGTAGTACTTGACAATTTGATTGAAACCCGCCCAACAAATTGTGACCATACCAAAATAAGAGATTAAAAGAGTTAGAAATAAATTACCATCTGAAGCACCACTTGAATTTTTTCCTCTAAGAACTGGGTCTGAGATCAGTTCTGACAATCCTTCTTGGGATGCTGAAGCACTCGAGACAGGAGGTCGTCTCAGCAGAATATTTTCTTGCCCTTTGGATGGGATGGGCACCCTGTGGGATTGTAGAAATAAAATTAATTCTGTAAGTAAGAATTTAGGGTGATAGAGACAAGGGATTGTCATTTACTTACCGATCCTTGGCAGTTTCTTCCACATATGAATTACTTCGGCCAATCTTATCACTGTAAAAGCCTGCATTCCCACCTGAGAACAAGCAATTTTAGACTCTCACATGAACAATCTTGAACATAATGCAGGACATCAAAAGAAACAAGGGGAAAACCTGAAACAGCAGAGGAAGAATGCATGGTACTGGCATTGTTTGATCTCTCCTCAAAATTTGTAGCCGCCAACCCTGCTGGTTCAGCCATTCGTTCTTGAGTCTCAAAAGCTCGACCCATAATTAACCCTTCACTCTTGGACCCACGCTTCCTGCCCTCCAACTCAGAAAGTTCTTTACCTATAGAAGACTTACTAATCATGTTAGAATTTGTGTAAAGTGACTGATTTGTTGCATTGATTCCTGCCAAGAATGACTCTCTATCTGCCAATGCTCCGGAATTAGATCTATACATCAACTTTTCATTGCTCTCCACACTACAGGCCTGCTCTTCCTGTAGGAATTCACCTGGATTAGAACCAAATGACCCTACTCGAAATGAGTTATTTAGACCTGCTTCTTGGTCTGTATGAAAATTGAACGGGTGATTTGAAGAGCTTGATCCAGAGTAGTGGCCAGATATAAGTCTATTATCAGAGAACAACCCATTACTCATGGCATTCAATGACTCACTAGGTTGATGGCCTGATTTTTGATGGAGTAACTCCATCAATAGCCTCTTTGAGTTTTCATCATTAATTCCATCTGACATCCATAAATTTTGATCCTGAGAAGTATTCTTGATTTCTGACTCCCTTTTCTGCCGCTCAGCATTAATATGCAGCTGCTGAAACCGAGAGTCCATCCAGTCATTCTCCAGATGCTCATTCTTCTCAGGCCAGTGTCCCTCAATTGCATCCAAATGTGAAACATGAAATTGGTTTGGAACAAGAGGATGATGAGAATTGTGAGAATGGACTGCGGATGAAAATGTACCCGATTGGCCAGCCGACTGCATACGTCCAATGGATTCCTGCATATCCAAACCCTGGGCACGAGCCATAGCATTTACAACATCCAAGTTCATCCCCGGTGCACCAGCAGGTAATGACATTGACCGCTCAAACGGCAGTGAGCCAGGCTCATAAAAACCTTGCTGAAGTCGATCCTGGAATGAAAGATTCCGATCAAGGTGACTCAGCTGCTCCTCATGAGATGGCCTCTGCTGCCTCTGATAAAAATCTAAAGGACTAAAGCCTGAAGAGTGAGCTCGGTGACCATGAGCACCAGCATGGTTCCTGAAAATCTGATTTGATTCATCAGCTGGCCAGGCGGAACCAATATGTCTCTCTTCTTCCATCCGCTGTCTTATTCCTAACTGCCTGGCATGCATCTGATGTTCCAGTGACTGAATTTGTTCATGCTGTGCACGAGACAGTAGCTCAAACAAATCTGATTGGTGTCCTTGTGGTGTATGACCAAACTTTGCTTGAATTAGCTGTTCCATAGCTGGATCAAGATGCCTTGGAAGATGGTGAGACCGTTGCTGAAGTTCGCGTAGTAGCTGCTGGTCTAATAGAACCTGATCAAGAACATTGTTCGCTCTGACAGGATCAATATGTGGCTGCCTAAGTGCAGGATCATGCATTTGACCACGCAGCAATTGTTCAAGAAGCACCTGTTGTACTTGAGATTGCTGTTGCTCCTGTAGAAGCTTCTGCTGTTGATGAAACTGCTGCTGTTGCAGTTGATGTTGCTGGAGCTGAACCTGTCGCTGTTGTTGCATCTGAAGTGCCAAAAGATGATCCAGATCTGCTGAAGAATGGTTTGCCAACTGTTGATGGTGAATAAGATTTTGACTTGGTTCTAATACTGTGTCATTCACGTGTGCAAAACCAGACAACATATTTCGCTGTTGGAGCTGCTGCTGTTGAATTTGATGCGACATAAGCTGCTCTGCTAAATCATAATGACTGGATTCCTGCTCCATGTGTGACATTTGATGAGGAGCTAACATTTCCTGATACAAGTTCGGATCAGAAACTGAATTTTTCCTATGAACATCGGACCACGTCTCAGCAACAGCATCGGGATTTGCACCAAATGGTACAGCCCTCCCCACACTAGATGGCATATTGGCTGACTTGGAATGCTTTGTTTGAGCACCTTCTAACTCAGACCACAGCAAGCCAAAGGGATGCAACTTATTATCATTCTGAATAGACACACCAGATTCTGTCAGTTCAGTTGAGGGAGGAAGGTGACTAATAGAATTTGATATAGGATCATGAATGCTCCCAGAGGATCTTGCAGTCGAATAGGCAGTGGTTCCATGTATTCCAGGAAACACAATATCTGGAAAATTACACTTGTATTAATATGAGATCACGAAAAAACAATAAGCCAGAACCATCAACAAACCCAAAAGAATCGATTAGTAAAGACAAACCTTCATCTTGTTCAACAAAACCATTAAAGCTTTGACCCCTTGAAGGCAGTTGTAATGGAGCTTCAGGCTCAGAAATTCTTGGCTGAATATGCTGAGCTGAAAGACTGTTTAGTTCAGGCATGGGCCTCTGATGGTCATTTCCCAAAAATGAATAATTACTTTCTGAAACTGGAGCAGAAAATGGTAAACTGGACTCAAAACTCCCTACCAATCCACTAGAATCTTCTATCTTAGAACTTGGAGTTATGACATTGGCATGCCCATCCCAAGATTTAAGATGTGGCATGAGCTCCCCCAACTCTATAAAAGGTGTTCCTTCAGGAGTATCCTCCAAACGAACAAGCAAGTCGGTCCCAAAAAAACCTTGTTCAAACCATGAAATGATGTCCGCCCCCAGATATGGCCCCTGGGTCACTCCCTGAGGATCAAGGTAGTACAAAGCCAAATCCTCTGAAGAAACATCCCTTTCTAAGTCTTTCACCCGAGAGTTACTATTCCCATTCGGCTCAGAAGAGGTCAAACCATAGAGAGTATTTGAATCATGGGGAAGCTTGGATCTTCTATTGGAAGAATTGGCAATCTCAATGTCATCAGAAAGAGGATGATTGGAAAAGGCAGAATCTGCAACATTCCTACTGCCACTATCATGAAGCTGATTTGCACTGTTGTAAGAACCATCAATCTCAATATCACCACGGATACCATTACTCTTTTGAAATGGTAGGGACATTACATCAAGGTCCTTTCCTTCAGTAGCTCTGTTATCAGTTTCTTTATGATTGACATCTTTTTCTGCAATAAAAATAATGAGCAGTTGGGTGTGAAAGTCAGTCAATGACCCTCGAAGACAATTCAATAGACATCATAACATGCAAATAATAAAACAAAATGCAACTCACCATCTATGACATTCCTCTGTGAACTATAATTCCACAAAGTCCCATAGTCATCAGCATTTGCAGCCTCCTGAAAAGTATTGCCAGTGTCTTCAGTGATAGTTGAGGGCAAAATACCCAGAACTCCATCAGCAGCTTCCAAGTCTCCCACACCTAGAGAATGAGTATTTTAGAAATTAGACTGACAATTTAAAAAAGTGGACAGAAGTTGGAAATCATTGGACTGAAAAATACCTGTAATATTTTCAGATGATCTCCCCTTTCTAAATGAATTGTATACTACCCCACTACTTGTAATCTTTCCCTTCCATATATCACTAAGAATGGCCTGTTAGCATCAATATCAACTAGTTAATAATTAAAAGGATTGGTCCATCAAAGAGACAAAATCCATCACAAATTCCCAAGAAGACACGAGAATTGCATTTCTTACCTCCTCATCAGCAACAGGGGCATGAAAAGCCAGTGGTTCAACAAAGTCTACTTGAGTTATTGAGGGCGATTCCTCCATCTCATCTGGTATGGTATCAAAAGATAGTTCAGGCTTTCGCTGCCGATAAATGTCAAGAAGCTTTCCCCTCGGATAGCAAAAACTATCAGCTGAGTGCCATGGTTTCCCCGGGACACTTTCACTTTTTCCTGACGGAGCAAAGCCAATAGCGCCTGCAGTTGAAGATCTCCCAATACCATTTGACCTTCCTCGTCCAAGGGTAAATCCCAAATTTGAACCCTCCACCCGTCCTCTTTCCACTCCAAATCCAGGTGCCGCACGATAAGTAGCTGACCCCCCAGTATGAACCTCCATTCTATGGCGTGGCCTCCATTTATCCCGAGAATCTGACTCACGCTCAGCAGCTGAGCGGTTGTTACCTCCAAGGGACTGACTCTCACTGTTACTGTGAGCATCATCCTTCTCTACATCTGTTCTCTTCTCAGTTCGGGACTCCTTTTCTTTGTCTTCAGGACCCCACCTAGACGACCATTTGCTATCACGCCGTACTTCATTACGACCATCATGCCACCTGTCAGACGTAGGCAATACCCTACTGTCAGTTGTGTCTCGCAATGGAATACTGTCAACACGGCGTTCTGTTTTCCTGCGATCTCGTCTACCACCAAGCAAGCTTGTTTCTCTTTCCTCTTCACGCCAACGACGGCTATTTTCGCTTTCAGTAGCAGGCCGCCTCCAATCTTTTTTGTCCTCCGATCCTTCCAAACGCCAACCTTCCTTCTGGTTGCTATCAGTGGAGTTTCCAAGCGAAGTCAGACCGCGCATTTCCTGACATATATCAAAAATTTAATGACTAGATAGATAAGTTGCTAATTACAAGAATACAGAGCCAAATAGTAGATTATAGATTGATTAATAAAGCAGTTGTACAACTTCACAAATAAGAAGTCTTTTGATAGGTCATGAGCATTGAATTTACAACGAAATCTGATTCAGAAAGATAACCGAATAACACATACGATAAAAATAGTTTATCAATACTAACAAAATCCAATCTTTCCGGCACCTACCAACTTTGACTCAGTCGGTTTGGCATAAAGCCACTGGGGTGACAGAGGTATGCTGCTATCTGAGGCTGCCGGATCTGCAAAAATTAGCAGTAGAAAAACAGATATTACTCGATTGATCCTCCAGTTCATAAAATTAACAATACAAAACAAAGCTTACCTTTTAACTCATCAGATGACGCCATAAGCACCTTTTCCTCGTCGTTTCCTCCAGAAACTTCAACTGCCATAGCATGACCAAAAATTAAAAGACAAACATATGGAATTGCATAGCCCAATCAATGCCACACACTAAATTACTAAACCATTGTATACTACTCAGAGGAACTGTTCACATTTGTATACTATCAATAAAATTTAATACAGGTACTGCAGTTCACATAGAATTTGAAAACCAGGACAAAAGTGAACACAGAAATTGACAAATTCCAATTGAAAGATCAAAATCTTAATAGCTCAATAACGATGAAAACACAAGCTGCTTCCATAATTAATTTCCTAAGCAAGTTTCACTAAAGACCAAAGCTTTCACACCAAAATATGAGATCCGCAGTATTACTATTGTTATGAGAACACTACAAGTCCTCTCTATTCATTGAGTCAACCAAATAGCGAACTGTAAACCAACCTTCTCATGATAATTCCAAAAAAAAAGATGTATATTTGAGCCTGACCTAGGGACTGCAGCATATGCAAATTCCTTTATTTGATGTTCAACTAAGAGAACTAAATCATTAACGGTAACATGAGATAGTGATAGAAAAACAATTGAACGATCATAAGTATTGGTATTGAAAATCAAATTACAATACTAGAATTACAAATGAAGAACTGATCTGAGAAACATCGAATGGACGAATTGAAAACGCAAATACGAATTAGCTCGAGATGCACGAAGCCATAAATAAGGAACTAATGTTGAAAGAAACGAAGAATGAACTAGTCCACTCTAGACTTAACCGCTTCAGATCAGTAATCTTCAACCTTAAATCAGCTTTGCATCGATCAAATCCATTGAATGCGCAAATCGAGACCAATGAATTACTGAGAAAACAAATGCAAAAATGAAACAGGGGGAGCACCTTTGGAGGTCCAGGACTGATCGGACGGTTTGGAGGAGAGGAGATCGTCAGGTAGATCGAGCTTGCCTTCCGCCATAGAAACGGTGGAAAAGTGACGAAGTCGGGAGAGAGGAGATCGAGAAAGGGAGAAGAAAGCAGTGGATTGAAGCTCCGCTGCTACAGAGGCAATAGAGAGAAAGAGCGCGACGCTTAGGTATGGAAGGTTTTGGAATTCCAGAGAAGCTAGGGTTTCGAAAAATAGTTTGTACAACAACACTGAGCAGAGAGAGATAGAGAGAGAGGGCTCTGGTAAAAGAAAAGGGTGAGGGTTTGGGTGGTGGTCAGAACAGCCAAATCAACTAATCGAGTATAAGATTTCAGGTAGCATGTTTAGTAAAATAAAAGATTTCTTTTCGAGATTTTTTTTTTAAATGACAAAAAAGCTCACGAAGCCTTTTCTCTGCTTTGCGTTTATTGACCGTCAAGTCGTCAACTGGACTGAAACGCAATACCCTCCATGGGTCGGATTCCTTACTTGGTTTTGAGTAGTAAAAGGAGAATTTGTATTTTTTTGTCCAAAGTCCAAACCAGCCCAATATGGATAATGGTTAGGTTTAAATTTAGGATTGACTATGTGTTTAGTTGTTTACCGATCTTAATGAAAATTTAGGATTAACTAATGTGTTTACCCTATCTTAATGAAAATTTTGCATGGAACTACTAAAAATTGACAACAATGGGGTAAATCAACAAAAACTATAAAAGATAGGGTACAATTTATCGAAATTAAAAAGTCATAAAATAAATTAACAAACATGAAAAAAGTTATGGGGTAATTCAGTAATTTTACCTTTTACAATTTAAACTTTCTTGTACATAGTTGTACAAAATAGTTCCCATCCTATAAGGTAAATGTAAAAAGGGCAGTAAATTTAGTACACATTCAACTGAATGCAATTTTAGGTGAGAAAGAAACCGAGATTTGTTTTAAGGACTAACTATTTATTTTTTATATTAATTATACTTTAATTTATACAAATTATTTCGTAACTATACAACATGTTTATTTACTTAGAATAAGTAGGATCCATAAAAAAAATATGAATATCTCATTCATTTTGATTCCTAATATCCGAATGATCAGTAAAAAGATATGAGTATTGTCAGCTTACATTACAATAATTTTCCCCCAACAAAATTTTAGTAGAATTCTAAATTTGACTGTTCCCTCTCAAATGATAAAATAATTTTCAAACAAAAATATAAGTTGTTTTTTTAACGGCTAAATGAATCATTCTCACTATCATGGTCCAAAAAAAAAAATCATTCCCACTACCAACCTCTTTGATGAACAAAACTCAAGGAGTCACATATAATTTCAATTGAGCTCCACATTGCTCTTATTCCCCCCTAAGGTTAGTAAACATAAACATATTGTTTCGAAATTAAACAACGGAAATTAAGAAAAAGAAGAATCAGAAACATGTTTCAAATTTCCACATGAATGAGTAATTAATCCTTCTTTTGTTGGGTCTAACACATTGACAAGTGAAAATAAGTTACAAGCCTAACACATATGTTACAAAAGCTGCGTGATTTGAGTTCTCTGTCGCAAAGCAGAGACCCATTATTTAAGTCCAAAAACAAAAACGAAAATGGAGAATTTCTTCAGCATCTAGAAGCTAGAATTGTTCCCCGCAATATGGAGAATTTCTCTTCTTCTTTTTCTTCAATCTCTCATCGATGAGAGCCCTCTCCAGCTGCTCCACCCTCTGCGACAGCGAGCTCAGCAGTCCGGTTTGCTTTTCATTCCGGTGAAGTAGCTCCCTCATTAGACCCATCATCTTCTCATTCTCCTCCACCATCCTCCCTAGAAGATTGTTCTCCTTCTTCTTCTTGCTTTCAGTCTTCACAACCTCCTCATCATCCACACCCTCATCTTCCATTGAATTCTGTGAACTGCAAGACAAGTAGTCCATCTCGGTAGTTTGTTCCGCAGAGGCGTCCACTCTTTCCTGCAAAGCAATCGCCTTCTTGATCACGGCCCTCCTCAAATCCCTGACGCCGGGGTCCACGCCCTTGACGGAATCCAACCTCAGCAGCAAGTTCATCAGCGTCTCGTTCACCTTCAACCGCTCCTTGGCGTCGCTTCTGACCAATTCCGCCGTTTCTTTCTTCGAAATTCGCATCTCCATCTCATCGACCTCGCGTTTGATCGCCGCGATCTTGTTCACGTTTTTCCTCACCAGAAACCCTCTGAACGCCTTCTGAATCTTCAGCGCCGAGTCGGACAGTCCGCGGTCCGACCCGGCGGCATCTTGGACCGGGATTGAGACCACCTTCGGGGCCCGCGCCGGCTGGCTTTGGACTGGGACGTGTCTGTTTCTCAGTGAATAATAGCGAGGGCAATCGGCGGGCTGGACTGGGATTGGCGAATAGTAGCGAGGTCTGAGGAAAGGAGTTTCCATGGTACAAATTAAACCAATCGAATAATTAATCGAAAATTTGGAAGTAGAAGATCGATATGATGACGATTTTTCTTGGGTGAATTTGATGTGTAGGTGGAGTGTTGGGTATTTATAGATAGGGGGACCGGAGGAGGCCGAACATGAAGGTTCCCGAAGTTTCATTTTCCTTGTGGGAGAAGGAGTGGGACTAAACTCAAAAGTTCCAGATTTCTGTCGATCCTTCCTTGCTTGATACGTTGATAAGTCAACGGTCAACATCAATTTACTTTCTCAAACTCTAAACCTATTCTCTAACAATTCTGTACTAATGTTAAGAAGTAATATTTCTTTAATACACCAAGCACATAATGTTTCCTATATGCAAGAAGAAGAAAAAATCACTCTTTAAGCCGAGCCAAGTAGCGTGGGCATTAAAGCGATTGATTGTCAATGAAACATATCCAAGTAGGTTACAGGCTCACAACACTCTCGGTTCATTCACTTCGGTGAAGTCGTACTAGACACACTACTAAACCTTCGTGTTAGTAGGCATTGTCACCCGACAAGGGTGAGTTAACCCAAAAAAAAATATTCATCGTTATATACCTTTAATTCTCACATTTTGTGACTAATTGTTTTGAGAATACAATTTTTATATAGAAAACCTATGTTCTGTCTCCGAAAAGCATATAAACTTTGCACCTTAAAAATGGATACACCTTTCCCTACAAAGAAACAAAGGTGACATTTTCACATCATCATAACCATAAAAACCAGCTTAGAATGATCTCAAGTTAAATTACAAACGATCACCAGAGGTTTGGGTGGCTTTTGGAACTTAATAACACCAAAAACTACAACTGTTGTATTTTTTTTCTTTTTCCTTTTTATGGAAACATTTGCTCTTATAGGAAGAACACCAAGCAGAGCATCGTTTGTAAGTCAACCATCAAACGAAGTTCATCCTGCTTGGTATATTGATGCCTGCCCTCTTTAGGATTTCTGCGGAAGCTTGCTTTGCCATGGAAATAACGTTTCCCTGTCAAGGCACAATTGGCACCCGGCCACAAGTAAACCATGAAACTCTTGGGTACGTAAAAGAGACAAAGATTAGTTGTAATTTATATACCTACTCGCATAATATCTGTTTGCAGAGCAATATATGGAACACTAGAGCAAATACATCATCCACAGTTAATCTAGAGTTAATATTCATATTCAATAATCCCCTTTATGTCCAATAAGAGAAAAAGTATGAGAGAATACCTCATCCACATTCAAAATCTTATTGTCCTGCATAATCCACTTGCCATTGCACATTACAGAGACGATATTTTCAGTTCGCATAGAGTACACAAGACCGGAAATGCTGCATATGTAGTAAAGCAAAATATTAAACTAGAGGTTGCATTGCAGCAGAACTGACTTAAATATACGAATTTCACACTTAACAGCCAAACACATGAGTTAGTAAAGTATAATTCGGACTGACGGCAATGAAAATGTAGAGTAAACAAAAGTCAAAAGTCCATCGAATACTAGACATACATTTTCATCCAAAAAATGCAACTTGGATACAAATTTTAAGAAGCTAACTAGATGATACTTCATTTATGAATTTTGGGGATAGATTTTTCCGAAAAGTGCATGACATAATGAATAAAAGTACTGCATATGATTCTGTAGGGGAGGGGTTCTTACCAGTCATGGAGAGGAATCATGGTCCAACTGGAAGGATTGATAACAACCAGGTCAGCCTACCAAATCATGGGAAAAAACAAGCTAATCAGCAGGGCATAATGAATTTGTTGGACAATAATATAGTGAATTTGAATAAAGCAGAACTTTTAGCAACAGAAGAGATGAAGCAGAAAGACGAGAGGAAATAATATGTAGTTCAACCTTTTTCCCTACTTCAAGGGACCCTATTTCATTATCCCAGAGTACAGATTTTGCACCATTTATAGTCGCCATCTTGAGAACCGTTTCAGAAGGAAGAGCAGTAGGATCAGTGTTTCCATTTGTGTAAACTTCTCGTCCTTTGTTTATCAGAGAAGCCAGGTACATCTCATCAACTGCAAAGGAAGTAAATCTATGCATGAATTTCCAATGCACAAACCGAAAGTTAAGAAAAAATATGCAAGAATGGAGAAACAGGATTTTTTTTTTGGTAATGGGAATTAAGATTGATAAATGATGCCAGGCAAGTCAGGAATTTTGGACCTATGCTCATTCTATTATTTGATGGTGCCCCATCTGTTCCCAAAGAGACACAGATGCCAGCATCCATCATCTCTCTAATAGGCGCAAATCCAAGCATTCGCATTGCAGCAGCAGGACAGTGAGATACTTTGACCTCCGCCCTTGAAAGACAATCAATCTGAAGATACAGAGTGACAGTTACAATATAAAAACAAGTAGGAAAAAAAATAGTTATTGTTGAACAAGTAATGCAATAACAGACTTGAAAACTCGGATATTTTGTTATAAAGTATAAACACACAGCTTTTCATCTACTTTTAACTTTGTATGTAAGATAGTACGTGCAAGAAAAACCTTGTGAGGTTTACATACATATAACAAATTCAACAATGAATTAGAATAAGCAGTTCACCTCAGAAGCATTAACCCAAACGGTATGAGCCGCTAGCAAATTGTTTTGGAGAAACTGTATCTGCTCCAAGTGTGTGACTGTTCCATGGTCAACGTTTCGCATATCTGTCACAAACTGATTCTCATATGCTATCTCTGCAACATGCTAAAGATTGAAAAGCTGACAAGTTACTACTAACTTAAAGTCCATAAGCCATAATGTATGGTAGAAAAGCTGAGAATAGAGCTAGATGAGAGTACCATGTGGATTCCAGTTTTGAGTTCTTTGGCAATGTCCCTTGTTGCAAGTAGTAAACCATCAGTTGCATTCATAATCTGCCTAATCCCTAACCACACTCTAATGCGCCCATCTCCAGTATTATGATGCTTCTTGTAAAGCTCTTTCTGAGACTGCCCTTCAACAATGTAAGGAATAAGGACACTGATTTCACTATTTCAGAGCAAACAAATACCAAGTACCCTTACACTAGAAGTTAAGTTGAAGAAGCATATGCTCAACCTCAATACAATCATCGGTACTCCGATTGGCCCAAGTTGTCGGTAGGCCATCACCAGAGTCCATGATGGACTCGGCTAAACAAGCACGCAAGCCAAGTAACTCCACGGCCCTTGCCATTCCCGACACATGTTGCCCTCCTGCTTCAGCAAAGCAAGTTACCTAACTCAAAAAATATATCAATTACAATCTTAAACATACATTGTAGTGTGCATAGACTTGACAAATCTGCTTACTAAAAGTACACTAGATGAGGTCTAGGTTGTGCGCGCACGTCAATTTAATTTGGTAAACAAATTTCGTGAAAGTAGCAACAGACTTTGTAGTGAAGCAAACTCGGAAGTAAGGAAACATGAACGTACACCAGAGTGAATGAGCTCGATTCCGCAAAGCAGAGTAGAAATGTAGGAATCTTCCTCAGTCATGTTTGATTCGTAAGGCCAAATCCGATCGTGCAGCCACGTCATCAAATCAACATCATCGGCTATCCCTCTTGCTAGTTGCTGAGAGGTGTGTACGTGTGTGTTGATGAATCCTATATATTCCACAAGTTCAGTTACTCTTATTTTCTGAAAATAATTGAATCACAGAAATAAGCGCGCATATATAATAGAAAGAATACCGGGAAGTACGATTTGGCCGTTGAGATCGAAAACCCGGTGGGCGAGAGCTGAGAAGTGACGAAGAATAGCGGAAGATTGACCAACGGCTGTGATTGAGTCTTGCTCGATGACGATGGCGCCGTTGAGGAAGACTCGGTTGTCGGGGTCCATGGTGACGATGACGGCGTTGTGAAGTATCGTCACTGTCGAGTTGGTCTGAGGATCCTCCATCAATCACTTTCTGAAGTATCCCTCCTTCTTCAGCTGCTTCTCGAATTTCTTAAGAGACTTGATGAATTGAAAGGCTTGGCTGTGAAGTCTGAGCACTTTGTTGCAAAGGTCAGAGTAAACTCAAAAGCGAAAACAACACGGCGCAAATGCGTTGAATCCGAACAATATATGAAAACTGCACTTTTTCTTCACAACTTGCTGAAATAAAATCCCAACTTTCCACTTGCTGAAAGTGAAAGGGTTCGATTGGATAAGTTTTTATATGTGTACCAATATTAAATTAATCCTTTCAAAAAAAAATTATTAAATTAAGTGCACTAGATTTGGTGTAACTAGGGTGGGTTCGGTTTAGGGTTCGATTGGATAAGTTTTTATATATGTTCCAATATTAAATTAAGTGCACTAGATTTGGTGTAACTCGGGTGACATCGCAAAACCGAAAATCGAGTCGAACAAAAACCGAGTTGAAACAAAAAAAAACAAAACCGAATATGAAAAATCAAACCGAATCGAAAAAATCGAACTTGTCTTAAACGATTCAAAAACTAACTACGGATCTTATCATAATGTTTCCTCCCCTTGGCCACCACAAAATAAATTGAGATTTAACTCCAATCTACAATCGGCATGATTCGAACCCGGGTAGGGGTACCAACTCGACCACCAGTAGTGGTTAGATGTCGTTTTGTTTAATTAACCTTATTACATTCAATCTTAAACTCTTCATTAATATTGTTTTGTTTAATTAACACACTCACTTACTCGCTCTCACTCTCCCTTTTCTGACTTTCTCTGCAAAGTCATCACTCTTGGGGCAACGTTTATAGTGCTCCGTAGTATCAATGCTCCACTTTTTTAAGGACCAAGACTGAAGGGTCAAGGTTGACAACAAAAATCTAACGGATAAGATTTATCCAACAGGGCGGAGCACCGATACTGCGGACTTAAGAATTTTCGCACTCTTGGTTTATTTATCTCTTTGTCTCTTTTTGTTTAATTAACCCACCTATCTCTCTCTCTCTCTCTCTCTCTCTCTCTCTCTCTCTCTCTCTCTCTCCCCCTCTCTCTCTCTCTCTTCGCACCACCACGACAACAACCTTCGTCACCACCCAGATCCTCAACCACTCCGAGGCGGAGTAGTCGTTTCCAATAGATCAACACCACCAACATATATAGATCGAACCAGAGAAATCTGAATCTTTTTTTATAGCTTTGTGATTTTTTTTACAAGTTCCAAAAATATCCGAAAACCACACTGAAAATAACCGAACCAAACCAATTCGGTTTGAAGTTTAGAAATGAACAAACCGAATCGAACCAAAATTTTAGTTTGGTTTGGTTTTTAATTTTGGATATAAACCGAAACGAAAAAAATCAAACCCACCTTTAGGTGTGTGTAACACAGCTGTACCTTCAAACTTTATGGGTTTCAACGTACCAATCTAGAACTTGTTTTGTGCATAACAAAATGCCAATCATTTGTCCAAAATGATCTCTGTAACTTTTACGATTGTATCAATCTTTAGCTTGTGCTCTTTTTGTTTCAGCTAGAAATGGTTACTGGCTAGCTTTGTGACATTTCTCCTTTTCTGGTAGTTTGGTTAGTCGGTACTTGGTTATGGTTTTGTCTCTTCGTTGTTGGGCTCCACTTGGACCGTGGTCTTTGTCTGGTGTCGGTTTATCCCAGGATTCCCGGCCAGACTAGTATGTCTTATAACGTCGGCTTCCTATTTACATTGATCATGTCTTCTCTCTGCTTTGGTGAATAATAGAACAAATAGTATAACTAAAAAATGAGCATATATATACACTATTCAGATGATCGAATGGTGCGAACGCCGAATAGCACATATCAACATCATAGGGTCATAGATGGACCTGCTGCCTCCCGCCTCCCATGGTAACGAGCTCCATCACGCGCAGTTAGACAGAGAAGAGCCGGCCACCTGCGGCACGGACGGAGATAGGAGGTTTGGGTTTGGTAATTAAACTATAAAGCTTTAGTACGTATGATCGATTTCATCAACCAGAATCCGCAACAGAAGCACACATATTAAATGAATTGAAAAAGTGAACCCAATTTCTATCTGCATTTTTGTTTATTTACTCAATAAATTATTAATTACTCATTTATACTCAACTATCATTGAATTTAGATCCAATAGTAAAGAATAATGAGGTATTTGGAATATATATATATATATATTTTTTTTATTGTTCTCTACCTTTAAATTTAGATTTAAGGACAGCTAAATACAACTAAGTAAGAAATTAATTAAAGAAGTGAACATGATTGCTTCTATATATGTTCTACCATTACCAAAGAATTATTTGCCACATTTTTGCTGTGCATTTAAGTCAGTTTATTAATTGCTAGCTTTAGACTTTCATTCTAAGCATGCATGCAAGATGCTGAATTATTTGCTTTTGTGTATAGAAACACAAACCATTATACGTTGATGAAACATATCAATCGATCTAATTAATTAGTACATATAGCGCGCAGTACCCTGTACTGGAGGGCATCAAACTAAATGTCAATGCTGATGTTCGATCTGGAATCTGGATGCGGAGGCATATAAAATAAAACTAGTGTCCTTTTTCTTGTTGTTTTTTTCTTTCTATTTGGCTAATAAAATATAACTCGTCAATATTTTAAATCTATATTTTTTTATATTTTATTGACAGAAGAACAAGAGCATTATTGAAATCTAGGGTTCATAAAAAAATCTAGTACCAACTCTATGACTTGAAGACTCCAAGTATATTCTATGACAACCAAACAAAAATAAAAGAAGATGAACAAAATGGAAATAAAGAAAACTTCAATGTCAACTTTGATGAATGGCAAACTAGCGTGGGAGTGACATAACGAAAACTAGATTGTAGTACACACGTATTTGCCTTCAAGATTGGTGTGAATCAGTCGGTTGCTAGCTATATATTAATATTGCTGATTGCAAATTAATAATAATTAAGAGAATTTTTATATAACTATATAAAACACAACAAGCATGTTATAAAACTTGTAATTTGTGGATTGGATCACCAAACTCGTTATAAAATTGAACTCTCTTGGAAGATTCTATATTTATAGGTTTTATAATTCAATTCGCATGCCATTCTCTCTCATGCATTTTATCATTTCCAGGGTTCACGTCCGAGCCCAAGAAAAGACGAACATGGCATCATCATGATTAGATTAAAGAAGTAAATTTTGCTCTGATCTCTATGACTCTGTCTCGCATGCACAAGTTAATTATTCTCACAATTAACTATTAAATATATGGTTACTAGTGGCGGCCAATGTAAGAAAGCCAGCGCGCCGTCAACGGTTTCTCCAACCCACACCAGAGCATCCATGCATCGTTTACCACTTGACCTAGCTAGCTCTCTCCCTCCACTATATATTACTTCCAGCTACTAGCTTCACAAACAACCACACATGGTTTAGTCTTAATATATATATAATCTGATCGAATATATTTAGAGACGATACCCAAGTAGCACAAATTAAAGTCAGGTGAGCCACGCCACATATATTTCTATCTATCTTAATTATATACCCAAGTAAAATGCAATCCTTTTCAATTAAAAAGTTAGAAATGAACACAGCCTTATTTGAAATATTTTTGAAATTCTAGTGAACACAGCGCATTACATTTAAAAGTAATTCAATTTTCAAAAAAAAACGTATGTGGGCAGCTATTAAAATTTCCCTAATTATATACCCAAGTACCAACCTTAATTAATTAGTGAACACAGCCTACGTATTAATTAGTGAACACAGCCTACGTAATTAATTAGGTGGGCAGCTAATTCAAATTAATTAAAACAAACATTATGTCAAGCTAGCTTATTGATGTTAGTTTTAATATATCGTTGGCAGTTTTGCGCGCACTTTTGCAATAAGTCAATTAACGTAGCATTCAACCCTCCCGACAGAAGCTATATATATCTACGTCCTCAACTCATCATCTTATCTTTTGCCATAATATTTCAAATCATAAGTAAGATGACGTACATGATTAAGAGAACCCTAGATCCAAATATTTCTCATTATTCAATTCCTCTACTACAAATTATCTCATAATTAATACGGTGGTTAATTAAACTCACTGTTGTGATGATCGATACTGTTGAGAGGTCATGCGGAAAATAAAATAGCTCGACGCCAACATGATAAAATGTTGTCGTCGTCTCACATATATATATACTTCACATTTCTAAGAAAATCTCACCATAATTCTCAAGTCTTAAAATTAAATTAACCCAAAATAGTGAAATTAATACAATTACAAACGTTTATTCAATTAATTAGATATTATATTACAAAGATAGCTTGGATCTTTGTCCTAGTTGCTTAGTTCTAATCCTCTCCCATGATCATATCCTAATTAATTAATTAACAAGCTAGGTTATTAATTGCAGGACTAAAGACCAGTTAAAATCCCACAAATTCATATAAACCATACAGAGATATACATAATCAACCCAAGCTTTAACATACATATATACATATGATCATAGATTCATACATATACAATTAGCTAGAACTGATTAATGGCAACCATGCGAGAGGGACTGAGAAGATGATAAGTCCCGTAACGCTTAGCAAAACCGCAACCCCGATGACCATTCTGATCACCACCGCAATCGTCCATTTCCATCAACACCTTGTAGAAAACTTCAACGTTGCAAGGAAGCACGAGAGGACCTTGACTATCGTACCCGAATTCGGACTCGGCTTCTTCCAGAAGCATCTTGAAGAGGGGATGATTCGCGTACTCGGTCTTCACCACAAACCTTTGCTTTTCGGGCCCCACATAGACGGAGAAGCAGCCTTCCGGTGCCACCTGACGACGGTGACGACGACGATGATCATCATCCGACATGAAGAGGTCGATGTGCGAGCAGGATTTGCTCTTCTTTGTAAGACCAGTCACGGCCGTAGAGGAAGTAGTAGTACTAGTCCTGCGGCCAATGGATTTGCATCGCTCCCATGTTTTTGTTATCAAGCCTTTCTTACCCTTTTCCTTCATCACATACAATGAATATATAATAAAAACTAAGAAAAAAAGAAAAAGGAGATGTATATGCCTATATAGATCGATATGGGGCTTAATTAAAAACCACACACAACACCACCCTTCATACTTGTATTATGAACAGAGTAGTAACGGATTGAATGAGGAGGATGGGATCAATCCGCTGGGTTTCAACCCCTGTCGTAGACCATATAAACCATGACTTTCACCCTCGGCATCATTGTATTACTCATACTTAATTTCTAAGTGAACAAGCAGATAGAGACTAGTCGCTAGGAGCGGGTGTTAATTGGGACAAGTGTAATGAAGAATAGTGGTAGGAGGAGGTTAAAAAGGGAGAAGGAATTGGGAAAAAGGCCTCACGAGATAAGCTCTAGCTCTCTGTGAATTAAGCTCTAGCTTGCGTTGCGTCTTTGCTGGGGCAAACTCAGCATGGAGAGGAGGTATATATAAAGCCCACATGTATCATATTTTATTCTTAAATTGATACACCCCTCCCCTTGTCTTTCGTGATTTGCCCACTTGTCTTTTTGTCAACGCCAGAGAGCCAGTCTTGTTTTTCCCTCTACTAATTATCTATACTGTATTAAAAAAAAAAAACTTGGTCAATCAGAATATTTTTTTTACGTTAATATTCTGCATATATTAAAATATTTTATAAACCAATTAATCAGAAATGATAAATTACAAATAAAAATAAATAAAAAATTTGCATAACTACCGACTCTTCAGATAATTATTTCCACTTCTACATTCATTCGGTGTGTTGATATTTCTAATTTTAAACTAATAATTTTATAGGTTAGCGTACCCTATTTTTATTTTTTATCAAGAAGCAAAGACCAATTAACCCGATCATCAGGGCCCTAAATGTACCATGTTTTACTACCCTAGGTGTTACGTGAACTTTGCTACATATGAAGGGGTTCCGTTGAAGTATTTATTGTCTGAGAGGCTTTACCGCGTTGATACATTGAAAATTCATCCTCTCTCTCTCTCTCTCTCTCTTAAGAACAAAATGTTACGTTACATAACCTAAAAATGTAATTTGTGAGGAAAATTATTAGAGTTTTTTTAAAAAAAATTTGTTTAAATTTTCTAATAATTTATATATATATATATAACTAATTTGAAAATATAAAAATTGTGTCATTTTTCCTATTGGGTCGCATATATTGTTTTAGATTTATATTTTTAGGCTTAAAAAGTTTTTTTGGTGATTGGACAAAAATACCCTTAATTTTAACGGCTTGTTACGGTGACTTTAACAACAATGACTAAAGTATAAAACGGTGCTAAATGTGAGTAACTAAAGTGAAAATTTTGAAATCTTAGTGATCAAAATGTCGAATGAGTTAAAGTTAAGTAATCAAAGTGATAATTTTACCTAATTAAAAAGGCATATGATAAAGTAAAATTCATCAAATTTTGAGAAGGTTGTAACAAAATATAATAAACCCGAATTGTTTGTGTGGTCGGTAAATTCTATCTACGTGATTTTGAGCGGAATGAAGAAGAGAGACAAATAATAAGGAAATTTTTGCGCTTTATGAGCCGATGTCTTAAAAAAAAAAAAAAAAGGATCAAAGGTGACTCGAACCCATGACTTGGATCTTAGGTAGTGGGCGCTCTAACCACTTAACTAACACCACTCGAACCCATGTCTTTTTAGTTGATCAAATGACGGGCTGCATGTGTGTGAGACCTATAGTTGTTACACAAGCGAACAATTGAATGAAGCACATAATATGGTAAAGGTTATATTGAGAGAATTTAGACAATATGAGACGCTAATATAATATGGTGCAAGATAGACGGGGTTGTCTAGGGTATTCTGGAGGGTCACTGCTCTCAGCATTGCAGAATTCTCGAAGATGATAGAGGTGTATTTTACTGCAATTTTGCCATATATCTCCTATAGATTTCTTGATCGAATGACATGATCAATAGACCCCTAGCTATAACCTGTGGCGGAACTAAACATAGGTCTGGGAGGGTCCAGACCCCCCCCCCCCCTTTTAGTTTCCTAAACAATCTAATAAACTTTAATTATTTATCTTGATTGTAGCTTATTTGTTGCTCAATGTCATTAATGGACCCCCCTCCCAAAATTAAGTAACCAAAAATAGCCTATTTGTAACCAAAAAAAATTAAGTAATTAACAAACAAACGTTTTGTTCAAATTTAATAATAGATAATTCTTTAATTCTTTCCTTTTTGTGTTATATTATGTACATAATATCAAATTTGAAATGTTTGTATTATTTTTTTCTCTATCAAATTTCAAATTTAGTGAGCGTAATATCGTTTATCTTTTCTTTTATTGTGTATTTCATACAATACAATTTTGTATTTGCTCCGTAGAGGAAAAAAAAAATTTATTCGCCCCCCCCCCCCCCCACCCTAAAATTCGAGTTCCGCCCCTGACCATAACTATGTTAAACTGTTGAAATTGTGGCAGCAATTAATCATAAATACAAACAGATCATTTTCAAATAGAAAATCCATGGGCAACAATTTCAACGGCCAAGTAGCCAATTCAATTACATAGTCCTCCATCCGCACCTAATTAAAGTCTTATTTTGAAAAATAATATATATCGTGGGGTTTCAGAGCTAGTAGTCAACTAATTACGTACAGTTAGATATGAGCCATTGCCGGAAGTAACAATTTATCTAATATATATAGCAAGGTTCCGTCATCCAAGTAATACCTCTAGCTCGTTATTGATGAGATCGAATTGACAGATAATAACATTTGGGGTTTTGGGTTTAGCATATAGTGCATGCATGTGAGTTTGCATAAGCAGAAAACGAAAATTTCTATTCGATGAACCTAACCCCATGTTAAGTATACAAACCTATCTAGTAGTAGCCAACTTGCCAAGTGTTTATGGTGAAGTCACCAGCTAAGTTTGTTGCCTTCAATACGTATCTATATATAGTTATATACCTTCTTGGTTAACCCACAGAAGCAATATTTCAATTTTCAAATATACCTTCTTGGTTAACCAACAGAAGCAATATTTCAATTTTCAAATCATGATGCCACAACATACTTTTATTTTTCGATATTTTTTATTTTTTCTTTTTTTTTTTTTTTTTTTTGTTTTTTTTTTTTTTTTTTTTTTTAAGGAGGAAAAAAAAAAAATAATTAATATTTTTTGTAACAAAAAACAAATTATATTTTTAAATTCATGTTAATATTTTTTTCAATATCAAATATTACAAAATCAATATTGCCCTTTCACTTTTTTAAGTTCATTAATTACCTAATGTTTTGAATTTAATTTATTGTCAAGATTGCATTGCTGTTTCGATTCTCATTGGTACATGTTCGTTGATTGCTTGGTCGATTACTTTTTTTTTCTTCCCTTTTCTATGCTGATCAATTATTTGATCTCATTGCATGAATCATCACAAAGCAAATGTCAAAAGATAAACAGGTGGGATGAGATAGAAACGCTCTTGATGAAGATGATTAACCCAAACTCTAATTAAATCACTCATTAATATTATTATACCTATCTCATACAAAGAAGTTAGAGATTCCTCTTTCTTTGATATTCAATATATTTTTGACGTTAATGAAGATGATGATGATGAGATTGTGATGTTGTTCATTAAAAAAAAAACTTTTGTTTGATTTTCAAATTTGTTGGCAATCGTATGTTTAATGTCAATGAGTAAAATAATAATTTATTAAAAAACTCTAATATGGAGGCGTCTCTCTCTCTCGCTCTCCCAAATCCTAGAGGCGGCAAGTTTGTTGCCAACAACTATGAGCGCGACCTTGATCGCTGCTCCTTCACTCTTGATCGCACTGTGCGGTCTTGCCATAGGAGGAGGCCTCCCGCCTGCTTTGTCTTTGGAGTGACTCGTTTTTCAGCGGTCGTCTCTCTTCGCTTTCGCTTTTTCTTGGTGTTGATTTTTGTTGGGTGGTGGAATTGGCTTGCGCTGATTTTCTTTGATCGCAGGGATCTATGGGATCCAGGCCGCAACGAACTTGTGGGGGTTTCATCTCTATTATGGGATCGGGTTCTTGCCGTCTTTTGGTTTTGGTGGTTGGCTTCGTTGTCCTTATTGCTCGGCCTTTTCACCTTTGTTGTTCAGGTTTGGGACCCGGGCGGGTTTTCAAAACATAATAGTCTTCTGCATTGGTGGCATGCCTACAAGGTTAGAAGCTTCGAATCATTTAGAAGACAATTACGAAGTTGTACCACAATTGAGTGCTTAGGCGACTTTTGTAGTTGTGTTTCCCCTTCTAGATGCGTAGAAGTTTTTATCTTTGTTGGCTCGATGTTTTTGAGCTTTGTTGTTATAAGACAACCAATTGGTTTAGTTCATCTTTTGGTTTGTCCAAGCTTAGGTTTTCATATTAACCATAGTTGGTTATTTATCGCTCATGTTACTATTCAGGATGTCAATACTTACGATTGTAATCGATCAACTATTTAATTAATATATATATCTTCCTTTCAAAAAAAAATGTCAATGAGTAAATTAATTGATTTATTTTCCTTATACTTGTAAGGATAATTAATTATATTGGTAAGCATAATTAATTGATAAGTTTTAAACTTGAATAAGTAATAGCCATTGATTGATTCATTTTCCTTATATTTGTAAGAATAATTAATTATAATTAGGGTCCTTGAACATTTATCTTAATTATATTTGTAAGCACAATTAATTGAATAAGTTTTAAATTTGAATAAGTAATAGCCATTGGATTTAGGATCATGAGTATAATAGATTTATGCCTAAAATAATATAGTATCTAAGCAACATAATTTGACAATTATTGATCAACGATGACTTTTGTCTAAAATAATGTAGTACCTAATCACATTTACATAATTTGCATGCAATATTCAGAGTTTGTTTTCTTCACATGTTGTTGATCGAGACGCGGTTAGTGGAGAACTCCATATATGGTGTTTGCGATGCAACTATTGATCGATCAAGTCCAAAGATGCCTTCCGATTAGCTAGGGCTGAACTTGAGGTGCGCGAAGTCAATGAGGCAAATCTAGTGCCGATCATGTTGATATTTGGTTTGGTGTTCACACTAGCTAGGCGTAAGATTGTAATAATTGGATACAATTTGAAAACGACTCGGGGGCAAAATTCAAAATTTGGAACATGCAAATGGGATAAGTAAGTAGTCTGCATGGTGGCCTTGTAGTACGTAGCCCCCCATTCACGAGAGCGGCCCGACCTTTTGCAATGGTGTGATTGTCCACAACCAAGATTGATCTACGACAAGATGAGGGTCAATTTATCAAACAAAAATATAAAAAGATAAAATTAAGTTGCTCAACTAGTTGCTAGCTAGAATATTCATAAAATTGCAGGGGTTTGAATTTTTGTGCGAAAAATCGACTTTAGACTGCGAAATCAGTTTGGTGTAAATTTTGGCCAGAATATCCTTTTTGGACTTGTAGACAAATGAAACCAACCATGAGTCACCGTCGATTCTTACCACCGCATGGTTAATATTAATATTTTTTTGTACTTTTAATTGTTTAGTAATATAATGTAATTTTATTAACTATTAACATTTATTTTTGAACTATCAATTTTCGCAAACCATGATGACCATATGATTATAATTGGACAATTCTAAAAATTAAAATATTGTTAACGTAATTAATTGTGTCAATAAAGGTTCCTCATTGTCACCGAGTAAAGTTCACAAAATAGGTACAACATAGTATACAAAGCTCAACATGTGAAATTGGAAACAACAAGTTGTAAATTGCTAGTTCTGCAATGCACACCACAATATCAGTATTTATGGATTCAGCATGAGAATCAATCCCATATATAAGAGAACAAAACCACACCAGCTCAAACAAAAATTAAGTTCATCCTTTTTCTTCTTTTTTTTTTTTTGACAAAATGAGTTGATGTTGAGCTATAACATTAATGAAACCTGCTGGTTTCTGTAGAGCCACACATCTGTGCTAAAAAAATGTTTCTCATTCCATTTATTTGCATTCCTCTAAAAAAAGAATTATATATTTAGCCCCTCCTAAATTTTACCCAAAGGAATAGATTATGGGATCTGTTAAATTTGATCTCAAAATGAATCCAACTACCAGTTCAATTTTATGGAAGCTAAAACAATGTCATCTTATGAAACTAAAGCCGACCAAAAACAAAAACAAAATCGCTGAGATTAGAGATGCTCCACTCCCAGCCAACCCATAAAGATGAAAAAGATCGCCCAATTTTGATGAAACTCTTTTATTCTACAACATCAAATGACAACTCATGAAGATGAAAATTAAGTTTCACTTGTATTACACATAAAATTAACAGTTAAATTACATTTGCAAATCATTAGATCAAAATATTTACATCACCACATAAAACCAGGGTCATTTGCTCTCTGTAAAACCTAAACAAACTAATAACCCATTTCATAAGCCTCAAAAACAAATTCACCATCCCATCAGTTCATGAGAATTAAAGCCATAAATTAATCATAACCAACTACAAGAGCAACCAGACCATTCCAAATAAAACTCAAAACTAAATTCTCTTTAAAGGAAAACGTCACAAAACCCAAAGCATCTATAGAAATAGAAGTTACTGATGAAAGATAGAGAATGGTTAATCGATTTTGGGTGAGTGACCCATCACAGCTGGAGAATGAGAGCTGAGATTTGAGAGCTGATAGATCGGTGGATTGAGAGTTGATCAATAGATTGGTAGAGAGAGGCGTGAGAGAGCTGAGAGACGTATGAGGGGCAAATAGTTGTCATTGTGTTAAAAATACGAGGGTATAATGGTTATATCGGAAGTTTCATTAATGTTGCTACAGTACTTTGGAAGCTCAAAGCTGAAGCATCTCATAACCGGCTTCGGCTTTTGGCTTTAAAAAGCCTCAGCTTCTCAAAAAAGCCCCTTTTTCCCCCTTGGGGCAGCTGTGCTTCCAAGCACTGCTGCTTAAAAGACCTCCCAAACCCAGCCGTAGGGCACTACCAGTGTGCACGCACGCAGCCCGCAATCAGTACACACGTGATTGTCACGTGCAAAACGGTACGGTTGCCTCCATATCCCAAAACAGAGTCGCGCCACTTCTCTCCGCATAAACGTTGTAGAGGCCGATTATAACTCTCCTTCTTCTCCTCTCTTCATTCAATTCAAAAATCCTTAATACTTTCCTCTCGCCCCCAAAAAAACCCTAAAATCGAGACAAAGCATCACTGTGAATCTCCCTCACATTGTTCGCTTTAAACCATGTCGGCCGTCAAGCAAGAAATCCCCGTACGCAACGACTCCGCCGTGAAAACCATCGGAATGCCCAATCCTTCGCCGATTGACATCAGCAGCGATAGTGAAAGTAGTAGTAATTCCGTTGATTCTTCGGGCGTCGAAGATCTAGAGACCACTTCCTTCATCGATTCCACAACGAGCAAGTCGAAGAACAACCGTAATTTCGGTGGAGCCGAAGAGGCTCCGCCAATGAAGAAGCCGAAACGTTGCGGCAAAACGAGTTCCGCGTTGCCGCTAGGGTTTCTGGAACCGATACCGCTCAACTTGCCAGTGACAGCAGCGGTGCCGTTGGCAATGGCTCGGGTTTTGCCCGACTCAACGTGCGTGACGAAGAACATTGGGAATAATAACACCACGAATGATAATCAAGTAGATCCGGTTTTACGGTGCAAGCAGTTTTGGAAAGCTGGGGATTATGAGGGTGACAAGGAGAACCATGCTAATTCTGCGTTTTCTTCTGGTAAATTTTTGCAGGCTTTGCTATGTTCTCCAACTGTTCGATGATATGTCTTCCTGCTGTTCATGTCGTTTCTATTGGCATTTCATATTGTGCTACTTTGTTTACGGCTTTTGCAACTATTCTTTTGCAGTTGGCATGGATCATGCTAGAATTCATCCTAAGTTTTTGCATTCGAATGCTACCAGTCACAAATGGGCTCTGGGAGGTATGTTAAGTTTTGGACCTTAATTGATTGGATCAAAGTGGTTTTTGATACAATGTGGACTGACTAGACCGACTATCGATGATCTTTTTCTTTGCAGCGTTTGCAGAGCTTCTAGACAATTCTTTAGATGAGGTAATTAAACTTCCTCTTCTTTCTTTTTGGGCTATGTTTGGGAGGTGGGAGAGCACAGGACAACACATGTTTTTGAAGGGGACAAGTGTCCTGGCTCATTTAATTACTTCGAACTCTGGCCAAGCTCACCCTCCTCACCGCATGAAAAGCTAGGAAGAAGCTTGGTTATCGCCATGGGAGCCTGTCCTGTCTTCCAAACATGGCCTCGGGGAATTCAGCTTGTTCATTTTTAATCCTACTGTGTTACTTGACTATTTATGTTGGCCAGGTCTGCAACGGAGCTACTTACGTTAATATAGACATGTTGAGAAATAAAAAGGATGGTAATCTGATGCTCATGGTTGAAGGTATGCTGCTCCATCTTTTTGTCACTGTCCTTGTCTTCGTATACCTTTTCCATTCTACTTATATAGGTATTAAGAGTAACTGTATGTATCGCAAAGTGTTGTTGGTTCAGTTTAATTTGGTAGTTATGGTATCATCTGTGTTCTAGCACATATGTGCCATGTCTGTGTTTTTAGTTTTTACATTCTCAATGGAATTAAAAAAATTCCCAAAATTGTTATTTCTGAGAAACATCACTCAAATATCTTTATACAAATCATAATGGTTCGTTTTTCTATAACCTGTTGACTGCAGATAATGGTGGTGGAATGACTCCTGATAAAATGAGACAGTGCATGTCTCTTGGGTATTCAGCAAAAAGCAAAATGGCAAATACAATTGGTCAATGTGAGATGCTATATCTTATGTATATGGGCAGGGGAATAAGTATTATAACAAGGAAGATTATTTGAGTAATCATTTTCTCTGTTGTTCTCATAATTTCATTCTTTTAGATGGCAATGGGTTTAAGACTAGTACTATGAGACTTGGAGCAGACGTTATAGTGTTCTCTCGTTCTCAGGGGATTGATGGAAGAAGGTTTGTCTTCGCCTATATGTCTTTATTAACAATCACTTGAAAAATCTGAAGTTTTGCATGATTGTTAAATGTACGTTTTATAAGGCCAGTTGATGAAATAGTAGACTTTTGTTACTGCTTTTTTCCTTTATGTTCTGATGCTTTGTTTTTGAATTATTGCAA
Organism: Rubus idaeus; assembly: GCA_030142095.1. Taxonomy (NCBI): domain Eukaryota; kingdom Viridiplantae; phylum Streptophyta; class Magnoliopsida; order Rosales; family Rosaceae; genus Rubus; species Rubus idaeus. Next base: position 29,029,528 of record CM057968.1, on the reverse strand, counting down.
ACATGAAAAGTAACCAACTCATTTTTTTCTCTTAGCCCAACACAGACCATTGGATTGCTATCTTACACATTTCTGAGGGGTACCGGAAAGGAAGATATTGTAGTTCCCATGGTAAGAAATTTTTCAGAAATAGTGGTAACAATGATTTCAACCATTGGTGATTTTTATGCTGTACTTCTATTCTTTTTACCTATGCATTGCATCTCTCCTCGCAGCTTGGTGTGCAATATTAGGTGGTCAGGTTGGGATGTCCGTCGCACATCTTCTAGATTTTTGAACTTAGAGAAAAAGAAATAAAATGAAAAGAAAGGAAATAAAAAAGCTTTTGTAGACTGTCATGATTAAAGGAATCAATATTTTTTTCAAGACTTTTCTGGCCCGGTGAGGAAATTATTGTATTTCTTTTTGCCTTGATTCGTGGTATTTCTGGCTGGGATTCTGGACAGCTCTAAACTTGAAGATATACTATTTAGTTTGAGCGTTCTCAACTCAAGGATTTTCTTGCTAGCATACACCGTTATTTCAGGAACAAAAGTTAAAAATCAGGACTCCATTTTTTATCTGGCCAATAATCACTGTAGTTAATTAGGGAGGGGTATTCATGAGTGAAGCTTATCGACGGGAACGTTGGAGAATGATATAATTTTTTTTCACATAAATTTGTGTGAATTTTTCTCCTAGTCTATATAATTTTTTTTTTAATTGTAAGATTGACTATGAGAAAAGAGGTCAAGGTTGGAACAAGATGATGCGGGCTTCTCCAGATGATTGGACGAGAAACTTAGCGACCATTGTGCAGTGGTCTCCGTACTCAAGTGAAGAAGATCTTCTTCAGCAGGTAATTAAATCTCTTCATTATCTTTTTACATCTATCTTTTGACATTGTATTTTCATATGGCTAGTTTCATTTTACATTGTTGTATTTCTGGCATAATCTGACTTTGAGAGAAAGAAATCCAATATTCTATGACCTGTCAGTGCTTGGGTTGATCCCTTATAATGGCCTTATTGCTAGAAGCTGCATTTGTTAACATACAAGGGTTGAACCGATAAACCCTTAATATAAATCAACCGAGAAATTAAAAATTGTTGGCATTTTTAGACATAACTACATAAGTGAAGGAATGTGTATCATGATCTAGTCAGTCAAGTTTTTTTTGTTTTTTATTTTATTTTTTATATATCATTGTATCTGAACATAGGATATATTTTTTTGTTTTGATATACCACGTTACCATTTCTTGGTTTGTTTCAGGTCACCATCTTTGTTGGATATAATTTTTTTGTGCAAACACAAGTTATTTCTGTCCTTATCTTGACATCTTCTTTTCTTGTGCTTTGTCAAACTGTAGTTTAAGTTATTTAGAGGGCATGGCACACGGATAGTAATTTACAACCTTTGGGAGGATGATGAAGGACAACTGGAACTTGATTTTGATACTGATTCCCATGTGAGTGTGATTCTCTTTCGCTGATTGTTTTTCTTCTGCATCATGTAACTTCAAAAGGCACTGCAGTTTCAGATATGAGGTCTTATTTTTCATGTTTGAAATCACAGGACATTCAAATTAGAGGAGTTAACAGGGATGAGAAGAGCATTCAGATGTCAAAACAATATCCCAATTCTAGACACTTCTTAACTTATCGACATTCATTAAGGGTATGCTTGAAGTATACATTCAACTGGCAATGAATCTTGACATTCATTGAGACATGAACTGTATTTTTGAAGAAGACAGTTTCACATATGACCACACACTATTAATCATGGTATCTAATTCATTTTGCCAGAGCTATGCATCAATTCTCTATCTCAGGCTTCCATCTCACTTTAGAATTATTCTGCGTGGGAAAGATGTCGAACATCACAATATAGTGAATGACATGATGACGACGAAGGTGGTAACGTACAGACCTGTAAATCTTCCAGAGGGAATGCCAAAAGATTCAAACGTAATGTCTTCAAGACTTAATCTTGGCAATAGATTTATATTATCATCAAATTATCAATGTCCTGATATTTCCCTTCTTTCTACAGATGGTTGCCAAAGTGACTCTTGGGTTTGTGAAGGATGCACGCTCTCATATTGATGTCCAAGGGTTCAATGTTTATCATAAAAATAGACTGATTAAGGTTAGTTGTCTTTGTTCTTCTTTACACACGTGTCAATTTTTTCATGAAATCCAGAGCATGGTTGAGAGAATAAGATCTGGATGTTAGGTGTTGTGGCTCATAAATATTCTAGGTTGTCATACGGATTCTTCCTGCAATGAACAGTCAGAATGTCCAATATGATTTCCTTGTTTGGTTTTGTCTAGAGTCAGACATGGAAAGACTTGCATTGTAATCTTAAGGTATTAACCATACATTCTCTACTCTTGCTTTTCCTGAAAAAAATCTTCATTTGGCAGCCGTTTTGGCGGGTTTGGAATGCTGCAGGCAGTGATGGTCGTGGAGTTATAGGTATTTTATGATACTTTCCAAACATATTAGTGATTGAATTCATTGTAGTGTTGTTTTTGGTGTGCAATGACTAATTGATGTTACCCCACTCTTATCACTCTCTCTGTAACAGGTGTGTTGGAAGCTAATTTTGTTGAACCAGCTCACGACAAACAGGGCTTTGAGCGGACAAATGTTCTTCAAAGACTTGAGCAACGACTGGTTGGAATGCAAAAAGATTTCTGGTTTGTTTCATCCCTCTTCATGCCATTTCAGTATTTTGAGGTTATGTCTTTGATTTACAGGAAACATTTTTCCCAGGTCTAAAAATTGCCAGATTGTTGGTTATGCTCCAAGAAGACGTACTAGTGACTTTCCAGAAAGAGATTCTTTAGTATCTGATAAAGAGAAACCACCCCCAAAGCAGAATGGCCATGGTTCTAGTAGTGGAGGTTTTAAGACAAATTCCAGTAAAAAACTCGAAAAAGGATCATCGCCTGTGAATCAGAATGGCCATGGTTCTAGTAGTGGAGGTTTTAAGACAAATTCCAGTAAAAAACTCGAAAAAGGATCATCGCCTGTGAATGTTTCAAGTGAAGCTGGGAACTGTAATAAGGCATTGCATTCTTCTGTTGAACATCAGCAGGATCATGCGTCAGACTCAAAGGGGCGTCACATACCTTTGAAAGTATGTTTCCCCATTACTTCTCAATTATGGTTATTTCCTGCTTTAGATTTTATGGTCATTGGACCTAGAGGTAGCAACATGACAAATGAATTTCCTTGGATCTACGGATGGTATTTCTCGTTTAACCATAGGAATGCTATATCAACTTTTAAGTGTTAAAATATAGTCATTAACCTACACTATCTCTCTCAATAACCAAAGAACTGTTATGCTTGTAGCAAACATAGAAATGGCTCGGTCAGTGTTAGTGTATTCCTCATGTATGCTTATATTTTCTCCCCATAACAGACAGTTGATATAAATGGAGAGAGACAAGTCACAACGGAGCCCAGTATTGAGCGTTCAATTATGTTGAGAACAGATTCATCGATTGTGGAAAGGTGGTGTCAGCAGTTCTGTGAAATTCAACATTCTTATGGTGTTTGCAGTTAGCTTGTGCCAATAGTTTTCTATCCAAAATTAGTTATTTTAAATGTGTCTTTTTCCCTTTACAGATTGGAGGAGGCTCTAAATGATCTCAGTCATGAAAGAGATGGGTGTAAATCTCTTAAAACTGAAGTAAGTGCACAATTAGTTGGTTAGGTTGAGTTGGGTGTGAAGACTGGTTTTAAAATCAAAATTGCTTCTTAATTATATTATTTTCATATAGTTTCTTGCATAATATACTCTAGATAAATTCAAAGGGACCAAGGTCCACCTGTTGTGGGGCACGCTGAATTTCCTTGTATATATTCTACATACTATTAATATACTATTGCTAGACTGTATTTGAATTTGCTGCTTAGTTGAACTGAACATTTATTTTACAGCTGATGTGGTCTATTTTGGCCTTGGGTCATTAATGCTTGACTTATACTGCAAATCAGTCAGCTCCATGGCATTCAAGACTTATTAGTACAACATTGACACAAAGTGGATACATTGAAATAAAAATTAGATAGATTACTAATACTTAGAGAGACATTAGAAGGAATGGAAAGAACTATGGTTGTCATTGAAATTCGATTGCAGTTCATTTTCATGAATTTTACTTATGTTTTTCATTTTTGTTTTGAATCAGCTCGAGAAGGCAAACCAAAGAATAGAAGAGTTGGACAAAGAGCAAGAAGCACTTATTCAGATATTAGTGGCAGAAAAAACTGAACGAGAACAGGAGGAAGAAAGACTAAGGAAAAGCCTAACGGTGAGCAACTGATGTATTCCGACCACTATTTCCGGCATTTTCAATTGTTCATTCTCCAAGATTTTCTTTTTCCTTTTCCGGTTGCAGGACGCTTCTAACACTATTGAGGAGCTGCTTGAGAAGGTGAGACGGTTAGAAGGAAGGACTACAGTGAGCTGCAAAGTTGAAAAAGAATGAAAATCAAACAGCGTGAGGATCTAGGCTTTAACTTAACAAGGGGCTTATTTGTACAGGAGTAGAAATTCAGGTTCGATGACTAGTAATTGAGGGTGTACTTCCCCTCATAAGTCATAACCATTCCAGGATATGTGTCGTTAGAAACTTAGAAATGGAAGGTGCAAGTGCAACACAGGCCTTGTATATCATTTGTTTTTCGGCCTGGTCTGGTTTTTGAAATTATATATCCACGGTTTGCACCGGACTTCTCGTCTTGTATTTAAAGTGAATTAACAGGAATTTTTTTTTTTTTTTAACATTAGGAGATACACTTGGGTTTGCCCTTATGGTTTAATTTTAATTCAACCATGTTATTGTTATTATATCTCATCCATTGTCGAGATCAATTGTAGATATTGCGTTCGATTTTTACTTTTTTCTTCTACCTTCAGCGATACATTGGCAACATGATTTTCTAGTCTGTATAAGTAGAATATATATAAGCTTGTATTCCATCCTATACACAAACAAAAGCTCTTTTTTATGCCCTTGATAAATAATAATAATAATAATGTACTGAACAAGGTTATTGTAGCTGTGTGAAGTAAACAAATAGTGATACTCAAACTATGGGTTTTGCTGTTGAGGCCTATTAGGAGGGGCTGGAGGAATATATGGTATCCAGGTTCTAGGGTCTCTAAGATTGAATCCTGGTGGAGGAGGAGGTGGAGGAAAGACTGAAGGGATATAAGGTATCCAGGTTCTTGGGTCCCCTAAATTAAATGCTGGGGGAGGGTGTGGGGCTAAAGGATTTGGGGATGGAGGACAAGGAGGGAGACTTGGGAATGGAAAAGGCAAAGATGGAGGAAAAGGGAAAGAAGGGAATGGTGGAAATGGAGGCAAAGATGGTATAGGTGGAAATGGAGGCAAAGATGGTATAGGTGGAAGAGGAGGGAATGGGAATTGAGGCAAAGGAGGCCAAGGGAATCCATAGAATGGTGGGAAGTAAGGGAGAAAGAACTTGGAGGAGTTGAAGGAACTGGCCAATTCCTCCTTGCTATTTCCACATAAGGTGAGATTCTTCTTAGGTGGCCTGTAACTGAGGGCATTCATGCTGTAGATACAGAGGTTGTCTTGCTTTGACTTGACTGATATCTCATCTGCTGTGCTACTTAAACCAGGAACATTGCAAGCTGAGGATGAGCTCCCTATCAAGCTTGCCTTGCACATTGACTTCATTGCCAAGCCACTCAAGCAGTTGACCCCATCAACAGAAGGTATTTCCAATTTGTACACTCCATACTTGTTTGTGGTTTTGTTGACTGAGAAATTGATGTCCTCTGTGGTTTTGGCCGAGTTACCTCTGAATTTGCATTGTATCACAACATCCACACCTGAAACATAACAAAAAAATACAAGCAATTAAAACACTAATTAACTACTTAAATTGCTTCTTGCTGAAAAAAAAAAAACTTAAAATTGCTAATGGTAGCTCTGAATGAGTTAGGATTAGTACCTGGGAGAAAGTAGCTGCTTCTAGAGAAGGTGTTGCTTGAACATGTATCACAGTAAACAGCTCCGACAACTGTGATCCGAGCGGTTGGGGTTGTTGATTTATGGGCTAACAGAGCAATCGGGTGGGTGAGAAGAAGAAGAAGATGGAAAATAATTGGATCCATGGAAGGAAACATGGGAGGAGAGGTAGAAAGAAGCTTCCACTAAATCATATATGTGGTACTCCATTGAGTGCATCTAGAGCTATATTATATAGCTAGCTAGAGCCTAGAGGCTCTTTCAGTCATTCATGCTCACTATGCATTATAATGAGCCCGTGAGCTTTTGGTGGGAGTTAGGACCCAACTGTAATCAGAGAGATGTAATGCTTTATCTATTCACAAAACAACAAAGACATGTGAAGAACCTGTTGCTAGATTGTCAGGGAAGAGCGACTTTAATCAACAGGTAGTGAGAAATTGAACTAGAGGCTGTGTGATTTTCAGGATAGGGAAAAAGCTCTATGCGTTTAAGGACTCAATTGCTGTAGGACATGGGGCTTTTTTAAATTGGGACTTTCTGCATTGGGGGATTGGGGCTCATATTCTGTTTGAGAACCCACTAGATGATGATGACCGACAATGTTAAAGAAATTTCTTTATCATGCACAGCTCTCATATAAATGTGTGTTGGACAGACTTGGGTACATTATATCTTGTGTGATCTTGGCTACATTAATTTATAGGCTTTGAAACCCTAACAAGTTTGTAGTGTACGTTCTTAAGGTAAATGCTTAACTAGTTTATCATAGTTTTGTCTCTTATTAAACAATATGCTCTGTTATTTTAATATTCATTGGCTTTTCATCGCTGGAATATACAGTATAAAGGTTAATTTTGTACTATAATTTGAATCTTGAACCTGCCCCTGATTCTATGGCCTTCACATCTGGGATGGATGATGTCCAAATCCCTGTTTCAATCATATCTTCTCTGATTCTTGTTTTGGCAAAACTATGTCTTCTCTGATAAAATGGTGTGATTTGTAATACTTCAGTAATAACAGTACTTGGTACTGTCTAAACTAAACTAACTCTCTGACATTATTCTTTTTACCACTGTATGAAGTTCGGTTGATGCGACTAGAGTTTGTTTATTACTACTCTAGTTAATATACTTGAGCAGAATCCAAAAATCAATGTATAAAGTGAAAATTGATTTGCCATGCGCTAAGTTTCAAGTTTTTTTTTGTTTTGTTTAAATACTTGGAAAAATGACTTGGGCCAGTCAGTCATGGACTCATGGTGCAGCTAACCACTATTTTCTGGTTACACTTGCTATTGTTGCAGACTGCAGGGTGTCGTTGTGATATTTTGCGCTTGTGGTTCAAGGTACAAAATGACATTCGACATCATTTACTAGTTGGGCCTTTCGGTGTTTGTTTCTGTAGGGTATCTATTTATTTGGGCCTATCAGTAATTGGGTATTTCCTTTTTAGGCGTTTTTTGGGCTCTTGTACTTTCAGCCATAACATGGTTTAGTAATTAAGCACTTAAAAAAAAAAAAATTGTCAGTGATTTCATTAGACGGCTACATTTCCAGTTTTTTTTTTATTAACAGGAATGGATGAACCGAACTTGAAATCTTTGTCAACTTTGTTGACTTATTGTAGAAAAATGTCTTATCATTAAAACAAATGTTAGTTGGCATTGGGACTATTTTGAAGCCAAAATATAGAAGGCTTCACCAATTAATGGATGTGTTAACAAGCTTTGTGAAGGTGTTACTGCAAAATAATAAAACCAAATAAAACACCACTATTTGGCATGAACCGCGCCAATTCTTAGGCTAGTCGAGTTTTATTTAACAATTAAATAAACCTAATGTTGAAAGGATTACACTGCATATTCTTAATTTCGGTTAAACGTATTGAACAGAAAAGGCACTAATCGATCGCAACACTATTATTTGGCATCATAAGGCCTGCCTAGAACTACTGACGCCATGAGTCATGAACCAACGACCATTACAAAACAGTCCTTCCCATTGTCTATGCAAGACGATCCCTGATTGGCTCTCGAGGTATATATGTATACGGGCATGCCCCCACATTCCCATACTGTTCCCAAATTCCCATCACCACCATCATCATAATATCTCTGTGCAGCACAAGCACAGGCACAGGTACAGGTGCACAACATGAAATTAATTTTTTCAAAACGCCCACTACTTCAATTCTCCCAGACATATATGGCTTACCCTCACACTTTACGTGCGTGGGTTGCACAAAACAAAAACATAGTACTGCATGCTGGTCATAACTCATAACTAACATGAAATTAACATAATTCCATTAATGTATTTCAACTACTGACATCATGAAGGTACATTAATAACCTCACAATCTTAATTCTACATTCTTTTTTTTTCATCGGACATGTAAATTAATAAAGTGATCGATCAGAGCCAGAGTGCCCCAGCCTCCTTGAGAAGTGGGACAAGGGAACCATTAATATGGGAAGCCATGACTCGGTCCATGGCACCGATCAACTTGCCGCCGATGAACACGACCGGAACCGCAGACGAGTTTCCGAGCAACCTCATGAGAGCCATCTCGATCTCTTTCCCTCTCGGGTCTTGGTCCAGCTCATACACGGTCGGGTTCACTCCCATTCCGCAGAAGAGCCTCTTCACAGCGTGGCACATGCAGCAGCTGCTCAGGCTGAATATCACCACCGCGCTCTTCGACGCCAGCCTCGCCACTCGCTCCAAAGGGTCCATCATGTGCACTCCCCTCGCCGAACCGTAGTAGCCCCAGGACTCGGATTGGTAATGCTCTGTTTGGTATTGCATTCTTGCTTTTCAACTCAAAAATTAACAAAACCCAAAGGAAATAATAATAACAAGAAGAAGAAGGAGAGACTTTGTTTGAAACACGAGTGATCGATGAAAGAAAACGTGTATGGGCAGGGTTTTTATAGGAGAGGGATGCGAGGATAATATAGTAATAATCGGAGGGTCTAGGGTTTTGTGACTTTGTCTGTTGCTGTCCCAACGCGTGCTGTGGTTTTTACTGCAAAAGGATTTTTGTCTGTACTATGACGTACAGGTCGTACACGTGGACGAAATACGTGCGCAGATTCGAAAAATAAAGTTACAAATACAGGGAGAAGCGGCGCGTGTCAGGTTGTGGCGGCGAGTAGGCGTATTTGCTCTGCTTTTCAGGTTTGAGACATACGGGACATTGGTAACAGGCTTTGGCAGGGGCAGAGGGATTAGACGGCTGAGCTGGTCCTCGTTGTCGGGTTCGGGTGGGTCCGATTGTCCGAAAGAGCAAAACTCCTTTTGCTTCTGACGTGACCATTACGCTCATATCTCTGTGATGTTGACCAACAAAAATGATGAAGATCAACGGTTATTATTTATTGGGTTTTGTTCGGTTGGACCTCGATCTCCCCAACTATCATCCCTCCAAAAAGTGGAAGAGCATGCATGCAGTGATGCAGGATTGCAGGCCAGGTTTATGTTAATTTTCTTGTTGGAGTATTGTGTCCCCCTTAATTACCACTTACACTAACTTAGCTTTACTTGATTTGTTTTTTTGGTCAAATATCTTTACTTACTTTGGTTCAACAAAAAACATATATAATTTGGATTTGGATTTGATTAAACGTAATTTGGATCAATTTACTATAATAACAAAATAAATTTTCAGACTCTCACGAGATTTACGTACCTATCATAATATTCAACTTTCAGGCTCATTCAAAGCTTCGTTTATGTTTGATCAAATATGTGTGTCTAATAAAAAATTTGATGACTAAATGAACATAGCAACAAATTTGTTAAATTTAAACTCAACGTACTATTTAACCTAAAAAGATGTCGAGAGATGTAGGTAAAAATTAACCCTAAGATCAACAGAGATGGGATAGAAGTCATAGAACTGCTGATATTACAGCAAAATAAAGAATTAAGGTACTTAAGTGATCTTTATGCCGACACTCTATGAAATTCTGATCGATCTCAAACGTTTTGACCTGGGCATAAAATTAAAGGTTCTTCGGCCGGTATCACGTACCCTTGTATCTTTTGGTGCCTTTCTATTTTGTTTGGCAGGTAGAGAAGGTCAAGAGATAATCGAAATCACCGATATACAAATATATATATATATATATAAAGCGAAATCCCATTATCAAATTCCTCCGATAGGCCATATACTTTTCCGGTTTAGTGAAAATTGTGTAAACTAACAAGCACCATATACGTATTTGATTTGCAAAACATTGTGTCAATGTTTGATTTATCCAATTCTGAAGCTAATTTTTTAACTTCATTAATTTATAACTAGAATATATGTGTACTGGTACCTAATGTGGTGACTGGATTTTTTAATCAAATCTGATGTTATCAATTTGGGCCGGGAAACTGGGGGAGATCGTCATCCTTATATGAACATACATGCACGATTCAACTCCAAATCATGGGATTGATAAACTGTAGTTGAATTTTCAATCGGAACTTAACCAAAGGCAATAGTTAAAGGCACTTCAACAATTCAAGTTTAAATATACAACGTACCATAGCTAGCATTGGTTAAGTTACTTTCAGAAAGAAAACAAAAAAAAAATCGTTTGCTTGGTGCAGTTGAATTGCAGAGGAATATCCGAATATGGACGTACGCTCTGAAGCGGGGCAAAGCAGAATTGAAATGTAGAAAAAACAAGAAAAGAGCATAGGATTTACACTATTTTTGTAGCGGTAGCGTGTACAACTAAAGCAAGGAGAAAGTGACATACGATAGAAATGGATACACAGAGAGAAAGAGAGAGAGAGAGAGAGAGGGAGCTTAGGCGTGCCCTGCAATCGAGCGGCGGGTACAGTTTTCTCCGAATACCAGCAATCGACAAACATGTGGGGATTCGGACTAGCTCAACGGATTTGGGTCTAATAAAAGCAACGGATATCGGGATATGTAGGAGCGCTCTAGGTCCGACCATAATATAAACGTACGTACTCTAGCTCGCTTTTTCAGTGCTACGTACTCGATCTTGGCTCTTAGTTAATGTCTTTGTGCTTCTTCTCTCTGGGCAAGCACTTACCACTGATCACGTACTGTTAAGTATAACAGATCCAGTTTGGGAACAAGTGAACGTCCAGCAATAGATTTCAGTGGTTATCATCATGTACGTCGCCGAGTTAACTCAGCAACTCGGAACTTTTTATCTTTAACTAGCTTGATGCAAATTAATATATATCTTTGCTGGGTTGAATTGACCTTCTCATTCGCCACTTTTCAAGCCGGAAATCCAAGATTTAGTCCTTATAAGTTGATGAGCTCACATGCATGAAAAAATAAAAAATAAAATCATTGAATTTTTATTAACTAGATCGCATGGTTTTTATTCTTTTTAACGTACTCACTTGGTTGTTTTTTTTTATAATTTTTTTGTGCTTGCATGTTCTAGCAAGTTAAATAGTCGTTGAGAATTGATTAACTCATATCAGAGAGAAGATGAGAGATCAACCATTTTGGCTTCCAGATTTCCTAACCATTGAGTATCAACCATGCCCATATATATCTCATAGCAAATGCAGCCAAGTGATGTATATCGTATATATATAATATATATATATATATATATATATATATATATATTACATAATTAGCATAGGACACAGTGATTTTTGTGTGTGTGTAAATATTAATTACTTGTCTAAAGATAACTTCTTCTTTTTTTAACAATGACTTGTCTAAAGATAACTAAAGGTGCAATATTTATAACCAAATAGGCAAATAGCTAGGGCATTATTAAGATATGGATCAAACACCATTTAACGGACAAATGACAATCTATATATAATGGAATATATTAAGTCATGAAGCTTTCTAAACATTTGACAAAAACTCACACCTTCAATCATTCAAGAAGTTAAGTGGGAGCAATATTGGTGCAACGCAATGTAACTCTAGTTAATGTGACCCCTATTAATATACGCAAAAATATGCATAAATTATCAATCTCAGTCAACGATATATAATAATTTCTATGAGATAAATTAAACAACATAAATAAATAATATCTTTCCATTTTTTTATGTTAAAGAGGGAGTCAAACTTGAATGTCTGACGTGAAATAAATTTAATTAGAGGTAAAAAGATAGTCTCCGATATATATATATATCAACTCAGATATATACCCTTCATACTACAGCTCTCTTAACTTAATTTTCTCAAGTACTTAGAGAACATGTATTTAATTTGTGATCATCGATCAGCCCACATTTCTCATAACTTAACTTTGTATGAATACTATGATCCAATTTAACTCTTTATGTGTGGTGATTGAAATCATCCGCAATTATTAATTTAATTTTTAATCATATCCTGTCTGCAGGTGTGACATGCACGTATGATGTTCCAAATACTATATAATATAATAGTCCCCAGATATAATTATATATATATATATCCTCGATGGAAATATTGGTACGTACGTAGCCCTAGCAAGGCTCTAATTGAAAATTCGGTGTCACTTTTCAAACTTTCAAGATTCAGTCCCTGGAGGAGCTCCGATCCACTTGAAAATGGATACAACTTAAATTAATTACATGCATGCATTGCTACAAAACTTCCTGTAAGATTCTATGATCAAAGTGAAATAATTCCAACATGTACGTAGTTTAATTTGTGTTCCAAAACTGAAAATAAGGATACATGAAAACGTACAGAAACTTAAGTCGAAATTAAGTCCCAATTAAGACCAGCCCCAATGCGTCACTGACCAGTTCATCTCCTTCTCATCATAGAATTAGGGTTCCCATCAAACAAGTCATCAATCAAATTCTCAATATCTTCCGGTTGGTACTTTATATACTTCTCCGACTGCCTCCCGGAATCCAAGTACTGCTTGAACCTCCCCCAGAAAGACCTGTACGCCGGTATCATCACCGCCGACACTGAAACCCTAAGCTCCGACTGAAGCTGCTCGTCGCTCACAACCCACGTGCTCTGCGTCTTGTGTATCTCATCGAACATCATATTGAAGCTCTTGAACCTCTCCTTCAGCACGGGCTTCGACACCTTCCCATTCACTTGTAATCCCTCATGGTTGAGACACTGCAACACCTTGCTCCACGTGTCCCTCTGGTAGTACTTGTGGTACCCTCTCAAGTCCGTAGAGCGCTTTCGACACCACGTGTCGCCCATCAACTGGTGAATCTCGCTGGAACCCTTCACCTTCTGCATGATGTATCTCCCGTTGTTCATCAAGAAAATGTACCGTAACGACGAGTCCCTGTAAAGCTTGGACTTCATGTCCAAATTAGCGTCCAACATGTCCATAACGGTAATCAACTGCAATTGAAACGGAGACCACGACGGCGTCGTTCCAGGGGTTGCACCGCCACTGCTTCCTTGGGCGTCTTGGTTTTGCTGAAACACTTGTTCCAGTGAGTCCTTGTACTCACAGGCGTATTTTATATAATTCATCACGTAACGTGTCAAGGGGTGAACCGCGCCACTTGGCACCGGAGTTCTCCCGTTATCGGATTTGATAGAATTCTCTAGGTCGCAGAATATGCTCACCGCGGCTTCTGCCAGCTGGCTCTTCGCCGCCTCCGCCTCTGAGATAAGATCCGTAGCCACCTCCTCCGGATAGGAATTCTTTATCGCCGGAACCAGATCGCGCAGGCACTCGTACATGTCCAGGATCTTGAACAGCTTCTCCGCCGACCGCTTCGTCAGCACGACAGCGTTGGCGAAGTTCAAAAGCTGGATCGCGACCGCGCGCGCGAGGTTGCAGAACAAGTAGTTCGATATGGACTGGTGGCCAGCGAAGACGGCATCGCAGAGGTTCCGCTCGCCGGAGAAGAGGACCGAGGAGCACATCTTGACGACGCTGATCCACGTGGCGATCTCTCCTTCGAGAGCGTCCCACTGCATTCGCTGCACCTCGTCGATGCTGATGTTGTCGTAGCCGAGATCATTGAGCGCACATTTGAACGCGTTACGCCGCGAGATGCTGTACACCATGCAACACTCGTTCTCGTAGCCGGCGGCGATCATTGTGGTGGCGATTTTATTCATGGTGGCTACGCTCTCGGGCGAAAAAGACGGGAACTCTTCCAATTGATCGGGTTCGGCTTGTTCGGATTGCTTCCGTTCCGAATCGTAATTGTTTGTGTTGAAGGAGGACAGCTTGGCGGTTATCTTGTGTGACAGGCTCTGCTCGGAACTATGATTAGAATCAGCTCTGGTGTTATTATTTTTCTGATATTGATCTTGAAGAAGAAGGCTACGGAACTCTTCGTCCAATAAGGCCATGGCACGTTGCAGAGCGGAGCTTGTCCGGTTCAACGTCGGTGCCGTTGCCGAGTTGGAAGGGGAATCCCCCAACGTAATCGAAATCTTGGAAATCCGAATCACCGCTTCCACGAACGACGAGTCCTCGGTGTCGTTTTCACCGAACCTAGCCAAACCTTTGCCGTATTGTTTTATCATGGAGTCGACCGTTTTGGAGAGTGTCTCCACCGAAACGGGAACCTCGGGCGGGTCCCCATTGTCGTTGGCGGAGTCGGATAAGGCCTCCAAGAACCGATCGACTTCTTCCAGGACTTGATCGTGGCTCATGTCGCTGGATAATGTCTCTTCCAGGCCTTCTTTGTCTTCGGCTTCTACTTCGTCAATGGTCTCATAGCGGTGTTTCGGGGTGGCTGGGCCTGAAAATATGTTCTTCTTGCCGGAATGTTGCCTCGGAAAACTCGCGGACTTTTCAGGCGCCGATGCGTTTCTCTCCATCAAGTCCGATGATGCTCTCCGGCCAACTGTAATTGATCAATTGATATGTTTTTCGTGTTTTTTTTTTGTCAAAAAAAAATTGTCTGCAATTGGATAGCTGAAACAAAATGGGAATGGAAGAAGAATCTGGATCCGCAAGAAGAATGGAAATGAATGAAGGAGAATTTTTCGGAGGGAATTGAAGGAATGGAAATTAGAGGAAGATGTACGGATAGGGTGGATTTTGATTTTTAGGAGAAGATGTTCTCTATGATTTTGTGTTTTAATGGTGAATTTGGCCGTTAATTTTTCGGGAGGTGGAAGTTGGTCTGTTGACCGTTGACCTTTTTTTGGGGTTCATTTTGTGCTTCCCACGACTGTTCCACTCTTTGTGCATGAAAGAGAGTAAGAAACTCGAATTTATGATATTGGCTTAGGAATCGAATCATGCATCCTCATGTTGCTAAAACAATAATTAATTTTGTGATTATGGATAATTATATAATAGTTTAGATACGACATGGGAGGCGTGGTCACGTTGTGTGATTAATTAACTTCGATCTCTAAATTGTTATTTGTTAGGTGTTGCTTGATTCATCACTAGTACTAGAAACTTGGTGTTACCTGATTAAACCATTTTAGTGTGAATATATATGATAGAACTATAGAAGACGACTTTAGAGTTTACATAAATATAAAGTGTTAAAGTCATTTGCTATTTTGCTTCACGGATCCCTTATGGCGGTGTGCAGCGGTTGCTATCAAGTGTTGGTGGGACCCACTGCCGGAGGCAAGCTGCAGACTGCTTCCGTGCCGAGGTTGAGGAAAAGTAGTTTTAGGCCATTCAGTGGCGCCATGAGCTTAGTTTTGGTTAGTTTGTTATGCACGGACAGCTAGTCGACCTAATTTTTAGTGTATTGCACTGATTCATTATTTCTTAACTAAGAATTAGATTTGTTTCGAATTCGATTAGTGATCTTTTCAAAGATTAACATATAATGAGAATTTGTTGGTCGATAACATTTCATTTGTGTTCACAATTAAGAGCTCTAGCGTATGCAAAGGATATTGGCCACTCATCGGTCGTTGTTGCCAAAGCCATGGCCCTAAGGGTAGGCTTAAGGCGAGCAATTTGTGCTGGTCATTCTCACATCATTGTGGAAGGTGACTCTAAAATCCTCATTGATAGCATCACTGGAACCAGTCCAATTCCATGGCTTTTTCAAGATATTGGTCGTCTTGCGAGACATTGTTCGCTGATTCACTTTGTTCATATTTGGAGGGAAGCGAACTTTGTCGCTAATGCTATTGCTAAAGCTGGTCACTCAATAAATGTTTCGGTTTGGGAGCATAGTCTACCGTTGTTTGCTGCTAATGTTTTTCATTTTGATAAGTTAGGATGTGGTTGTGTTAGAGATTTTTCGTTGTAATTTTTTTTTATTCATCGAAAAAAAACAAGTGAAGTTAGGTACTTTATTCGCCAACGGGGAACTCTCGGTGCGACTTACGAACTATGTGGGTTCAGTTTAGGCTTTGGTGCATGTGCCGTTTTTGTTTTTACAAGTGATTCTCAAAGCAGAAGGAAAAAGAAATTTTCATTTCTGAGTTGTGCATGTAATGCAGGCTTGGGCCGGCATCTGAAACTTGAATATGGATCACTAACCGGACCTCGGAGCTATCTAGAGCCCAGCCGCAACCCAATGAATTAGTAGCACGTGCAAATTAATGCGAGTAGTTCGTTCCCGCTAGACTGCATTAGAGGAAACAAATGATGCAGACAAGTTGGGCTCAGTGTCTAGTTGTCCACACATCTCTGTATTTGAATAACAATAAACTTGAATAAATACATAAAGTTAAAATCAGGTGGAACTCGACGTGTGGGCCTGATAGGCCCAATAACCTTGTTACTGCTACAGCTGGTAAAGCAGAACTGCCAGACAAGTTTCACCAGCCATTGTCATAAAGAAAAAACCAGAGAAGCTGAAATAAATTCAAAGGAAGACAACGCTTCTGTCAGTGTCTGAATCTCAAACGTAAATTTTCACCAAATTTATGAAAGGAAAAGAGACCCTTCCCTCCCCTGTAGGACTTTGACAAAAAAGATGTCAAACCCCAGAATCTATACCGCAATCATGGTTCATGCCCCTCCAAAATCCCATTTGTGTGTTTCTGCTCTTTGGTCCTTTTGGAATATTGTCGGTGCCGCACTATCTCTGGGTTTAATAACTTCAACCATTGCCATCAAATTTCAATCTTTATATATCATATTCATGCCACAACTACAAACAAGTTCAAAAGCTTAAGGGCCAGACGTGCGGCATCTTCATTTTGGACCATTCTCTTCCAACACACTCCCGAGAGGGACTAAAATCTAGATAGTACAGTTGTAGTGAACATCTTCTTAGCTAGACTCGAGCCAAAAACGTATACATAACACAAAGTTGCTGTATTAAGGAGTTTTAAG
The DNA here is from genome assembly GCA_030142095.1 of Rubus idaeus. Taxonomy (NCBI): domain Eukaryota; kingdom Viridiplantae; phylum Streptophyta; class Magnoliopsida; order Rosales; family Rosaceae; genus Rubus; species Rubus idaeus. The sequence continues at coordinate 29,012,322 of CM057968.1, read as the reverse complement.
TTCCTTCATTGCTCCATTTTAGATGTGCTTATGTATGACGAGGACTTGCTATATTAGTTGGAGACATAAAGTTGCTCCATTATGTTGCATAAATGTGGCAGGTGACTTGGATTTCCATATATCGAGCTTAGTTTGGTACTCACTTTTTTTTTTTGGACAATAAATTATTATGGTATCCACTTAAGACAAGAGAGTAATGCTAGAGAGATTTAAAATGGAATAATTTGTTAGATGTTAGTTCTTAAGAATACTAGTGGACAACTAATATTTTTGGGAGGTTTCATGTAGATACACGTAATAAAAACTTATTCTCAATTATATCAAAAAATTTATAAAAATCTTTCTAAAAACTTGTGAGTTAAGGTTATCTAGCGCACACAAATATGCATAGAACAAGCTTAATCCTATCCCATCGTTTTGGAAAGAAAAAAAATTCTACGTCTAAATCAAGTCCTAATTAGACCATCATTTTCCTCGATCACAACCAATCCATTTCACCTTTCCAATTCTCAGTTTCTCACCAACCTCAAACGCATACAATTTTTACAGGATGGTTTTACATGTATAATAATACCTTGTCCAAAACTTGATTGACCATAAACAAATCTCAAGTTGGTCACCGGTGCGTTTATACGGGAGAAGAGAGTAGGCATCGTTTTCATGCAGGTGGGACCAACGAATGATCAAAAACCGTCGAAACTATGGACGGTGGAGATGGATTTGGCACAGTGTGCTTTGTGCAATCCGCCAATCGTGCAGTTTGACACGTTTATTAGCCTTAACCGGTTGAATCAATCACTCGAAAAATCACATCACAACCACTAGTGTTGGTTCAAGACGGTCAAATTTTGCGTTATTAACTTGTTGCGTTTGTCCTCCGCACGGTAGGATTTACCTTGTGGGTTAAAAATAAGCTTTTTGAGAATATCTAGAGCGAGATACAGAGTTGCCATTTTAGTTTTAGTTTTAGTTTTAGTTTGGTCAAAGATAGAGGGAAGAAGGAGCCAGAGAAAGAGAGAGTGTTTATACTGCTGTGCGGGTACAGTAAACCCAGCCGGCTCTTTTTCATTTCACAAAGCATACCCAAAGCATAAGCATTTTATTTGACAAAAAAAAAAGCATAAGCATTTTCGTTCTCTCTTTCTCTTTGTTATCGTTTTTAGGTGTTTCTGAGACAACTTGGATTCGTTGCTTTGTCGTTTACATAGCCTCTGCATCTGCCTCATCGCTTAA